>JAQQTO010000012.1:3205000-3370011 GCA_029884595.1 Ormosia semicastrata | reverse complement strand
CATAAATTCTATTGAAGAAAGTTGTGATTTTAATGGTTGGAAGTTTGATGGGAAGAGTATATACTAAATTCTCAACTGGGGGACCACAAGCTCGCTTGTTTCTCTACCCAAATGAACAACTAGGCATGACTTTGACAGAAGAATATATTACATGAATAGAAGCTGGTACATTCAAGAATTATTTTTTTAGTGTTTAATGTGGTCACAGAAAACCCCATTGAGTTTGAGCATTTTAATGCATGGTTTAGTACTTTATGCCAGATAATTTTATCTTGGAAACTAGTGGTTTCCTAATTGATGTCAGATTTACTGGCTAAGTGGCTAGAGACATGCGTATCTGATTTTGAGCTTGGTTTCATTGCAGCTCATCTCAGCTCCTGGAATCCCTTCCGCTTCCAAATGTAAGAATATTTATACCTTGTATCAGTTCGAGATTATC
The DNA here is from genome assembly GCA_029884595.1 of Ormosia semicastrata. Classification (NCBI taxonomy): domain Eukaryota; kingdom Viridiplantae; phylum Streptophyta; class Magnoliopsida; order Fabales; family Fabaceae; genus Ormosia; species Ormosia semicastrata. The sequence continues at coordinate 3,369,572 of JAQQTO010000012.1, read as the reverse complement.
TTAATTGCTTCTCTAGGCTAATATTCTCACTCCATGCCTATAATATTTTGATAACTCTAAGGTACTATATTATGATATTTCTCATCATATGTTATGGTGCAGATAAAATGGATTTGCCCAACTGCTCCTACCCGTCCTGTGGCGATACTTGGTGGCTTTCCTTGCACTGCATGTAATATCAAACCCTTCATTGCTCCTATTCTTTTTTAATTAAATCAGCATCATGTAAGCTAAAACGTTTACAGTCATGAAAAAAAGTCTAACTTGCTAATTTAATATTAATCAGGGTTTGATATGGGAGAACTTTCAGAAGATGGTCCAGATGATTGGGAGGGTTTAGACGCCTCAGCAGCACACATTGCTAACTTGTTGTCAACAGAGCCAGCTGATGGTAATTTCAAGGCCAAATAATAATTAATAATTAATAATTAATAATTACACCTCAGAACTTTGCAATTCTACAATGTCCCATGATATATCATTCTCATAAGAATGAATTTTTCCTCATCTGTAACCCTCATTCAAGGGTGAAAAAATAAGTGATCAAACTCCAATCTATGTCACTTCATCTGTCTCCTGTAAACATATCCAATTTGGGTCTATATGTTGATGAATTTCATTATGTGACAGTGAAAGTTGGTATTGGAGGGTTCAGCATGGGTGCAGCAATAGCCCTATACTCTGCAACTTGTTTTGCCATGGGAAGGTATGGAAATGGCATCCCATACCCTGTCAACTTAAGAGCAGTCGTTGGACTAAGTGGTTGGCTTCCAGGATCAAGGTATATTATAAGATTATTCGTTTTGCATCCAGCTAAAGCAAGAACCCCTCTATACTTATGTTGATAATAACTTTAGTCATTTAGTTGAAACATGAGGCTTTCTTGATGTATTGTGAAAACAACATCCAGCATTATTTTCCCATCAGTTTCCCAATAATCATTTGCCAAAGTCTGTTGGGAAGTCTATATTGGTCCATGACATGTAGTCGAATACTAAACTCAAATGGTTGCCACTGTGGTTGGAACCTGCTATTTGTAGGAGCTTAAGGAACAAGATAGAAGTATCACATGAAGCAAGAAGGCGAGCTGCTTCATTACCCATTTTGCTATGCCATGGAATCAGTACGTATCCATAAATCTTATATGCTGATGTCATTATTTCTTTTTATCTGAGAGTCATGTTTATAAATTAAATATTATTTTGCTGCATATGACTCTAGCATGCACTAAAGAAATTTCTAGTTGCTCTGAATATTTTCATCAACATTCAAGTAAAATCCAATTCTGTTAGTACCTTTGTGGAACGGATGACTTTCAAGCACACTGTAACTCTACTTCAATAATCCAGTGATTCAGTTGTATTTTCATAAAGCATGTACATATTTTCCTGGAACTTTTGAGGGCACTGTTTTATAATCTACCTAGTACGTACAAGTAGATTTATGAATCCTTTCTACCACTTCATGGATATGTTGCTATATTGGTGTCCTTTGCTGCTATCACTATGCTTGTACATGATTAAGCATGGATATAATGCAATGGCTTATGTTAAATTTTCAAATGATTTATTTAAGCACATTTTGGGCATAGTCGTTAATTGAAGCCTACCTTCAAAATTCATATTGTAGGTGATGATGTAGTCCTCTGCAAATATGGAGAGAAATCAGCCCAATCCTTAAGTTCAGCAGGGTTTCGATATGTTGCATTCAAATCCTATGATGGGTACCTTCTTCTTCTTTTTTTTTAAGCCACAATCACCTCACTTTGAATGGTTCACGGATCAGTTAACGCAATTGTGTCACATATTGGTTTGTCATGCGTGCAGGCTTGGTCATTTCACAGTTCCTAGGGAGATGGATGAGGTCTGCACCTGGCTTAGTTCAAGGCTGGGGCTTGAGGGATCCTCATAGATGACATAATTAGTATCAGTCAGGGCATGCCTGTAGAAGGTGTATGGAACAATAACAAGGAAGGTGGAGATGCACATGCACAAGTAGGTAGATCATGGAACGGTTCATGGGTTATATATATATATATATATATAGGAGAATCAATTTTCTGGGTCCCTTTTTGTCATGTTCCTGAGCAATAAAGATCTGAATGTATTTTCTAAGTATTTCTCTCATTATATTGTTGTAGAACCTAGAGACTGGATTAGTTGTACTATTGGAGAGATTTTAGTTTTTAATTATTGTAACAAAGCAGGGAACTTGGCCTCGTTATTTCTCAATTTCAGAGAAGATAAAGTTAAAAATAATGTTTTTTCATTTTTTCTTTAAAAACAAAAATCCAGGGCAGTTTTTAACCACAACTTACTTGTCAAGGCATATATATCCATGGCATCACATGCAAAGGAAGAAGTCCGAGATTATAGACAACTGTTATACATAATAGATTCATTCATAAGAAGGCTGAAATTAGGCAATGAAACACCCACGAAGGTGAGTCGATGTAGTAAGCAATCTCGATCTTTTGAAATAAGGATGTGAATTCAAATATCAAAAAAATATTTTTTGTTGAAAAACTGTATAATTCTTATGCTCTTGCAATCATACTGATATTAGTCATATGGTCAATTCACATGAACTGAACTTATAGGAATATTTTGTGATTAAAAAAAAAAAGGTAATCAAACAATTTGCTTCTGCTACAATTATTGATAACTTATCATATAAGACCTGCCATTAACAAATAAAAAGATTACATGAAATCACCAACAGTTCCAAATAGCCCGAACGAAATGACATACACTTGTGGAAACTGCCGTTGCAGCTATAGGCTTTAGATTATATTGAGCCTGTTTGTTTTACATTTTGGATGCCTCAAACAGCCGTTTCCGGTCAATAAAATGTAGTTTAAATAGTATTATTTTGTTTGGGTACTATTTTTACTTTTGACTAACTCATTGCCGGTCCACTAAAAATCATTTTACCCACAGTTATCAGAAGTAATTTTTCATAGGTAAATTATTTATGTAAACTAGAATACACACATTGTGTATTTATATCGGATGTTAACATAAGAAAGGTGTCAACTTATTTTGTATGTGACTATAATACTTTTGTAACATATATAATAATTTTGTGAGTAAGTTGAATAAAATTGAATGTATTTTAATTAAACGAATAACGAAATTATTTTTCATTTTACAGTGTTTAAACGTAAAATGGGTTTTTACTACACTGTCCATGTTTATTTTTTATTTACTTTACCATGTTGCACATTAACTTTTCTCTTTTCTTCTAACATTACATTATGTCATTTTTGGTAATTTTATCTCTAAAAGTAATTTTGCTTTAACCTATCCAAACAAAACCAATTTTTCTAAATTCACTTTTGAAGTATCATTCCCAAACACAAATCAATTCTTTTAAAATTAATTCTTTCAACATTCATTATTTTAAAAGTAATTATATCAAAATTTAAACCAAACGGACTCAATGTAGGTAAGCCTTGGCCATAGGCCAGTCACCTTAAAATGTCATTATTGCTTGTGCAATCTCAAGAGAGTATAATAATGAAGTTATATGGACTATTGATTTTGACATCAAGTGATATAGGAAGCAAGCATGAGTTCAATTAATCCATCCCAGCAAAATGATCACATCTTCAAATAATCATAGCAAATGGGGATTACTAAAGAGAGCAAAAGTTAAGTATCTTTGCATGTAACAAACTTAAGTTTGTTATAGTTCCAGCTGGAATTCCGCAGCTAGAATACGATCATAAGCATGACTTAAATGAGCCTTATTTTGCTATATGGGTTATTTTTACTCTAATTTGTGTATGTTTCCGGTTCAAGCTTTGTGTTACTCGTCTCAAATTGAGGAATGAGGCCTTCTCCGACATCCAGGAATGCCCGCTTAATCAGGCAAACAAAGAGATGAAATTAAATAAAATTGAATGCAACAGTTTTATATCTCTTTGCGGATTGAATTATGGGAGCACCCAAAATGTTTTAAAAAAAAAAAAAACAATCCAAACAAAAAATGGTAAAAATTTTTATAAAACAAACAACAAAAATTATGTCATTGAACTATTTTTCCCATAAATTTTTTTCTTCAGAAACATTCCTTTTAAATTTTTTTCTATTTCCAGAGAAAATCAGAGCCTAAGAAATGCAACTTTTGTCAGTAAAAATAATTATTTAAATCATTTCTATAGTTACGTAACTTATTAAAAAAATATGTACTATCATAAATATTGTTTACAAACCTGCAACCTCTTATTTAATCGACTAGAAACAAATCTGTCGATAATATTTACTCCCCCCCCCCCCAAAAAAAGCAATTAACTACAAAAGTATGTATTTTTTAAAAAATTATATTTCATTAGCATGCAAGTCTCTGATTTTTTTAATAAAAAAAAACATGGTGGTTTTACCCAACTTTGCAAGGCTAAAAAATAAAAAAAGTTTAAACAGACACCAGACACTGTTGGGCAACATAGTTTGCTCATGTTAATCCTACTCCAGATGAATAAAAGTTCAGTCTCAACTCTTATTTCACATACAACACATGAACATTAAAGCAAGGCACACGCACCAAAAATTATTACAGAAAGGAGCACCTTAAAACTTACAAATTTTTATTTGTCAAATAACTTATTACTATCCTGAAAATCTCATACAAAGAAGTCATATAATGTCATCTTTCAGCAATAAAAACAGATTACATCAAACAAATTTGTCTAAACTACCTCATTCTCTTAAATTTCATCACCTAGGTTGTGCTTTTACTGCTTGGACTTAATATCTTTAAGCTTTTCCTTCAATTCACCACTCTACATGGATGTAACATATTATTAAACAGTAGTACAAAATAATAAGTAAAAAAGATCAACTCTTGAAATGGAAACTAACCTGGTGCATATTAAGAATAATATCTGATCCACCAACAAACTCTCGCTTAATGAAAATTTGTGGAAATGTTGGCCAGTTACTGCAGAGAAAGAACATGGGAGAACAGTAGCATATGAGAAAAATATATTTGCCTTATCTGTCAATTATTAAGCTGTTAAAAGGAAAAAGTAATTAAACTTAGTAACACCTGCACTTCTGGTACTGCCATGTTTGAGAACCAATTAATATGATCTCGTAGTCATACCACTTTAAATGCAAAGACAAAATGACATTTAATATCCTTTTGCATAAGTTGCCATAACACATGTACATATACCCACAACATGCAAAGGCATGTTTTGGCAGGCAAATTTCCAGAGGATTAAACATGATTGTAGTTTAGATGCTTGGAGAACAGATCAGAGGGTTTAACCGTCTAAGTGAATAAATGACAAATAATAACCAGCTAGATATAATAAAATCAACTGGAACATATTCACATAAATAAAAAGGAAAAAAGAGAATAAATTTTGATCTTCAAACTCAAGTTGATGATCTTCAGTTCATTGACAGGGCGCTCATCCGTTGAATTCCATAGCCATTAAAGGGAGTCGTAATTCTAATTATAACACAATTGGAATTTTGAAATAGAATTTTGATTTCAATGTTTAGACAGCACAATAATTACTTTTATAAGATTTATAATTCATAATCTGATATCAATAACAATATTTGGATTTACACAAAGCAATTCGAAAGTAATATTTTTTATGTTTTATTTCATATATGAATAATTTCAGTTATTATCGGCAACAAGTCTATATTTTTATTTATTTCCTTTTACTGAAAACTTTTCATTTATTATCATAAATGTTAATTTTGAAAAATTATGCTCACAGTAAGAGCATTACACTTATGAAGCAGAGAGTAATAAAACCTGCAAGCACGGACTTACCTGAAGGCTTTAACAGCACTTTTCAGTTCAGGATCCTCCAAAATGTTTCTAGCACTTATAGGAACATCTGCAATAGCAACATATAATGATAATTGCAACTTACAGAATTGTCATCCAGTAAAGCGAATTCATATCTGTAATAAATTTCTGTAGACTATAGGTAAACTGACAGAACAAAAAATAAAAAATAAAAAAATCATCAATTAGAAAAACTCGTTTGCAACTTAAAAGCATGGCATATAATCTAAGCAAAGGTCATAATATAGGTCATTATAATTAAATTCCAGACCAGCAGCCATGGACTACTCTTTTCTTCCTACTTCTTTCAATGTTGTCATTAAAAATTATGTTATTGTCCTAAACCATAGAACACCACTGTAATGTCAGCTGCCTTCAGCAAATTAATCATCACATTGTTTAATAGAAATGTAACCCTACATCCATACTGAATCTACACTTCTAAAATTAGATAGGTACACAATGTTTGAAACATGGAGGAAAAGCAACACTTCTACCATGAAGAGACAAGTTCAGAACACATAATTTCTTCTATAACCAAGAATGCAGCATAAAAAATGGTATATACTTACCATATTGTTTTAAAACTCTAACTGCAAGAGAACTAAATCCACACTGTGGAAAATCAGGCACACCTTTCATGTAAATCATAACAGGATTATCCTTGACATCCTGCGCGCATTTACCACAGTGAACAACAGTTCAAGTCACAGATTACTTATGTCATTAAAACAGGAAATAGTTGATATATTTTTCATGTACTGAGATTCAATTGATATGCAATTCACCTGCTCAACAACATCTGACAAAGAAATGCCAGAACTCTCAAGTTTTTTAGCTGGCTTGAAGTCATCATGTGTGTCGGCATCATTTGACACCGCAGACAAGTATCTCTTTCCATAATAACAGGAACTAGTTAGCTGCGAACACGTAAAACACAACTCACAGTTTGAAGAACAAAAAATTGTATATTTTTTCAATTATAGCACTAATTCACAGAATAGGGCAATGCAAAATGTACGGCCACCTTCTCCAAAATCAATTAGCCCTTCTAGACATGCAAATAACTAGTAATGCAATCTAAACTCGGCTTACTGAGCATATAAGCAATTTTATTCAATTGAAAAACAATTTAAAAAAAAAAAAGGCCCAATCTTACGAGTAATAATGAATAGAGACTAAGATAAAAAAAACTGTTTCCCATATTCCAATTATTCTATTGGACATTGGCGATTTCAAGATTTAAAAAAAAAAATCATAGCTGATTGAGTTGAGAAGAAAGAAAAGCAATTTCTGGATTGTGACACAGCAGCCCCCATTTTTGCACTCAATTAATTCCTACTTCAAATATACAGCAACCCAGATGAACAAAATTCCAACTTTACTCTAACACCCCACCACAAGATGAATTGAGATTGTAAGGTGATAAGGGGAAAAAACAATAAAACAAACGATGCCCATAAGCGTTAAGTTCAGAAAGCATGCAACTTTATACAATTTATACAAATAGATAACAAAAATAAAACAGAAGGATTTTTTGCATAAAAATAAAATAGAAGCTTACAGCCAGAGGTTTGGTGAGAGAACGAGCTGCGATTCCCTTGAAGAGGATGTTTGACAAGTATGTCGCCATGCCACTGTCCTCCTTTCTCTCTACTCTCTCTGCTTCAACAATAAGCAGCTATCTGAGGATGTACACACACAACTCCCTACACGTGCTTCAATTTTAGGGTGTTCCAGGCTTTGGAATGATGAATTTTTTCTGAGAGAAAAAAGTTATTCGAAACAAACCAATTTATTTTTCTTTACAAAAAATGCATTGGTTTTATTTATTTATTTTTTCTTAAAGTATACCCTCAAATGGGATAGATTAATCTTTTTGATACAATCAAAATATTTAAGTAAAAAATTTTAAATGATATTATTTTCATTTTTATATATATAAATTTTAATATTAAAATCAAATTATATGTTTAAGTAATTTAAATTTTTTCACTCGAATTAATACACTATAATAAATTAATTTTATTTAAAAAATATATAAATATATAATCACCTTAATAATTTTTAATTAAATATTTAAAAAAATCATTTTTAAGTTATAATCTCATTTTTTTCCTTTTTTATGATTTAATTAATAACAATTTATTTTAAAAGTTTCATCTCAGAAAAAATTAATATAAAAGTTTTAAAAAATTATTAAATAAATTTAAATAATAAATGAATTTAAGATTCTTCATAAAAATAACAATATATTAAAATATATAAATTTATAAAAGGTATACATATATGTGTGTAATTATATGAATTTAAGTTAATTCCATAAATAAAAACTGAACATAAGATTAAATAAAAGCCGGATTTCAGCCCTTAATTGATCAAGCCCAAAACCCAAACCCAAACCCTTGTTTCTTCTCCAACTATCTCTCTGCAGCTCACTGCAAAATGCAAAGGAGTGCTCAGAGACGCAATAAAAAACAGTTCTTTTCTTTTTCTGTTGTTTGTTTTAGGCGAGCTCCTTCTTTCTTTCTATGTAAGAATTTTGGTTCAAATTCTTGTTCTTCTTTGTCTCCCTCAAGTTAAGCTTGTGTAACCAGTTTGTTGAGCTGTTCAACTTCTAAATCTCAGTATTTTTGTTTATACTAAGGTTGTCTCAATTCACCTCTTGCTAGAACTGGAAGCAGTAGTAGAAGTACCAATGGAAGAAGGCAAAAAGGCTAAGAAAAGACAACCAACATCTCATCCTGATCCTCCAACCTCAACAAACGAGGTGCATTTTGGTAAGAATTAAATATATATGATATATCATTTACTTTTATCACCATTGTTAGATTGTTAGAGTATCTTCAAAATATCTCATAATATCTTTATTATATTTCAGAATGTTTTCGAATATCTTAGATTGATTTCTTAGAAGTTATTTTTTATTTTTTATATAATGATTTATTTTCTTATATAATTAGATTAGGATTCTAGTATTAGTATAAATATGACTTTTGATTTTGTTTTTTTTATCACATTATCATCACATCAAATCAATATCAGGCTCGTATTACTCATTAGTTTATTTTTCTCTTCCTCCTACCGTGCCTAAAGTCCTGCAATTCAATATGGTATCAGAGCAATACCATTTTTTGTGACCTGACCCGTCATGATATTGTTGCCGAGTTCCTAAAATTCGGAATCAGAACTCCTTTTCAAATAGTTTTTCTTCCCCACACATCATAAAAAAAAACCTACATTTTCTTGCCCAATCACTTTCTCTCTCCTTCCGCATCTGTCCGTGCCATTTTGGGCATCGTCAGTGCACGTCTCGTCACATTGCCACCACCATCGTCTCTGGTGAGTTCCAATTGGCTAGCCACCAAAGCCGCACAAAAAATGTAACGTGCCTCTACTCTAGTTGCGCATGAGGGCGAATTAACAGTCCTTTCCAGCTGTTGAAGAATTAGGGTTTAGGGTTAAGGAGGAAATAAAGAGAGAAAGACGGTTAAACAATAGTAGACTAAGAATATTATTGATAAGAATTATATGATCCAAAACCATAACCTACTATCCTATATATACTAATAACTAGAGCAAAAACTTATACAACTAATACAAGCCCAAGCCCTTTAACCATAAGACTAATAACCTAATTAAATAAGAAAACAAATCATGAAAGATACTCTAAGATAATATAAAGATATTCTTAATATTCTCTAACACTCCCACTCAAGCTAAACTTATTAAACTTTAGCTTGTTACAAGTAACAAACCCATTAATATAAAACAAATAACAAAACCCTTCTTTATCTAAAAGCGAGAAGAGATACTTGGCAAAGGGACATTAAACCATTCAAATACAGCATAAGAAAGAAGAGAAGATGCTGAACCATCCAAGCGTCTAAGAAGGAAGAAGAAGAGAAACTGGGAAACTCTTGCTCCCAAACTTGCAACACCATTGCTAGTGAGAATCTAAGGTAGCTCCACCTCGCTGATAGCCCTTTCCTCATGGCAGCTCCATCTAGTGGGTAGCCCTTTTCTCTAACATCTCTGGGGTGGCTCTACCTTGTTAGTTGCTCTTTGCCTCTAATTGGGAAGCCCTTTCCTCCAAGCTCAAGGTGCACCAAGAAAATCCACAAGAAGAATAGAGAAACACAAGATAGAACAGCAACTTCAGCCTGCCTCCTTCAAAGATATCAAATCGACATATCCATAATCTAGCCACCAAGCCTCCATCATAGCAACAAACCATAGTCCAAACTCACAAATCACAAGATAAACCACAAATTCATCTCCAAGCCTACTCATTTAGTCTCAAACAAACCTAGAAAATACGAAAACGTGATGAAAAACAGAGTCTGATACAGAACAAAAGAAAACAAATTTGGAACAGAGTCGTCGAAAAACTCACCAGAGCTGACCACCAACAACTTGATCTATGTTAGAAATGAGAGCACCCAGCCACGAATAAAAGCCCAGCAAAAGACTCACAACCAACAGATTGTTCAAAACGGGTCAAATCGCACCAAACAGGGGTTGTAACCACCACGCTGGAGAGGTCTATTATCATCAAATTATCATCACATCAAATCAATATCAGTCTCATATTACTCATACTAATTTATTTCTCTCTTTTCCTCCTTCCCTACCTAAAACCCTCCAATTCAACAACCATTCTATACTTGGTTTATCACTTAAGACAATAACGTTTCATCCATGTAGTCAACCCAGTTAGTGGGAAAAAAAGTTTTGTTGTTGTTGTTATACTTTTATCACCATTTTGAGAAGTATTAATTGATATTTCTTCTTATACTGGAACCAGATGTTGATCAAGGTGAGGTTGCAGATGGAGTCCTTCTTGATGATGATTTTAGTGAGCCAACAATGGGAGAGAAACTTGCTGGTCTCATTTTGCTAGATGAGAACATACTCAGGAGTGATCAAGAGCAACAATCTTCTATCCCGGCTAAGCCTCCAAGTGCAGACTCCCTACATGTTTTGCTTACACAAGCATTACATGCTGATGATCGCAACCTTCTTCTAGATTGCTTGTATATGCAAGATGACAAGGTTCTTTTTCTACTGAACTTTGTATATGGTAGAATAGAATGCCAAAAAGTTACCTACTTTCCCAGTCTCTTATATGATATACATGATGACTGATGTAACTCCTTTAATCCTCTTGCAGGTTATTACAAAGTCAGTTGCACAGTTGAACCCATCAAACGTCCTCAAACTCATACACTCTCTCATACCCATTACTGAGTCTAGGTAACACATCATGATGATAATTGAAGCATGTATGTTTAATAATCCTAGTGGTGTTCCTGTAGAACATTTAACTTATTTATTTTAAGTCTTATTGGATGCACTGTTCTGTTAATTGCATGATTGGCTACTTCTTGATTTTAAATTTCTAAGAAGCTATTAGAATTGGAACACAGCCAAAAGAGGGATTGTCTTCTGGCTAACAACCAGGAAAAAGGAACTTAGAAGAAAACTTTTGTTATTTAATAAAAATTGATCACTCCTTACAGCCTTCAAAAACCCGTTTATATAGGACATAAATCATAAACGGTCCCTAATTTAAATTAAATCCTAGCTATCTAAGGTAACTTGAATAAAAAGAGAATAAGAAACTGAAATAAAAGATAAGGCTGCTAAAATACCCTTGCTAGAGTAGCATGAACACTCCCCATCTACCGATTCTTGAACAGCAACCCAACTTATACTTTTAATTGAAATTAACCCTCTTTTGTCCTGCATCGAAACTTTTGTTAACATTAAAAGAACTTTTTAGCTGTCAGATTCTGCATCAACTCCTGATGGACTCTGTGTAAGGTATTCTCTCTTTATATTTTAGTGGTGCAGTTTTGGCATGTGCTCTTTCTTGGCTCAAGTGTCTACTTCTACAGCATGCAAGTGGGATAATGTCCCAGGAATCTTCATTATACGCTTTGAACTCTTTGTATCAGGTGAGATCTGTTATATCATCATGATTAATGATGTACTTGCTCAACCTGTGTATCACTTGTTCAACCTGTGCCATTTAAGATATTATATGTATTTCATATCTGATGGATGTGCTTAAGAAAGGCATTTTAGCATCTATTTAACTGCAACAAAAATTGAACTTATGCGTGGATATGCTACAATATGGCAAGGCATATCCAATGGCATTTTAATGAATTAGTTGGATTGTCAACAATAGAGATAATCTGTACTGTTGGTAATCGATAAGAATATTATAAAATAATTCTATATACTATCATATTTTGATGACTACAGGTGCATCCTAGCTAGTCTTCATTTCATTAACTATGAATATTAGCTAATAAGCTTCTTGCACCCATTCCCATAGTGCTTTCCTTAATTGAATCTGTTGTTTTATGTAGCTGATTGAGTCTAGAGTCTCCGCTTTTAAATCTGTCGTTCATCTATCAAGTTGCTTAGACATCCTTTACACAGGGGTAAGCCTTTTTTAGCTGTTTAGATGTGGTTAGCAGAATCTGGAATCAACTTGAACTCATTCTTGGTTTCTTTTGAACAGGTTATTGATGAAGAGGTAGATGAAGGTCAAACAGTGCCAGTTATATATGAGGATAAGGATGATAGTGAAGAAGAATCCCAGACTTTGGAAACTGACCAAGATAGCATAGATGAAGAACAATCCGATGAAGCATTTGATGGTGTTAGTGATGTTGAAGGAAGTGACGATATGATGAGCGAGTGATCATGTGCTCGTGTTTTTTTGTTCTTTTCAGAACTGTCATAACATGAAGCCCCAGCTGAGAACAATTGGCTATGACACTTGTGGTTGGATTTGCAAAAAATGGTGTCTGATGTAATTCAAAGGAAGTAAGTATCTTGAAGCGCCAGTGAAGAGGGCGGGTGAGTGCACCTATTTGCACATCCATTTGGTCACACCCATACACCATCACAATTTTGAAAAAATTTAAAACTAGTGCATTACACAGACAGCACAGTCAGTCAGTTATTGGAATTTTCAATCTTTTAACTATTGACAAGCACTTTGAGTTTGTGGATGAATTACCTTATGAAACTTACTTAAAATGTATTAATAATTTGATTTTTTATGTAATCGTTCATAAATTTTAAATCAGACAATTTCATTTGAAATGTATTTGAGTAATTTGGATTCACCATTCGTGAGCTATAGGAGTGTAATGCACCTATAAAGAAACACAAATCAGTGAAAGGAAATTTTGACACTATCATTCAAGGTTATGACTTTATTACAACATAGTTGAAACTAAAGTAGAAAAGTACACTCCCTCTTTTAGGGAAGCACAGCTAATTCAAAAGGCATGCTGTGTAAACAACTTTTAAGTTTAAGAAACACAAATGACAAGGAAAACAAGAAAAAGCTCATTATTGAAATTGAAATGAGCTAGTAACTAGTAATCTCTGCGATGGTGGGTTTGGTAATGCTCCTGGTCTTGGTCATTCTGGCCCAAACCAAGGGTTTGCTTAACAGCCTTAGTAGCACGCTGGGCCATGCCCTTCACCTTGTCCCCTGTCTCTTGCAGGAACCGAGCAGTGTTGTCCTTCCCTGACTGGGCGAATTCTTTGGTGGACTGGTTGATCTTTATCAGCTCAAGTCTTCTCCTTTGCAGATTGGGCTGTTTGCTGGGTCTTGTCCTTTGCTGCTTGGGCTGTCTCCTTAGTCTTGTCCTTTGCAGCTTGGGCCTTCTCCCCTAGATTGCCCATCATCTGGTTGATCTTTTCCTAACATTAAACGGAAGTTAATTCCTTTCTTTAACACTTTTTTAAAAAAAAATTTCCAAATTCCTTTCTTTGAGACTTAAGAAGAATTTGATCCAAGAAAGAAATAACACGTAAGACCAATGTTTTAAATCTTCGGAGTTGCAGTCATAACATCTTGATTGCAATGGTCGTTGTGACCGCATCATACTAAGATTGTAGTATGTATTTACTTGCATTAGCTTGTGATAGTTGTAGCGTGACTTTGAGGGCAACTTTAATTTAAAACCTTGTGTAATATTTTTTTACATGACAAGGAAAAAAACACATGTTTTAATGAGGTTATGTATTTATGCAATGTGAGTTTTTGAGCAATTCAAGGATACGAGAGGAACAAACAAGAATGAGACATTGTTACCTTAGCTCGGCCATTGGTCTCACCAGAGTTCTGCTCATGAGATGCCATCTTTCTTCTTCTTCTTTGAAGGGAGTAGTCTGTAGTGTCTTAACTTTCTTTTTTGCTGTTCATTATAATAGAAAGTCTCTTTTATCAACTATTGCAAGCACTTTTTGTGACGATGGATGAAGTTTGAATTGCATTCTCTGTTTATAGTATTTCATGGATTGAGTAGGGGTGTCTAATGGATTAGGTCAACTCATAAACTCACAAGTTTTAATTCAACTCAACCCAACCCATAAAATGGGAGTTGGGTTAGGTTCACGGGTCGAGTCGGGTTGGAAAACACTCCAACACACAAGGTATGAGTCGGGTGGCGGGTTTGGAATGTCGACTCACGCAAACTGAACCCACCCAAGTAGGTTTCTTTTTTTTTTTTGTAAAAGCCTTTTAGTCATAGTGACAATTTATGTTATTTTTCTCATGACTTTTCTATACAGTCAATTAAGTTTAGATGTAAAGCATTGTAGTCATATTAAAAATGTGACTAAGAAAATAGTTATTAGAAATTCATAAAGTGTATGACAGACTAATACAATGAAAATCTAATTGATCACTTTGATGACAAAGAGTATCATGAGAAAATTGAGAATGAAGTAAATGATTATGTTAATTCATATTCTATATGTAATGACATTGACTTCAATTAGTTAATGTGATTTGTTATTTATAACTTTTAAGATATGTTAGCTTGCTTTGATTTATTTTAGATTTATGTTAGCTTAGTAAGATTTATTAAGTTTATTTATAACATTGACTCATGTTCTTGAGAATAAATTCTCTAGAAGGATTAAAAGAGCACAATAAACATAAAATCAGAATTGTGGACTGCATATACTTATGTTTATAAATCAATTAAAGAGAATAAATAACTCAAACAAAATAATATATTTATTTTACTAACATTTCATAACTGAATGAATGATCTTAAAAGATGTTCTCTACTTACTAAAAAAATTTATATGATAATAAACTTATAATGCATTGCAAAAAAAGCTAGAGAATAGAAGCAGGGTAGAGGAAGTTATCTTACAAGTATTTGAGTTATGAATAACTTTGTTTAGTTTATTCTAAACTTAGTAAGACTTGTTAGTTGTTAACTTATTATGCATTTATTGACTTATGATATTTAATTTATTTGAGATTGAGATCTATGATGTTTGAGTAAAGTCAATTGAGACTTATGGTGTTAATTTGGTAGATTGAGACCTATTATATTTGAGATTGAAACTTATAGTATTAATTTGTTATATTGAGACATATTATGTTTGAGATTAAGACTTATGGTATTAATTTGTTAGATTTTATATTTTGACTTTTTTCTTTTAGGAATTTTTTTAAAAAAAAAAACATGTCAGATCTACGAATTTGATCCAACCCAACTCACTTTTGAGCAGGTCAGGTTGGATCAAGTTAAGCAAAAAAAAGTTCTCGACCGAACACAACTCAACTCACTGCTCTGATGAGCGAGTCGGGTCCAAAAACGCTGCTGAACCCACCCAATCCACCTAGCGGACACTCCTAAGATTGAGTATTATTAGCATGTGTCCAAACTCATGGCACGTGGAAGGTAGGTGCCAATTTGAGGTGAAGGATATCAATTGGAGGAGAAATTATTATGTAGTGTGAGTAGGGGTGCACACGGGTCAGGTTGGTTCGAGTTTGGGAGAAAAAAAATCCAAACCAATTAGTTGAGGTCAAGTTGGGTTGGGTCGGGTTTGAAATTTTTTTTCAAGTAAACCCGAACCGAACCAACCCTATTACAATCGGGTTAGTTCGGGTCGGATAGTCGGGTTGTTCAAATTTACAAACAAAGAGGGGATAGAGGATTATATTGACTAGAATGAAACTCACAAATCAAACTTGTAAATGAAACTCAAGCATCTCAATAACGATTATATTGACAAGATTCATAACTAAAAATTAAACCAATGTATCCACAATATACAAATAATCACTCACAAATCAACATGATTCATGTTTCTAGTAAACAACAAGGAAAGCTTGTTTGTATCACAGAGATTCAAAAATTAAACAAGGAAAGTTATACCAAAAATTGAACTAATTTGGTTTTCAATAAGGAAAGTTTTTTTTTTTGTTTTTTTACCATATTTCAAACCCAAATAAGTTAAGTTATCAGCAAACTAAAATCATAACTAATAAAAATAAAAAAGATAAAACAAAATAAAATGGAAAAAAAGGAAACAAAGGGGAAGGGTTCTGCGGATCTGGCGACATGGTGCAAACTGCAGAGGTTGCAGCTAGAGGGGTGGTCGCACGATGCCACAGCGCAGTGGCTGTGCAGGGGAAGACGACGATGGTGACGTGCGGTGACTCAAGCGACTGAGGGGTTTGGTTGCAGATCCGGTCATGGTGCTCCGATATGGCAGAGCAACAGTCAGATCTGGGTTAGTTGGCTCGTGGATTTGGTGGTTGGTTCGCGGATCTGGGTGAGAAAAGTGGCGGATCTAGGAGGTGGCGCAACTTGAGTTGAAGCTCGCGGTGGCTGGGTCGCAGCTATGGGTGGTGGTTTGTGTGCGGAGGCGTCGGTGTGGATATAGCTTGTGGCAGAAGGGGGTTGGTCCAAATGTGGTGAAGGTATAATGGGTTGATGGGCTGATGGTGGCAGAGGAAGGTGGTGACGTGGTGGCTAGATTGGTAGCGTGGTGGTGTAAACGAACGTGGCAAGGCAAGGAGGGGGGCTAGGGTTCAGGAATGTGGAAGAGAAAAGAAATTAGAAATGAAAGTGAAGGAAGAGAAATCGAGATATCAGAAATGTAAAATGAAAGTGAACTGAAGTAATGTAAAATGTTGGCACAAAACGACAATATTTAATTTTAGGTCATTGGGTCGAGTTCACGGGTTGCATTTGTGAACCCGTCACCTAAACCAACCATTGATCAATTTATTTGGATTTGACTTGATCTGACTCGATGACTCGAACTAACTCGAAAATATAAAGTTGAGTTGGGTCATGTTGATCTGGTTGGTTTACCCAATTATTATAGAGTAATATTCACTTCTAGTAAAAAATTAACATAGGGGGAATGAATAACTATATAATTATTAGATTAAAAAATAAAATATTATTAAAATAAATTTAAATTATTACAAAACTTTTTAGAGTAATACTCTTAATGTATAAGAATTTTTCTGAATTAGAGTGTCATATGAGGATTTTTCTACACTCTTAGAGTTTTATTCTATATAATAAAATTGTAACACATAACTATTTATAATTATACAGATAGTTGAATTAAAATTTAAATATTTTTAAATCAAATCTTGAGTGATTATAAATTAGTCTAGAATAATATCTAAGAATTATATATATATATATATATATATATATATATATATATATATATATATATATATATATACTCTAAGAATATTTTAAAAAAATTTCTCGTTTAGAAGATATCGATGGAGGCAATGAGCCTGTAGAATTTAGCCACGTTATCTACTTCGTTTCCTGATTTTCACCTCTATTGACAAAATCTCTCTCATGCTAGTCAGTTGTTGTCCCTCTCTACTGTGAATAAATTTCATATTACAATTTAATTGTACAACTATAGTCAAGCTTAAAATGCTGATAAGACAGATTGTTAATTAGTGTATTTGATCATGTGCTTGCAAATGGATAGTGTTGGAACTAAATACTATGCATGGCATCGTCCGAAATAGTTATGAACTAATGTTATTCGAGCTTGCCAGACCTGGAAAACCTCCGAGTACTTCTGAAAGCTCTTGGGTCGCGAGTGTAAGAGATTTAAAGCCAATGTCGCATGGTATAAAGAAGTGAAATGATGAAAAAAGATTGATTGATTCATTTCAACTACTGAGTAAACTGTCTATATAATTACATGATCTGCATAACTAACTTCTAACGAACAACTAATTTCTCTAGCAGTCAACTAACTAATTTAACTAACTTCACAGTAACTAATCTAACTGATAAATACAATTGTTAAAGCTAAAACATGCTGAGATAGATGAGGATGAGGGTTTGTGAGTGGGCACATGAGTTCTGTTACTGATCTAGGCTAAATGGTGAGAAATACCCTTTAACAAACAAGAAAAAATAGATATTTTCATTTAATAAAATACTAGAAGTGGAACCCAAATTTGATGCACAACAACTTCAGTGGTGCACCATACATAGCCAAGAGTTTTTGACAAAGGCAATCCATCAACTGAGATGTGAAGCAACTGCAGACTAGGGAACTTTGTGTAAAGGCAAATGCAAATATGCAATTCCCATATAATATTTTGTGTCAAATTTGAAAGGAAAAAGAAAAGGGTCCCTCATGATTCATGGGCTATATGCTCAAGCTCAAGCTCCGGTGGCCTTTGGGGTCACGAATGGTCACATTGAACTATTAATCCGAAAAGATCCCATGCAGCAAAACAGACCCAAACAAAAAGATTAACAATAATTATATAGCTTTCAATTTTTGGTTTTCCATATTAATATTCTCGATCAGATGATAAGTGAGAGAAATTAATCTCTTAAAGTACTGTCAAATATCTAAGCATAAACTCATAGTTTTAAATTTCAGACCACATCACTTGATACCACCGCAATATTATAGATGTCTCTACCATCGCAACCGCATCAGACCATAATTATGGTGTGAAAGAAAATTATAAAAAAATTTCATAATATAACGATATTGTAGTTGTAACGAATCGTATCAAATTGTAACGAGACGCATCGAACCGCAACGGACACAACATTTTGTATAAATTTAAAAAAATTCACACAACAACTACAATTCATATGACAGTAGTCGCAATACCCGCAATCACAGCGACAATGTCTGCAATTTAAAATCATGCATAAACCCTCCCAATTGTGATTATATGTCAACAACAAAATAATACAACAACAATAATATTAAGTTTCTCTGTGCAAATGCCTGCTTCTTTTTGCTTCCCTATTGGCATTTTCAGCTTTTTGCGGTGATGCATCCTATATTCATATACTAAGAGCAGAAGACCGCATGGGATTTCGATTTTCCTGAATCCTGTATTTGGTGGGTGCATCAAGCTCCACAGAATGGAGGCCAGAAATATAAGTCAACAACCAACCAAATGGCAACGACAACGATGAAATCTTCCTTCTTGATGATTTTAACATCGACAACAGAATACAAATTTGTTGGTGTAGCCTAGCACAGTTGATAAGTTCTTCACAGATCGTCCTAGTCTAATTCTTGTTATACGCAATTTTTAAGGACGGCAGCGTGCCATAAGATATTAATATGATGAGTATAGTCTCATATAAAAACTCACCAAGAGCATTCTCTAAGCAAGTAGAACTCGAATTTTACACCATAACACATATATACAATTATTCTATGTTTAAAAGTTGAAACACACAAAACCCACTAACTCTAACAGTAGGACCAAAAATATAAAGGAAAGACTTAGAAATAGGCTATAGAAAAATTGTTGGGAGTTCATCCCGTGATGATATATAATTGAGGAGTCCTCAAGGAAGAGAGCTTAGAGATGAAGGAGGAAAGCGCCATTTCTTATGTATCCTTGGCTTTTGCATTGAGGATAACTATTTTTTTTTTTTGTTATGACTTGTGTTATTTCCATTATGAGGATGTGTTATCGGCCTTGGGCCTGCTTTGGTCTTATAATATGGATTTATTCATGCTCTTTTTATTGAAGTATTATGATATCAACTATTTCAAAACATGATTGAGTTGAAATTGGAATGGTAAACTTTAAATATAATTATATAGTAAAACTGAATAATTATTGACAATGTGTGAATTAAAAGGCTAATTTTTATTATTGAATAATCTTTTATACGTAAAATTTATACAAATTAAAGTTATGGAATTATAATCTATTACTAAATTTATTATACTTATAAGCTACTAAGAGTTGAATAGTAGTAAAGAGTTTGGATAATTTCCATGAAGTCTTAAATTTAAACTTCATTATCACCAGAAAAAAAATTCTCTTTTTTTGGTAGAATTTAACTGCTATACCCCATCATATATTCCTTCCCTTCAATATTTGTTTTGTGAAATATTTAAATGTAAGTATTCGAATTTCCATATAAATGGAGCATTTTTCATTTACCTTTACGGACGGAGTTGCATTTTTTTTTTGTTAAGACATAGCTGGCGTTGTTCTAAAGGAGTTTTAAAAAAATCTTAATTATGCCTCAGAATTATTATTATTATTATTGTCCTCCAAATAATTTACATTTTTGTGATATTACTTTTTAAATTTAATTTTGAAATACGATCAGGATAAAATATTTAAATATTTATAATTTAATTTTTATTAAAATATTATTAAATAAATTTAATTATTTTTTAATTTACAGAAAACTTAATTATGTAAATAAAATAATATGTAATACTGTGCATCAAAATTAACTTATTAGTTTATTTATTAAAAAAATTAATGAACTTATTAGAGAGAAACTAAGTAAATGAGCAGTGGGCATCACGAATATTAGGTTACTTAGGGTAGCGATTAATTAAGATATAAGGATTAATTAAGATGAATAGTAATTCTTTAATTTTCTTGAGTTGTGGTTGAGGCGTGCCTAATTAATGAGGGAGAAAAACAAAAAAGAATAATAATAAAATTTAAAAAAGAGGAGAACGAGAGAGAGACAGAGAGGTTGAGAGAGAGAGAGAGAGAGAGGGAGAGATCCATCTCGGTCGAGGAGAAGGGGGTTGAGGGTTTTGAAGAATCGAGATTGAATTTGAGTATTGTGTTGTGAAAGTGAGAAAGTGAGAATCAAAAATGTCACTGATGGGGGTGAAAATGACGGAGGAAGTGTGGTTAACTTGCGTCACTCATGCATTGTCCACTGAAACCGAAGAGATTATGGGCCTTCTCCTCGGCGACATCCAGGTACCTTCCCTCCCTAATTCCCCTTCTATTCTTCCATAACCTAACCATTTTATTTATTTGTTTTATTTATTTATTTTAACTTCAATCAATCTCCTCTTACTTGTCATTTGAGGTAGATAAGAAGATAATAAGCTCTATAATTATAGCACTTATTCAATGTTTAGCAGATAGCAGCACATACATAAACATACACATCTTTTACAGTCTTACTGTTTTTTGTGCAATAATCTGTTTAGATATAATTGAATCCTGCTTTTGTGGATCCAGCATTCGAAAAGTGGGACTGTGACTGCATTAATATGGGGAGCATCTCCCCAGACAAGGTCTGATCGCCGAAAGGATCGAGTTGAAACTAACCCTGAACAGTTAGCTGCTGCATCAGCCCTGGCTGAGATATCCTTATTACTTATTATGTGCATATCAGATCTAATATTCATTCAAGTTCACTTAAGCATAAATTTTTACTTCATTTAATTGCATCCTCACACCCAGTGTTGTTCTTATGCTTTGGTCCTACTTGGCAAA
Source organism: Ormosia semicastrata (assembly GCA_029884595.1). Taxonomy (NCBI): domain Eukaryota; kingdom Viridiplantae; phylum Streptophyta; class Magnoliopsida; order Fabales; family Fabaceae; genus Ormosia; species Ormosia semicastrata. Next base: position 3,348,172 of record JAQQTO010000012.1, on the reverse strand, counting down.
TTCCCCAACTTTTTAATCATTTATCATTCTAGTGACCCAACTGGACAAATTCTTAGGTGCTCCCAGAACAAAAAAAAGTGTTCTTGTTTAGTACCATTCAACGTGTACCTGTCACCTCAACTATGAAATTAAAAATGCACTTAAAGTGGAAGATAGTGATGGCTCACGTACCTGAGGTGGTGAACATTGAATGGTACAGAGCAACAACTTTTCCTTGCACTGGGAACTTTTAAGAATTTCTCAACCTATTATAGTTGTTTGTGATTTAAGGACTACAAGTCACTTGTTCCTTGATTGATTTCTGTTGCATTTGAAAATGGTTGGTTTGTTGTGCCTTTAACTTTATAGCACAGAATGACCACATCGACTGGAAGAACAACAAGGGTGATTGGTTGGTACCATTCACATCCTCATATTACAGTTCTGCCTTCCCATGTTGGTAAGTTTTGGGTAACCTCTGTCCCCCCCCCTCCCTTTTTTTCTCTTTACTTGTCTGTTTTTGTTTAACCAGTTTAAGTAATAAAGTTAATCAACTTCAACCTGAGAGTTGCCAATTGTTTTTCTTTCAATAAAACATCATTGAATGTTTTCTTGTTAAGTTGTTCATACTATGGAATGGGGAATTGAGTTATAATACATTAGCATTTGTGAAATGGAAGATGGCAAGTGTGATTTTCTGTAGTACTTTACAGCTTAGAGAGGAAATTGTTAGCATGGCCAAAAGAAGGGAGGGGGTTTGTAATCATTAATTATTGGGAAATTAGCTGGAAGACCCTTAATTTTATTCAGTTCCTAGCTGTCAAAATCAGCAGCCTTTTGATGTGTGCTATTTAGTCTATTCTAAACTTTTAATTTAAAATAGTATTGCAACTTCAATCCCAAATGAAGGCATGTATGTATGACTGATCATATGAATCAAAGATGTTGCTAGAGAAGATTGGCTGATGCAAATATTATTTTCTATGAGAAATAATATGGAGACTGCATATATTTTGCAATCTCAAGTGTATTTTTTCATTTAAACGGACACTACCTATGTCTGCGAATGCGAATAATGATACTTAATATACTTGCATTCACATACCTCTCCACAAGCCGCTGAATAACCCATCGAGGCCCCAATTGTAACATTTACTGAAACTTGTGCTCATACCTCACATAGTATGTGCAACTATCAATTTCCTATATCTGCAATCCTGCATTTTTGGTATGTAAGGTAGCATTTAACATTTGCTGACATAAGATATAGCAAATTTAAGGGTTTCTTTGCATAGTATTTGAGTTTCAACCATGTCATATTAAACAGTAATTTAGCTGGAGGCCTCCAGAAATTAGGTTGAAAGGTTTTTATCAGACTTTAGATTTAATTAAAGAAAGTATGTTGTCATTGTACATACACTATTAATCTTTTGTTCTAAACTTCTAATGGCACCTTCTCTCCTTATAAGAAGATGGAATCCTAAGTTTTGGATGTCTGCATACATTTAACACATTAAAAAAATACTGACACTATGCAAGTTATTTTGTTGGAGTAGGAGGGGTAGCAAAGAATTTTTTAAAATGATTACATTTCTTTTCTTTCTCTCAATATTCCCTACCTAGGAGTTTTTACTGGTCTTTTTGTTTTTTCCTTTGCTTTTAAAGGATATCTTATTCCCTTTTGTGCAACTTCTCTCTTCTGTTATTGTCAGTCTTATTATTATTCTTCTTCCATTTTTATTTAATTCAATTCAAAGTGACAATATATAACAAGCATCTTTTCTATTTTGTAGATGTGCGGACTCAGGCAATGTATCAACTTCTTGATTCTGGGTTTATTGGGTTGATTTTTTCCTGTTACAGTGAAGATGTAAACAAGGTTTGGCTTGAATGCATGATCATTGTGAAACATCATGTATTCTATATTCTCATTAAGTTTAACATGAAATAGCATTGGACTGTCTTCAGGTAGGAAGAATTCAAGTAATTGCTTTCCAGTCATCCGATGGGAAGCAGAATCACATGTTAAGACCTATACCTCTGTCTCCTGTAAATAGAAGCTCTGTTATTGATATAGATTCATCACCAAGTTCCTCAGAGAATGTATCAATAAGATCTGGTTACTTGAAGGCAGAGAGCCCAGAGCAGGATACTGGTGATTCGAGAATTGCTGCTGCTAGTAAGGTACAATTTATCATATCTCAAATAGATTTGTGTTATGTGGTTTGGCCAAAGATTAGGAAATAGTTTTAAAAATGTAGAATATGCTTAAATGTTGAATTGCAAAACCTGATTCAGCTTATAGAAGCTGTACTGCTGTAGGACCATGATGTTCCTTCGTTAAAGTACAGTTCTGTTTGTATTCTGCTTTTCTGCATAAATTTTTAAACAGATCTCTTGAATGCCTCTGCGGACAGCTTTTGTGAGTGTCCAACGGTTTACTTGATGTGTTAATTTGTTCTTAACCTCAATCAGTGAAAGGCCATATTTCTATCATGTTGAACAATATATTTCATGAATATAAATGAGTGTAATTGATGGCTTGTGTCCTGATTATATTATAGTTTAAGTGTGCCTGCTGGAGAGGTGATAATGAATTCATAGCATAGCAAAGTTTTTTAGTGCAAGTTACTTGAATCAACAAGATTTAGAATCCCATCTTCTTTTCAAATGTGAAAAGCAGAAGTTGGATAGAACCCCCTTGGCATGTTCCATTTGTAACGTGCAATTCATGTAAACTAACCAATCTGCATGTTTTTTCTGAGAGAAGTTCTACTTGAAGATTAGGGTAATTCTTTCCGATTACACTGGCTTTTATGTATACTTTTTTTGTTGATATGGTGAGGTGTGGGTGTAAGCTGAAATACTCAAGGTTGATCTTATGGGAGATGAATTCAGACCCTTGAGGCTGTCCTATCAGTAAAATTATACTTGTATTTTTTCAGTAGAGGATAAAAATACTTCATTTTTTTTGTAAACTTATGTAATTATGTATTTTTGGCTAGGGTGGGGGGAGATCTTCAGACTTGGGGAATTTCTTCGCTAATGCTGATGCCAACTATCTAGGGAACGAAAAAGGTGGAGGAAACTACCATCCCAACAATTCAGACCCCACCATAGTTGATGTTGATCCCATGGATATGTCAGAAAGTATGCAGGAAGCTATGCATCGTTCAAATTTGGACATGAGGTATATAGATGAGTATATAATTGACCACTAATATCTTTGTTGTTTATCAACCAGATAGTTTAGCCCTATTGTTGGGATTTGGATGCCCTCATGTACCCTTGCAACATAAGGGAACATGGGGGCTGCTGTTTCATATCTCAAGCCCCAAATCCCAGGTTACTAGGTGATAAAGTTTTGGATCTGGTTGCTGCAAGGTCACCAATGGAGACAAAAATGAGGAAGAATAAAGGAAGACCCTGATATCCATTTTTATTGTCAACAAAAGTTGGCATCTGTTTGAACTTAAATTCCAGCCTGTCCTAAAAAAATCCCCTCTAGTGCTCCTCAATAATGATTTTGCTGCCATTGGTTATTGAAGCTTTTCTTGGGACATTTGCACGAAGTGTGTATGACAGGCCTTTTATAACATGCTACACCATAAATTTTCTATTAAGAAATATAATCATGTAGGAGGATGGAGATGGGCATTCTGTGGATGCTTCTCAATATGTTGTAGTTATACTTTGAATAATAAATGGAAGTTATAACTGTAGATCAACTTTTTAAATATGAAAAGTCTGATATTGCATTTTTCTGTCTTCATTATATTATGGTTGGTCAGGTCAACCATGTTTTATCTTTTATGAGGTTGACATGATAGTTTCTCAATCTTGTGCTTTAAAATGGCTTTCATTTGGTGGCAGTGGTGCAGAGTATGTAAGAAAAGAAATTCCCCTTTATGTTTTGCCAGCCTTGTCTCTTATCAACCTTGATTCACCACTATTGTCATACACGGATCTGCAACATGTACTATTTGAAGAGGAGCGGACTGCATATAACCAAGCCATCTTACAAAATATGAGGTGATAATTTGATAAACTATATGCTTATTCTTAATACATATATGAAATTTTGATGTAAGCATTTTTATTTTTGGGTGTGATGGAAGCATTTTATTCACTTTAATAATATATCATCCTTATTGTAGTGACTCTAATTTCCCATTTGATTTGTTTGTAGGGATGGGAAAGTGCATCCACTCACTTTCATACATCACACTTCAACTTATCAGGCTTCCTTGTGCAAGTTGATTGAATATTGGTCAGAGCAAAATATCCATTTTTTTTAATTCCTCCTCTTTTTCTTTGTTCTTTTTTTCCACGAATAAACAATTCTTACTTTCTGTCTGTACAGTTTAAGTCCCGCAATAAATGCACTTCAAGATCGACTGAGAGAGAATGAAATTCGGGTATATATTAACATTTTAAGTTGCATCATAATAGAGTTCAGTGGATTTGGATACATATTTCAAATCCTTTTTGGCTTGTCCTCTGTGAGACAGAATGAAATTCGGGTATATATTAACTTTTTTAATTTGCATCATAATAGAGTTCAGTGGATTCAGATACATATTTCGAACTTTCATTATGTTCTATGTAGCTTTAGATGTAGTTGCTTCTTAAGCTTGCTTATAAGTTATTTGATGACCCAGCAAATTTGAGATTTCTTTGTCCACCTCTACTATTCAACATTTCTTCAATCATTTAAACTATGTGTTGTACTTATTCTTTTGTTATAACAGTTAGCAGTTCTGGGCGAAGAAGCCAAAAGTCTGGAGGCTGAGGTGTCTAGAGGGAGTGAAGCAAGTTTAGGATCTCCCCGTCAAGTTGCATCTCATGTACATAGAGGAAGTTCCTCTCTTGGTCAGAGAAACTTGCACGGTTCGGCTGAATCTTCCAGTCCTAAAAATGTAGCTAGTCCTGGTAGCCGGAGCAGAAAAGGATATTGAAGTGAAACACTCTTTGGAAGTAATGCTTCAATCAATATAAACACGATGGTGCTGATTTACGATGGTTTTGCTAAAATGGGATATGTAATGCGTAGAATGTACATGAAAATGGTATTACCTCAGCATAGTTTGCTATTTTGAAAATGATGCTAAATGAAATATTCTGCTAGCTGGAGTCTATTACTATAATGTGTAATGGGTTTGATCATTTTATTCACTTGGAAGAACAAATTGAAGTTATCACATGGCATGCATGCCTGGATTAGAGGCATGTTAAAGTGCCCTACTTACATCGCCGCCGATTGGGCCGTGACCTGCTGATGGAGAAGTTAAAGCAGGGTTAAAAATGATAAGAAGGGGGGGGGGGGGGATTAGTTCTTTTATATATATAGTGTGACTTCTGTACCTTCGCAATTTGCTGCTACTTTTAAAGCATACGCGCAAATGGATTTTTGTTTTAAAAAAAAGGTTAATGATTAGTGACATAGTTCAGCATGGTCAAATTATCAAAATGGATTTTAAAAAAACGATAAATACAAATTGTGATAATAACTCCTAAAAGCATTAATTCTCCCAAATAAAAATGAAAAAAAAAAAATTCCTCTCTGCCGACTGCCAGTGAACTTGCTAGAGACGCATATGTTACATCTTTTGAGTCCCACACGCTAGTACGCTTGCCTCAAGAAGTCCGCGTCTTGACTCCTTCCTTAGTCTCACATTCATTCAGGTCAGGTTGCCAATCCTATTTGTAAGCATATAACAACTTGTTCAACGTGGGGATTTACAGATAACGACTAGGAGATCTACGTGATCGTTTAGAGTGATTCAAGACGACAAAGTGGAAACTGCGCCTAGCATGGCACCAATTATTATATGGCTCATCAGATCATCTTGGACCATTTTCCTATCAACCCAAGATGATTTTCCCACTACTTCATCAGTATCACTCCAAGAAACCCATTAAACTTATAATTTAGAGTAATGCTACACAAGAAAAAAAAAAGAATTTTGACATAATATGATTATTGGATTGAATAAAGTGGTTGGACCACTTATCCAGTCAAAAGTCAACAATCATTTTTCTATTATTTATATCATTTTTATATTTACAATCACCTATATCAAGTAACTTATTTCAATTCGCAGCATTCCAACTTCAACTCTTATAAAGCCATAATATTGTTCGAATCGATTCCGGACCCTATTGTTCTTACTTTCTAGTTTTGACCCATCAACTGTGCTAAGTGACATCATGTTGCTAAGAATGAATATTGTTAACAAAGAATATCAAAAGGTGATATTACTAACCTTACCTAATAATTTTTGTAAGTGTAATAATTTAGATTTAATCCCATTTAATCCCATCTTTAGATAGTGAAGAACCGTTGGCAATAATACTAAGGCAAAGTGCAAGACTAATAGTGATAGACTGACAGCAATAAATAAAAAAGAGAGAGAGAGACCTCATCTACGGATCATCATTACACTTGTAGATAAGTTATGCCGCATACGCTATACCTAATAAAATTCAAAGTAGTGATTTCATCATGAAAAGTGTTGACATGTCTTTTAAAAAAAAGCTTTCCATGAAAAGAGATTTTTTTGTTAAGGTTAACACAAACTACTAATTTTCACGAGAATTTATAATAAAATTATAAATTATCTATTGAGTACTAATAAGGTCTCAAGATTCGAAGCCAAGTTATGCAATTATCACGAAGGACTAAGTCATGCAATTGTCATTAGCATGAGCCAACCCCAGCAATCATTTGTAAATATATAGTACTTGAAGTAGAATAAACTAAAGCAATCCTCAAATTGGCTAGCACTCTTGCAAATTAATAGCTTCTCCGCCACCATGTCAGATTTGAGTCATAACTTGGTGAGTGTCGACAGTTCTTGTACTGTTGATCATAATCACAGGCCACACAGAGCAAGCCAACCTGCTTGGCAAGCAATAAAGAACCTCTGTACAGAACATGGAGAAGTTCGACTCGACCACTTCCACCTCGTATGCCGCCTAGGCTGCGGGGATATTGGAAATGTCTTCCTCTGCGAGATTAACAAGTCTTTGAAGCCAAAGTTCAATTGTTATTATGCCATGAAAGTAGTGGACAGAAAGTCTCTGAAGTTGAAAAATAAGCTGAAGAGAGCAGATATGGAGAACGAAGTATTGAGTATGCTTGACCACCCTTTTTTGCCAACCCTTTATGCAAAGGTTGATGCTTATCAATACTCCTGTTTGGTCATGGATTACTGCCCTGGTGGTGACTTGTTTACACTTCAGCAGCACCAGCCAGATCTTCATTTTAGCATCTCAACTGCAAGGTAAGTAAGTTGCAAGAGTAAAATATCAATTAATAGATGATTCAAGACTTCTAGTTTATCTATATTTTATTTTGTCCCTTAATGTTGGTTATACAATAGAAAAAATAACACTCTTGCTTCTTTGATGACTGAAGTCCAAATGTTTACGAGCCAATTCACACCTTCAATTATCTTAACCCTGCCTTAGTGCCTAGCAAATTTAAACTATTCCTTCCTTCTTCTTCTTTTCTTTTTGAAGATTGACAGAGATGGCACTTTTTTTTTTTTAATTTGTCATTCATATATGGGACAGATTCTTTGCAGCTGAGGTGCTTCTAGCTCTTGAGTATCTCCACATGATGGGGATAGTTTATAGAGACCTCAAGCCAGAAAATGTGCTTATTCAAGAAGATGGCCATATTATGCTATCTGACTTTGATCTCTCTCTTCACTTGGAAGTTCACCCCAAGCTTCTAAAACGAGGGCTTGAGTACGAGGTTGTGAACAGAAGAATAAAGAAGCCAATGTTGTGTTGCAGAAATTCAGATGAGGCTATGAAAAGGAATAAGAAAAAAGCAGCCATTGCAGATGGAGTGCTACAGCTACCTGCAGAAGGAGCACAAGGAGTGGACATTGAAATGTCAGCTGAACCCATGAATGGTAGATCACATTCATTTGTTGGGACTTTTGAGTATTTGGCACCTGAGATGATTTTGGGGTTAGGCCATGGAAGTGCAGTGGATTGGTGGGGATTTGGTGTATTTCTGTATGAGCTATTATTTGGATTTACACCTTTTAAAGATACAAGCAATGAGAAAACACTGAAGAATATTATTGGGCAGTCATTAACCTTCCCAAGAAGAACTCATTATAGAGACAGAAAAGATTGTGAGGAGATTGCAAAGGCACATGACCTTATAGGAAAGCTGCTGGTGAAAAACCCCAAGAAGAGAATGGGATACAATAAGGGATCTTGCGAGATAAAGAAACAAGAGTTCTTTGAGGGAATGAACTGGACCTTAATCAGATCAGTTAAACCTCCTCTTATTCCTAGAACTTCACATGAAAAGCAGACCTCATTTACCATGCCAAAACTAAGCGTCAAGGAGAAAGCTACAATTCAAGGCCTTCATCAAATTGACTTCTTCTAATAATTTAATTTAACTTTAGTTTAGTGTCATCGTCAAGTTATATCACTTGCTAGATTCACTATTTACTGTTTACTTGGTGCAATAGTTTAATGTGGCTTCAAGCCACCTGAGTACTGGCCAAGGTAAAATAGTGGCCCAAAGCCAATGTCTCCACAGTTCTACAAGAAGATTGATCATTAAGCCTATGTTATAGCTTATAGAGCACGTAACATAATGTTGTATTGTTGTTATTATTTACAAGTGGTGTCTATATAGAAGTAGAAGTTAAAATAAATTCTCTATCTTGAGTACATAAAATTAATGAAGCATAAGGTATCATTACTACAACATACAAAGTGAAGCAGATGTATGGCAATTCGTTCCGTTGATTTTCTCATCAAACTGTTATCATTAGCACTTTATTATGTATCCCTCATTTTAGAAGATGTACGTTATCCTCATTTATGTACTGTGCTTTATAATTATAAAGGACAAATGTGAAAGCTACCATTAGTGAATGAGAAGGATACGCACATACGCCATCTTCGTTCTTAATAAAAAAAATCGCTGTCTTCCCTGAAAGTTAATTACTCAAACTCATTGTCTAATTGGTCTACTCTCTCAACTCTCAAATCATGCTTAACGACAAAAAAGTTTGAATTGCGTTTTTTTTTCCCCATAATAACATTGCATTTTTGTAGTCTCGTAATTGTATTTTGTTATTATTTTTCTTCTTTTTGGGTACGTTATTGTTTTTCTACAATTACTATTAAAATGACGTGAATGTTGAATTGTTGACAATAAGTACAATTTGAAACTATGATAAACATTAAAAAAAAGTCAGAATATAAAAAAGAAATTGCTTTTATTTTTCTTCGGCTAGGGAAATGTCCCAAGACTACTATCGAGATATTTGTTTCCCTTATCCGGTAAGGATGAATGATATTTTCTCCATATATTCAAAATGAAAAATTCTTGTAAGGAAGCATGCGATTGAGAGTGAAATATCAAATATGTGCTCTTATAAAGGGATTATTTTCAATTTGGTGTCTAATTCTTAATTTTTTTTTCAATATTATTGTCTCGTCCAGGGTACGAGGCCCAGGTTGAGGGACCAAGAAAGACTCGTCGAGGACTAGTGAGGAAGGTGGTAGTGAGGACTACTTGGGACCTAGGCTGACAAAGAGAATATTAGGTCAATCTGTCAGCCAATGATAGGGTTGAGTGTCTAGGGTTAAAGTGAAATATGTCCTGCTAATAACATACAGAGACCTTCTTAAAGGTTTCCAGAGTTGATCTAAGTACTTATCAGTCCGAGAGAATCAAAGAAGTGCTAGAGGTGAACTTGGATGATTTGTCCAACTTATACATATGATAAGATTCTAAGATTTCCTCTGGACTGGTGAACACTATCCTTAGATTAAGGGCGATGATCTCAGCTAAATAATTCACATGGGGATATGTTTATGACCTTTTTAGGTTTCGGTCGAGCTAATTTGGGCCAAGTTAATTGGGTCAACCTGGTTTAGGCCAATTTAGTTAAGGCCAAGTTAGTTTGGACCAAGATTGATAAGTCAAGTTAGTTTAGACTGATTTAATTAGACCGAGGTAGTTCGGTCGAGGTGAGTCTTGAAACTTAACTAGACATATCTAAACTAATTGGGCTCATATGATATAATTATCATTATTATATATTTATTTAAAAATTATAAATACATCTTATTAAAGATAAACTTAAGAAGAATAAAATTATTTAAATATTTTTTATTCTCTAGTTATAATTGTCTTTAACCACTTCTCAACTTCTTACAATATAGAGAAAATTCACTTCAAATTCTCTTTATTTATTTTTTAGTTGTTATTATTATTATTATTATTATTATTATTATTATAAACAAAATAATAATAATTAAAATTGGAGAAATAGTTGGAACATAAACATCTTAAGGATACTTTTAGTACTTCTAAGATATTTTAGATATTTTGACTTAGAAGACTTATCGGATATGCAAATATCTTGAAGAATGTGGGGAACAATAAATAAATGCACTTTCAAAAGAATGGTTTGATTAGAACGTCAACCTATAACATGTCGATTAAATTAAATCAAGAATTAAAAGCGAAAGTAAAAGTAATGTTATTGGCAAAATCAACATGCCTTACGTGAAGGAAATGCGTGGGTTGATCACCAGAGAATTCTACAACACTCACAAAAATTTGTTGAGCATGGATATTCAACCCATCCCAAGCCATTGATTAAATAGTTTTAAAAGTGATGGTTAAGATGTGTCACTTAAAACTTGAAAAATCGATTAAGATAAAAGTTAAAAACTACAAAATTAATCTTATATATTCTCTCTTTTTACAAATAAACTTTTTAAGTTGTCTCGTTGAAGAACCATTATTAAAAAAGAAAAAAAATCAGGTTCTGACTATGCTCTTCCATTATTTGAGAAAAACCCATCAACAATGGGTGGTGCGAAACCAAAGAGGAAGCAGGAGAAGCTGTCAGTGGTAGCGTCAAACTTTTTGTATTTTGATCTTCTTAGTGATTTTTTATGAGTTTTCTTAAACATTTTGATGAATTTTTTTTGGACATTTCTGTGTATTTTTTCAAGTTCAATGAAAGCAATTCCAAGCTTCTAATAAGAACATGCAAGAATCAAGAGAGTAAAAAAGGAAAAAAAAACTCCAATTAGCTCTCTGTAAACATAGTCGGAAGTGAGAGGAGAAATTTTGCAAATGAAGAAATGATTATGACAGCGAATGAGTTTTTCTAATATTCCATTCCCCTTTGTTGCAGTCAATTAGATTGGAAGCTTGGGCTCTCTATGAGATGCTTATTTCAGTCCCCTTTATTCTAGTAGTCTCTATAACCAAAACATTAACACACAATGAATCATCCTAAAACCTAAATGAACCACTAAGTTTAGAACAGGACAAAGGCAAACTCACAGGGACAAAAGAGGGGCTGGCTTCATTGCATAGGGGAAGGGCTTTGTGGTTTTGGTGGCCAGTGGTTTGACCGCTACTGCTGCTGGAATGATTTTGCACAGTAGTTTCTGTTGAGGATTTTCAACCCAACATTAGAGTCACAGGACTAAATTGCAATTTTGAAGACTTATAATATAATATATTAAAAAAATGACCGGTTATCAAAGGTCAATTATATGGAGCGTCGATACTCACTCCATTAAAGTGAGCATGGTAGAATTCTCTTTGATCAGCTTCCCAAACATTCGGTTCCTCACAATTCCTCCAGCAAATTTGCGTGTACAGCAGCTCTTTGCAATGCATAGAATAAAAATTTAATACATAGTAAAGGTTCAATAGAGGGAGAGTATAAAGTTATTTTTCTCTTCTTGTAATTTTTTTTTTGTACGCATCGTAGGTATCATTTTTCTAGCATTAATTGAAGGAACTGAGTAATTACTAGCCCTCAAGAGAGTGACAAAACGTAAACGGCATATATCAAGAGAAATTTTTAGGTAAAAGTATATTTAGATATTGATATATTTTTATTATGGTCCTTATAATTTTGTATTTGTTAAATAATAACTTAAATGTCTATAATATATAATAACTAATTAAAATTATTTCATATATCAATATCATGCCATCGGTCGTCTTAGGCATTTTTATTAGAATATAAATTTTTTTATTTTATTTATTATTTTACTTAAATTTTTAGATTATGTATTAAAATATATTTGTTTTAAAATATATTCGTAATAAGTGATATAACTTTGTTAATTTTTTTTTAATAAATAGTTCAGAAGTCGTCATAAGTGATGACAACTTCTGACTTGTATAATTTTATTTTTTAGTAAATAGTTTAGAAGCCGCCATAGATGATGATTGTTTTTGAATTTTTTTTAGTAAGTAATTTAAAAGCTGTCATGAGTGATGATAACTTCTGACTTATGTAATTTTATTTTTTTAGTAACACAAGAAAAAGTAATAGAGTTTAAGTAATAGTTAACAATGTATAAGAAATTATGGAATGATGAGTATAACAACTAAATCTTCTCTTATAATTTCCTATCATACTTATGAAAGTTAAAAAATTTATTAATAGAAAATAAAAGTATTCATAATAGATATAATACTTTCAAACAAAGAAGGTTGCTGCTTGACTTTTGAAATTGTATCTATTAGAAATACTTTGATCTTCTATTAATAAATTTTTTAACTTTCATAAATATGATATGAAATTATAGGACTTCATTTAGTCCTTATACTTACTATTCTATAATTTTCTATACACTATTAACTATCACTTAAGTTCTGCTACTTTTTTCGTGTTTCTAAAAAAATAAAATTACACAAGTTATAAACCGCCATTACCCATGACGACCTTTGAACTACTTACTAAATAAAATAAAATTACACAAATTAGAAGCCATCATCATTAATTCATGGTAACTTCTGAACTACTTACTAAAAAAAAGAATTACACAAGTCAGAAGTCATCATCACTCATGACGACTTTTGAACTATTTACTAAAAAAATATAATTATACAAGTCAGAAGTCGTTATCACTCATGAAACCATTCAGAAAACTACTTACTAAAAAAAACAAGTTACAGTTTAAGTATCATAAAAATTACACAAGTTAAGTTCGCTATGTTTTTGAACTACTGTATAAGAAAAAAGAATTATAAGTCGAATCGTTATCACCCATAACAACTTCTGAACATATTTTAAAACAAACGTATTTTGATATATAATCTAAAAAATTAGGTAAAATGATAAATAAAATTAAAAAAAACATTACTCTAATAAAAACCCCGTGTCTTAATTGATAATTTAAAAACAATGAGCTTATTATATTAGAAGATAAAAGGTATAGCAAGCTAATAGTATATAATACTTTTCAAACAAAGAAGGTAAGTGCTGCTTAGACAATTGTCTAGTAAATGTTGTTGGTCTCTCGGGTTTGGCAAGTTGCGGGACAACTTCCTTGTCATACTTCAATATTTGTAACGACAAATTGTGCTTGATAAAATTCAGAAGAAAGAAAAAGAAAACAGAATCGGAAGAGAGGAAGAGAATTGAATCATTGTGTATTTCTTAATTTGCAATACAGTACAACTGTAATGTATTTCTATTAACCAACTCTACTAACAGATTCAGATTCTAACAAACTGATTCTAACAAAACTGATCTGTCATAACTAACAACTAACTTCTACTAACTTCAACACTTACGCTATTATTTCCCCCTCAAACTCAGGGTGGATGATCAAAAACAGAAGGGTCACACACCCTGAGTTTGTGTCTGAGTAAAGTAAACCGTGCAAATGACAAAGGTTTAGTGAGAGCATCTGCTGTTTGATCTACAGAAGGAATATGTGTGACATGTAACTGCTGTTGAATCACCTTTTCTCTGACAAAGAACAGATCTAGTTCCATGTGCTTAGTTCGAGTATGTAAAACGGGATTGTGAGTTAACAAAACAGTGCTTAAGTTATCACAAAATAAAGTAGGAGTGGAGAAGTCAACATGTAATTCTCTTAGCAATGACTGAACCCAGAGAACCTCAGCAGCAGTGCTTGCTAGACTGCGAAACTCAGCCTCAGTGCTGGATCGAGCAACCACTTGTTGCTTCTTAGACCACCAAGATATGATATTAGAACCCAGGAAAATACAAGAACCGGAGGTGGACCTTCTATCATCTAGATCAGTTGCCCAATCAGCATCATTATAGGCAGACAGAGATAATTGAGACTGAGAAGTTGGTGTTAAATGAAGACCAAAACTAATAGTACCCTTAAGATATCTGAGAATCCTTTTAACTGCCTTCCAATGATCATCATATGGATTTTGCATATATTGGCAGACCTTATTAACAGCATAGGAGAGTTCTGGTCTTGTAATTGTAACATATTGAAGTGCTCCAACAGTAGACCTATATAAGGAAGGATCCTCCATCAAAGAGTGACCAAATTTTGTGAGTCGAGAGCTAGAAACCATAGGAGTGCTTATGCCTTTTGACTGCAACATATGAACCTTAGACAGCAGATCCTTAACATATTTAGTTTGAGTGAGATGCAGACTACCATCCTTGAGTTCAGTAACTTCAATACCCAGGAAATAGCTCAACTTACCAAGATCCTTGAGAGCAAATTCTTTGTTAAGATCAGAAATCAAAGATTGAATGACAGTAGATGAACTACCAGTAATAATGATATCATCTACATAAACTAAGAGATAGGTGGTAGCTTGAGAATTTGCTTGAATAAAGAGAGATGGATCACATTTACTAGCAGTAAACCCAAACTTATATAGGGTAGATGTAAGCTTTTCAAACCAAGCTCGGGGAGCTTGTTTGAGACCATATAAAGCTTTATGTAATTTGCAAACAAGTGACTTGTCAGTAGAAGTAAACCCCTGTGGTTGAACCATATAAACCTCTTCATGAAGAATGCCATTGAGAAAGGCATTATTGACATCAAGTTGTCTAATTGGCCAATGATTTGTGAGAGCCAAGGTGAGAAGGATTCTGACCGTGACTGGTTTAATAACAGGAGAAAATGTCTCATGAAAATCAAAGCCATGTTGCTGATGAAACCCCTTTGCAACTAACCTGGCTTTGTATTTGTGAACTGAGCCATCAGGATTTTGTTTAACTCTAAAAACTCACTTACAACCAATAGCAGTCCTATTTGGTGGTAAAGAAACTAAAGACCAGGTCTGATTTTTTAGTAAGGCATCATACTCTTCTTGCATGGCTTTTCTCCAAAGGGGATTAGACAAGGCTCCAATGACAGTAGATGGTTCTTCAGGACAAGAAATGGAATGTGTAGAAAGCAAAACCCGAGGTTTGAAAATTCCAGACTTAGACCTGGTTATCATGGGATGAGTGGAGGAAATAGTATGTGAGTGTAATGATTGTGAAGATACAGTGGAAGGAACAGGAAGAGCAGAGACATTACTAATAGTAGGAACAGGTGAATTGATGACTGGAGAAACTGTAGGAATAGAATGAGTGACATTACTAATAGAAGTAACTAGTGGAATGACAACTGGAGAAACTAGAGGAACAGTATGAGAAGGCAAAGTTGAAGAATGCCTAGGACTGATATGACCAGAACTAGACGGAATTAGCTGGAGTAGCGTAATAACTCGGTGAAAGCGAAACCCAAGAAAATCAGTAGAAAAGGGAAACTTGAATTCATTAAAAATGACATCCTTTGAGATATATATTTTGCCAGAAGGAGCAAGGCACTTGTAACCTTTGTGATGAGCACTGTATCCCAAAAAAGTACATTCAAGTGACCGAAACTGAAGTTTATGGTTATTGTATGGTCTAATAAGAGCTTGAGAAGGTGTATCAGTATGAAGAAAACAAATTTGTGAATGGGAGATTTGAAACTCTGTTTATGAGATACACAATTTTGGGCTTCATCCCAAAATTTGAGAGGCATAGAGGCTTGGGCAAGTAAAGTTAAACCAAGTTCAGTAATATGGCGATGTTTCCTTTCAACAACACCATTTTGATGGTGTGTATGAGGACAAGTGAGCCTATGAATTATACCATGAGATTTAAGAAATGCAGTAAGAGGTCGAAATTCACCCCCCCCAATCTGATTGAACACATTTAATCTTGCTACCTAGTTGAAGCTCAATCATCTTTTTAAATTCAGCAAATATGGATAAGGCATCTGATTTTCTTTTCAACAGATATAACCAAGAATATCGAGTTTTAGCATCTACAAAACTAATATAATAAGAATAACCACCAGAAGAAAGAATAGGGGCTGGTCCCCATAGATCAGTAAAAATAAGATCCAAGGGTGCATTAAAGGAAGTAGATGCTGTTGGTAATGTAATCTATAGTAATAACCAAGTAGGTCATTTCCAGCTTTACCAAGACAACATGCGAAAATAAGATCCAAAATAGGAAGCAGGTGAATGTAATCTATGAGCTTTACCAAGACAACATGCAGAACAAAAATCAAAAATAGTTTTGCTTGGTACAAGAAGATTACAAGATGACAGCACTTGTTTTACCACTGCAGCAGCAGGATGTCCAAGTCTACAGTGCCACAAAGAAAAAGAAGATACATGTGATGCACTTTTATTTGCTGAAACAACAGAAACTTGATTATCTGCTGAAACTTGGTTATTCGCTGAAATAGAAGAAGGTACAGAAATATGAAAAGACTGAAAAGGACAAGTTGAACCAGTAGCTTTAAGACCAGGTGAAGAAGAAGGAAGATGATGGAGCTGAAAAGAGTTGAAGCAGTACAGTCCATCAGGTCCAATTGTGCCTCTCAAGAGCACCTCATTGGTTGCCTGTGATTTAACAAAACAATGAACAGGGTGAAACTCAAAGAAAACAGAATTATCCTTTGCAAATTTACTGACACTAACTAAGTTTTTAGTGATTTGGGGAACATGCAGAAGATCGTGCAATTTTAAAGTGACAGAAGAATTATAAGGGGAAGGAACTGTAGAGTAACCAATATGTGCAATATTCAGACCTGTACCATCACCAGTATGAAGTTGATCGTGCCCCTCAAAAGGAACCTTGTATACAAGATTATGAGCATCAGGAGTTACATGAGCAGTTGCTCCTGAATCAGGAAACCATGCTTGATTGGTTAAAATCTCAGGAGTGGCAGACATAGTTGAAACATGGGCACTAGGATAAGAGGTAGAATATCTAGGTTGAGAAGAGTATGAATTTGATGGTAAAGATGAAGAGGAAATAGGTATAAAAGAAGATGATGAATGTGAATGAGACAATCCAGGTGGAGGTGACGGATAAACAGAAGGAGAGAAAGAAGAATGTGGTAAAAGTGGAGCATATGGTGAGGTTGAATAAGAGGGATATACAGATGGAGAAGGATGCATTGATGATGGGAATGAAGGCATATACTGAGAAGAAGCAATCTGAGAAGAAAATTGAGGTGAAACCTCATATCTGTAGTAGCAATTAGATGCAGAATGGCCTGAACGATCACATAGTTGACAAATAATAGATGATGATCTACCACCAAACCTGCCAAATCTACCTCTACCACGACCATAAGAAAACCTTCCACCACGAGAATAGTTATTAAAACCACGAAATCCACTTTGATTAGGATCAAATTGCCTACGAAAACCACCAGAAGCTTGATAACCAGCTTGACTTGGACCAATTCGGTCAAGACTATTGCGAAATGCAGATTGAGTAGAACAAATATACCATGATAGATACCAGGATTCTGCTCATAAGCACTGTGTTGTGGATCAACAATATCGAGAACCAACTGAAGTTCCAACAGGATTAGGTTTGGATTGCAAATGGAAATTAGACTTAGTAATATCAAAGTGAGCAACGTTAGCAGTCAAATTATCACCAAGAACTGACTTAGATGATGTTCTTTCAATCCTAGCTTCTTGTGCCAGCAACAAAGATTCTATTTCACCAACTGTATAAGGATCAAGACGAGAATTAATGGAAGTGACAAAAGCATCATACTCATCTGGAAGGCCATCAAGGATGATCTCAATGTGTTCTTCTGTACTGATCTGACTTCCAATTGAAGTAAGGGCATCAATTAAGGCTTTGATACGTAAGAGATATTCAGTGAGATTTGGACTCTTTCTTCGTATTTCGTAGCTCAGATCTATATTGCTTAACCTTGGCACGAGTCTGAGAGGCAAAGAACACCTGAACTTGTTTCCAAAGTTGCCATGAGAAATCACACCCTACCATTCTTGTTAACATGCTTTCACTCAGAGAAGATAACAGCCATGACAGAAGAAGCTGATCTTGTTGTTCCCAAGTAAGAAACGCAGGATTTACATTACCATTTGTTTCATCATCCGTAGAAAGATACTGAGGTGGAATCGAAGAACCAGTGAGAAAATCTTGAAGCCGATGACCACGAATTGCAGCAGCAATTTGTTGTTTCCAGACTAAGAAATTCTTTTCATCCAATTTTACAGAAATTGAATGATTAAACGAAACAAGAGAAGAGGAAGCAGTGGAGCTGAGAGGTGAAGCAGCAGGAGGAGAAGACGAATCCGCCATGGCCCCAAGAAAATCAAGCTCTGGATACCATGATAAAATTCAGAAGAAAGAAAAAGAAAACAGAATCGGAAGAGAGGAAGAGAATTGAATCATTGTGTATTTCTTAATTTGCAATACAAAACAGAATGTAATATTTATAGTACAACTGTAATGTATTTCTATTAACCAACTCTACTAACAGATTCAGATTCTAACAAACTGATTCTAACAAAACTGATCTGTCATAACTAACAACTAACTTCTACTAACTTCAACACTTACGCTATTAGTGCTGAGTAATTAATAACTGACCTTAGCTCTACAATAAAATTGCAAAGCTGATGTTGAATAATGAATATTATTCGGATGGGAACATCTCTTTATTGTTGTATATTCATTTTATTTTATTTTATTTTATTGTGGTTTTTGTTGTATATTCATGATCAGATAAGAATAGCAATCTTTTTTCCTAACAGTTTTGGTCTGCATAGGGAAGGCCGGAAAAGGGAAAATAATGGATAGGATCCTATTCTTATATATGGATGAGGATCACATGTCCCCATTCTCTGTCTCCTTCCCTGTTTTCCTACTTAAATTTTAATAAGTGTTCTAAACTTAATTACATGTCTTATTCTCACTTAATTTATTTTACATTTGTCAGAATTTAAGTGAAAGGACATGGAAGGGGATAGGAAATAGTGACAAGTGATCTCCATCCCTTATATATATATATATATATACACGGATTCTATTCTTTTTTCAATTGTAATTGTAGGATTTTTTTTTTCTTTTGCGGGTAAGCTAATTAATTGTAGGGAGTTTTATCATTTGAAACAAATTGACACTCTAATTATAAATCCATGAAAGGATCGGTGGAAGCAAAAATTTATACATAACATGTCTTGTAAATTTTTATCAGATGTGTAATTGTAGAAAATCATCTAATTAATTACATGTTTACGACAAAACATTTCTTTGTAACCAAATAAAAAAAATTCAAAGAGTTTGTGATAGGCCTCACATGGTCCACCAAACATGACTATATATAGTATAACTCATTGCCATTAAGATTAAAGAGCAATAAAGGGAACATAAAAAGTTAAAACAGTTTTTATTGAGCTTTGGTTATTCTGTTGGAATATTGGGTTATCTGTTTATGCCTATGACTAAAATTTACCCAACTACATTCTTTCTAATATATATAATCTTGATCTGACTCATTGCCCGTAATTATCTTTATTTGTTAGGTTTCAAGATTATTATTTTTTTCTCGATTGTTCTGCTAAAACCAACAGCATGCCTTGTGTTTTTTTTGTTCAGGTTGGGCCCGGGGTTTGAGTAGTAAGAGTTGGACATATATGCAAAGACAATTTGAGGCCCATCAGGCATCTGCCCTTCCCTGCTCATGCAAATGCCTGATTTCTTACGAGCCCCAGATCAAAGAGAGTCACTTTTTAAGAAATTACTAGTAGAGGACCCTGTGCTCTGCATGGGAAAGGAAGTAGCTGTATTTTTCTTTACAATCAACATTATCATGAGATAAGGTAATATGATATCCAAGAATATAATATGAGATCCAAGAAGGAACTTCATTAATCCAGCTAAAAAAGTTTCTAGAATGTCATCATCACCATCTTAATCGACACAAGAAACAAGACAAATTTAGATCCATATAATGCCTTTCCAAAAAAATACAATAAATTATTATATCAATATTTCAATCTTAGCATTACATATAATTAAAACAAAATAAATATAATTAACAGCAGATCTACTCTTGTTTCTCCTGCTTCACCTGTTTGAAAAGTTTGGTATATGAAAATTTAGTACTCATAATGTCTGTCAGTCCAATGCATTCATTGTCTGTTTTCATCAGTGTTTTCTTTCTCTTATAAGGAGTAATTGATGGTGTAACTAACGACTCATCAAGTTCATTCTCACATGTCACATTTTATTCACTTTTATTGTTATATTATTATTCAATCATTCTAACATTATTAGAAGATTTTGATCTCTTATATAGTTATTATCATAGCCAAAATATTTCAATGATGTAACAAAATTAAATTATAATGACCAGTTGAGCGTAGTTCAATTAGTATTCCCAGTGATTTTTGCTAGGACGTTGTACTTGTGCAGTGAGGGTTAACATTCCCATTTTTTTCATTCCCTTTAAGTTCAATATACTTTCTTAATTATAACCCAAAAATAATTGTCGTGCAGAGATACTTCTTAGAAAGTCAATTTTTTTTTCTTAGAAAGTATCCCCTATCTAATAGGTGAGAGACTATTCTCTTATGATATAATTAGACATTTAAAAAGAGATACTTCTTAATAATATTATTTTTATATACATAAATTTTAAGATTGAATTTAAAATTATATGTTTAAGAGACTTGAACTCTTTTCACTCAAATAAACACACGCATAAGAAAGTACTTGTGAAAAGAAATAGTCATATTACTTTAAATAAAAATTAATTTCACACTTAAAAGAGTATAACAAAATACCAAAATAACAAAAAAATTATAGTGATTTGAGAAAAAGGTTAAATTTAAATTGTGATAATAAATTTTAAATATGAAAATTAATAAAGTGAAATAACATATTTCAAGTAAATCGAAGTTAGCTCACCTACTTAACTTACTTAACTTTCTACTCATAACATCTGCATGACTTAAATTCGAATAAAGAATCCAATTGAATTTGTAATTGTATTCTCGATATCACGATTCCTTCCCTCCATCTGAAAGTCAAACAATTATCAATAGATTCAATGTACTTAACCATTAAGTTACGTATAGAAGATGATATTTGCAACTGAACAGTACATAATTAGACATCAAATAATATGTATACTCATTTTTATATTTTATTTAATATTATTTATTATACATATATTTTTTATCATTTTTTTACTCAATTAGATCCTTAAAAAAAATATAAATAATATTTATACCTCTTTTTAAAAATATAAGATGATATTTTTCAATTAGAAAACAGAAAAGAAACTGAAGAAAAAGTATTACAAAACAAAACAGAAGGATAGAGTTAGCAGCAATGAGTATTTATATATTTGGTTGTCAAAAGTACGCACACAATCACATACAGGCCAATAAGGTGGTCGTGGTCTTGCATGGAAACGGTTCCCAAAGCGAATCGAATCAGCATATATACTTCCTCTTTATTCATCTTTACAGTTTGCCTCTCCTTCCCTTTACCCTTCCCCAAGAGAATGGAGGCCAGATCTTATCTCATTCATTCTTACCATTCAAGAATCAAGACAGAGAGAGAGAGGTGCTAGAGATATACGTAGGGAGAGATGAAAGCTGTGGTTAGTGAGAGAAAGAGAGAGAGAATAAAATAGCTCAGCAGCAGCAGCAGCAGTAGTGCTTCAACCAAAGAATAGGAAAAAGAATACAAAAGATGGTCAAAATGAAACCTCGAAGACTTGTTATTCCATCATCAGCTTCACCGGTCTTTATTGAAATTCACCATTTGCCTTTTCTTTTCTTTTTCTTCCATTTGTTTAATTTTGTTGTCTGTTTTGTTTTGCTTTCATAAGCTCTTCTGACTTGCATGCCTTACCGACTTTTTATACTTAACATACATACACAAGCACATATATATTAGTTCCAAAATTATGTTTCACCACACTTCCTCAGGTTTTTAACTATAAAATTAATATTTGATTCAAAGCATATCCTAATTTTTTAAAAACAATTAAATTGTGAGGTAAACTAATTAAGGCCTTGGAATAAGTTTTATCTCTAACCTTTTATTCATTACTCTTCTTTCCTACTTGTATAAGACAATAAAAGAATATTCAATTTGTAAAGCAGCAACTATTTTGGCAAAAATGTTGACTGTCAAAAGTTATGTTGATTCCTTATGAGTAATTGACATGACAGAGACTTGGATCCCCTCGTGGCTGTAATTGGGATAATTTGTGGGCTGGCCTATGATTTTAATGGGACGAATATTGAGAGGTGAGAGATTCTTAAGTGTTTTTAGAAAAAGAGATTTTTCTTGTTTTGTATTATTAAATGCATGACAAATCATTAATAATGTAGTTAAAGTGAGAGATAATGATGACCCATAAAATTAATGTGACACATATTCAATGGTATAAAGTAAGAGAAATCTTTTACACCAAAAGCATCTAAGAATTTCTCACAAATATTCATTACATGGTAATGCTGATTAGGTTTCCACATTGTCCAATAACAGGCTGCCACCTTTCTTCTTCTTTTTCTTTTTTGTTTTTGTTTTTGTATACATGGATTCTGTTGGTGGGGCTGCAATTCGAATTTGCTGTATATAACCAAATGCTGTGGTCAAAGGACCTTTCTAGGGTTCATGGTTTATTTGATTGATAAGATCTTTGGACATTGTCTGTTCTGCTGTTAGCTTACATGCTCTTTTTGTGGGTCTTGAGTTGTTGAGTGTTGACTAGCTAGCTTGCTAGTTCCTAGTGAGTAGAGACCCATTGACAGGTGTTTGTTTTAGCTATACTTAGCAATACATCACATAACATATAGTATCAAAATTCATAGGGGATCACTAAACACTAGTAGATAACTTTATATATGATAATGTTTACTTACACAATTGCTAAGCTCAACATTATACAACTGTACAAATAACCATCTAAAAATTCAAGTCGCTCAAGCAGATTTTTCCTTTAGACTCAGGAGCTTCATGAATGTAAAAGTTGTGAAGTAAAATCAGGTTATTGAGAAATTAAAATTCAAAACTATTACCAATGAACTAATTCAAAGTTTTTAAAATCTGATAAGCCATAAGCTTTTATATATGTTCAAGAAGCTGAAATTAAGTAGCATAACTCTGCAATGTTGCTGATAAAAGAACCGTACATATATTGCCATTAATACATTAGTCCTTCTTGAAGTCCAAGGTGTTGGCTCCCAGCGGCCATTTTATATGTGTTATGACAAAATGAAAGAGCATGCTTGAAATTAAAGTGCTCCTTTTGTGCTTGAATCATGACGTATATAAGAGCCTTTAAGCATCCCAGGCTTGGAGAAAAAATGAAAAAGGAGGAGGAATACCTAGTTCATTTCAGACTAGCCCTTCCAACCCCCAACCCCTTCCCCTGCCTCTGTCTGATTTTGGAGTTAAAAGAACAAATGTTTTTCTCATATGATGCACTTTGTATCCAGTACCGTACCATTAAAAACTTGAAACAAAATAAAGTTCTAGCCCACTGCCAAAGTATATGTTTAAAATTCAAAGTATCCTCTCTTTGGAATTATAGCACGAGTTTCCTTTATCTCTTTTTCCTCCTTTAAAATTCATTGATTCCATTTATCAAGGTTGCCACTCAAAGAACACTAAAAAGTACTACACGGCCCTCCATTTATTCTCTTTTTCTGTGGTCTCTTGCAGTATATAAACCATCCCCCATATCACATTCCCTCATCAGCACCTCCTCTTCACCTTCTATATCACTGATAGTTCAAGTTACGTACTATATTATCTTGAGGTTGGTCTTTGTAGTTTTTACCTCTATTCTCCCCCAGTAATTTTTTTCAATCTTTGCTACTCTTTCAAAACAATCTATATTATACTCCAATAATTAAATCTCCTAAGAGGATCACATTTATTAGTAATGTGATCAATCTGTCTTCTATTGGAGTTCTCTACTTTGTCATCCCTGAAACTTGTTGTTTTCATAAAATATAACCCTTAAGTAAGTTATTTTTTTTTCCACCTATAATTATAATAAGAAAAATTCTAGCTAGCAAGCTAGTACTATACACAACTACTTGCACATGTGGTGCAGGAAATGTGGCAATGGTTTAATAGGGGAAACTTTTAAGTTTGATTAACAAAAAATTTAATTTCTTTTGAGTGATATCACATATTAACAATGTATCAATACTTGCTTCATAATCTTGTAATGGAAATTACTGAATACAACAATAATTTGCAGAGAAGTAATTATGAGCAGGCCAGGAGACTGGAACTGCAGGTCATGCCAGCATCTGAACTTTCAGAGGCGAGATTCTTGCCAACGATGTGGGGATTCAAAAAATGGAGATAGAGAAGATTTTGGGGCTTTTGGAGGAAGAGGAGGATCTTCATTTGGGTTCAGTGGATCAGATGTTCGCCCAGGTGACTGGTATTGTGCTGCAGCTAACTGTGGTGCACATAACTTTGCTAGCCGTTCAAGCTGCTTCAAGTGTGGTGCTTTCAAGGATGACTTAGCTGGAGGCTATAACAGTGATATCTCTCGCTCAAGAGGTTTTGGTGGTGGTGGGAGACCTGGATGGAAATCTGGTGACTGGATATGCAACAGGTGACTGATAATACAACTGCTAATTCTACTCCCTCCAGTTTCTTTTTATTTTAAAAACTTCTTTTGTTCTAATTTAGATTTGAGAATTTCAATGGTGCATTAATTATTTTTTTTATTTTATTCCACCCTTTATTATTTTTATTAAACCTAATAAATACATATATTAATTAACTTCTATAATTTCTTGCACATATTTAATAGAGTGAGAAAGAATAATTTATCATATTAATTTATATTTTATTTAATTTAAAGTTATTTAATGGTATCTTTAATTTTTGTATAAAAAATTTAAAATACAAATAAAAAGAAAAAGAGGGAGTATAATCTTTTAATTATTTGTTCCTTTCAAGGAGACAAATTATGCTTTTAGTTTGGCTGCTGTCTTTGAAGTTTGAAGAAAATGATTGATAAGTAACACAACTGCCAAAGGCACCATTGGCATTATAGGCATGCAAAATGATCTTTATTAGGTTCCTCCTTCCTTGACTGCTTTTAGGAGTTACATACTTCGAAAACTATTTGTCCATCTTTGTCCCCTTATCCTTAGTGGTAGTGAAAAATAAGATTAATTTGATTACCTATCAAAATAGGTAAAACTAAAACAGTAGTCTTTCTGTGAGTTTCTTGTCATGACAAAACATGAATTTTTTTTATCTTTTTTTTCCTTTCAACAGATCAGGATGCAATGAGCACAACTTTGCTAGCAGAATGGAATGTTTTAAATGCTGTGCCCCAAGGGACACATACTAGAAATGAGATTATCCAAATTTTGGTATGCTCACTATCTATTAGCTGTTACCACCTCTGCTTCTAAGTATAAAATCCTTGGCATATTGCTAATTAAAATATTCATGGTTTTGCTTTCAGGGATCGTAGCCCAAGCAAGAGAGACTATATTAATTATAATAGAGATGGTGCAAAATTTCTTTATTAATTTCTTCTGGATTTTAATGACAATGTGAATTCTGAAAAGGTGGTTTAAATGCCACGTTACAGAGAAGCTACATCCCTTTGGCACTTTCTCAGATTTACCAACAAAAACTACAACAATGTTGTTTTGGTAATTTTAACTGCTTTCTTTGGTCTTTGTGTTAGAGAGTTCTTTTATTGTATGGTGCGTGGTTTTCTTAAATGAAGATGAATATCTTTTCTTTTCTCATTAGATGAGCTAGTACTTCTTCCTAAATGGGCGTGTGAGTGGGTGTGATGGAGCAATCCATCTTTCATTTGACCGTGATGGAGTGGACCAGGTTGTTCTGTATAATACGCCTTCGTTACCGATTTGGCTATTTTATAACTCTAACACGAAATGGAACTAGACACAAAGATAAGTCTTCCAAGCAATCTATTTAACAAGGAACCATCTTTTTAGGTAGACCAGAAGAATACTCGAAATAACTTTGAATCAGCATCACAAATAGTTCAGTTTATAAAAAGAGGAAGAAAACCCAAAAAAAAAGAGAGATACTGCTCTGGAGAAAAACTAAAACAAAGAAAAAAAGGATGAAAAGATATACACAATATACACAACTTGCCCTCTTTATCCCTCTCTCAGTTCAACAATATATTATAGGAAAATGATTCTTACGTATTATTTTTGCACATATCTACTTCATTAAAAAAAAAGAGAGAAAAAAATGTATTTTAGAAAATATATTTGTCTTGTTTTATTATCTAAAAATAATAATATAAGATTGGTATGAAAAAAATAATGTGCAAATAATATCACCGTATATTATATATATGTAATTTGACAATTTGACATTTCTAATATAATTATTATTAAGTGAGCATATTTTAAGTCGCTAGCATATATATAACAAATAATCTATCATGGTTTTTGTATATTTTCACCCATCTAGTTTAAGAAAATTCGCCCTTACGACTTCTGAATCAGAGTACTCGTTATTGACATATATTTCCGTAACCTATTAAATATTTATAAAATTCACATTGGATTCCTTTCGCTGACTGTTATACCTTTAAAAAGGATGCATGTTGTGGATTCAAAAGATGAGCGCAAGAACAAGACTCCATAACTACATGTGCTTTTTATGTAGGATTCTTATCTTCCTTTCTGGCAAGCTTTATGTTAGTGAAGTATCTCCAAATCTAGCTTATAGACAAGTTACATGGCCTTTCTTTTATTATTACTTTGTTAAACGCCACAGGGCATATCAGTCGGAGGTCCCAAGATGCCCTCCTAGTTGGATACAGTTCGGTAGTAGTGTTGATTATAATTTATTTGTTTGCAATACAAAATTTAGGAGAAGGGGAAGGCAGATTATAAAATAGGGAAAAATTTAAATTACACCTTTTATCTTTATCTCATATTTACTTTGATCATTTAACTTTTAAAATGTGTAATAAGATTTTTAAACTTTTGAAAGTGCACAAAGTGATCCAAAATCGTGAGAGACGTTAATTTTTGGATAAAAAGTATTATGTGTCTTATCATGATTTTGAACCACTTTGTATATTTTTAGAAGTTCAAGGACTTTGTTACACATTTTTAAAAGTTAAAGGACTAAAGTACATATGAAATAGAGTTAAATAGTATAATTTAAAATTTTCTCTATTGAAGATTAATATTGACCATATAAAAATTAATGTCTGTCATGCTATTTTAGACTCCTTTAAACACTTTTGGGAGTTTAGGGACTTTGTTGCATGTTTTAAAAGTTGAAAGATCATAATGCGTATGTGATACGCATAAAATACACTAAGAGCAAGTGTACTCTATCGCCAAGTAATATAGAACTTAAGTCCCAGTTATCGATCCCACGAGGAATAAGTGGTAATTACTAGATTCGTAAAACCATTTGCTATCCAGACAATCGAAAGTGTATGAAGAAATTCAAAATAAAATTAGAAAACAAATAAAGAAAAATAATGAACAATCAAGCAAAGAATAAATAATCAATGAGAGAGAGATTAGGGCGTAATGTTCACTTGAATCCAATTATTCAGATTTTCTTTTATTTATGATGTAAGATAATTCTTTTGCCAATATTCTCCTGCCTGCTATTGAATTTCAATGGTCATGAATGAAACAATATTTTATTTTTAAATTAAATCACCTATTTGGTCATTTAGTTGAATTAATTAGGAATACATTAAGCTTCAATTTAAGAAATGAATTAACATACCTGTCAATTTCATTTATAGGAAAAATTGATATTTGATCATTCATCAATCTAATCCTAGGCTTACCATGTAGATCCACTCACTGAATGCAGATGGTCACCGGTCAAATAATGAATTAACACATGCTAAAAGTGATCAAGTTATGACAAAAATGCAAGCAATATGATATACCCTAAAAGAAATTACATTAATCAAATTAGAAATCAAACCCAAATAATTAGGAAAATAAAATCTCCCATAACCTTAGCTATGGATTTAGTTACTCATGTTCAGTACAAACAAACTCATATCACAATACAAACTCATGGAAAGAAAACTCAAAGAAAGGAAAAAATTAGAAAGAAAGAGAAATCAAAATCCCTTTAACAGAGATCAAACCTTCAAGAATCGAATCCTCCCTTCGAAGTCGTCCTCCAAAGTCTGCTACAGTGAAACTACTCTCTTAGGATTAAGGATTTTCTACGTGATGTACAAAGTGTAAAGTCTCAGTGTCAGTCCCCTAGCTTGTGGCACAACTCTCCTATTTAAGAAAAAGAACGTGGTCTATTACGCGGTCAGCGCCTAGGCTCTGGCTTCTTGGTGCTTGGGCGCTAAGTCACTTAAACGGATATGCACTACGTTGCACGTTGCGCGCTCAGGTGCTAGGACAATGAAGTTACGCTATTGGATACGCTTTAGACACTCAAGCGCTGTCGCCTGATGAAATTTTGTGCTTTTTTTTGCTCCTTTAAACGTCTAGTCTTCTCCATGTTCAATTACTTGACAAAAACACACAAAACACATAATAAAAATACAATTAAACAATACTAAAAATATAACAAAATTTACTAATAAAGTCCAACAAAAAAATATAAAAAGAACATGAAAAACCAAATAATTGAACCGTAAAAATATGATATATTGACGGTTCATCAACTCCCCCACACTTGAACTTCGCTTGTCCTCAAACAAAGAATAGGAATCAACAACAAGATCAAACTCAACATCGAGAAACATGAATAAAGAGAAATTTAATAATTTAAAAATTTAAGTTCAGCAATCAAATTCAATCAAGCAAAATCATTTAGCACTTAAAATAATTAGAGACTTGAGTCTGACTTGCAACTTTCTCTTTACCAACCAATTGAGGTCACTCATCTTTTCATCACTCAAGTGTTTAAGAACAAAGAGATCACTCAAATTTCTCTTGAAAAATGCAATACCATTGGCTTGCTTATCAATCTCATCTCCACTTCTAAGTTCACATACAACACAAAAATCAAAAGGACTTTTTTTTTTTTGTAACGGGGCCAAGGGTATAATGAACGGTAGGAAAAAGATAAATAAGGGTAAAGAATGCTCATGGATAAATCAATACAAAGTAGAATCAGGTTGAAAAGATGACAACTAGAACATAATACACAAAGATATAACAAATTCTAACTTTCAACCCAATATTCTCATTATTCTTCACCAATAATCATTTTCTTTCTTTTTTTATTATATATATTTTTTATTTTCTACCCTTGAAGACATCAAAGCAACCTTTAATGACTTTTCAATTAACACATCAGATGCTCTAAAGAATTCAACCTGATTTTTCAATTGAGTATTCAAATAAATCAATTTCAAACTCAAATGAGACAACTAAGGGATTATTTTATCAATGCAACTCTGAAAGTTAAGAAAGAATTAAGTTTAATTGCCTTAATCATGTTCAAGTCTGTATGTGAATCATTAAAGCCTCAACAAGATATCAAAACAAGTTCTGGCGCATATCAATCAAGAGAATACTCACTCCAGAAGAAAAATAGGATTTCATTTATGAAAAATCCAATCATTAAAGCTCAAAACTCACTTTCTGGCTAAAGTTAATAAAAAGAACAAAAGCAAGCAGACATGACTAATTTCTAACTAAGATGTTAAATTTCACTTTGCTTAATTGAACAAGATTGCTTCACATATAAACAGCTCATGATCAATGGAATCCCCTTCAAAACATATCTCTATCAGCTCAGAATAAATCAAGCAATTAACAAACAATTAACACACAATTCCATCTTGATTACCAACAATACTCAAGTGCTCATCAAATTTTTTTATTTTTTATTTTTTTATTTTTCACAAAAATTGTAAAAGTACCTCTCCACACTTAAGATAAACATTGTGCTCAATGTGAAAGAAAAATAAATAAAAGGGTAAGAAAATAACAACACAACCTGATGACAAGTGATATAATGTCAGGCATAGAATAAGCACAAAAGTCAGCGCTATAGCAGAATCTAAAAAATCATAAGATTTGTTCCAAAAAAAATGAGTAACATCTAGAAAATAACAATAAAAATAACAAAATTAATTAAAATAAGATAAATAAAGAAGAAACACAGGTTGTCTCTTGTGAAGCACTTGTTTAACGTCATTAGCTCGATGTTGCATTTTTCAGATAAATCAAGGTGGCTTAAAGTAAGAGAAATAGGAGGGCACCTTCTTCTTTTCAAAGAATTGCCTCTTTCCTTCGTCAATGACCTTCGATGTGCCTCCAAAAGCATTTTGAGCTTGATAAGGACTTGGTTGCTTTGGAAGTGCCTTGGCACAAGAGATCTCGCTAAACCATGGTGGTTTTAGTCAATCAACAGATGAAGGACCAATTTGTAAAGGAGCATAGATCATAGGAGGACCTTTATCTGTTTCAGCAACTTGAGTTTTCGGAAGGTCAACATCAACATTGTATGATGGCGGGGGGTCTTTGATAGCTAAGGCTTCCTGCTTCTTAGCTTGAACGATATTGATAGGGGCATGAAGATTTGACATTGGGGAAGATTTATTTCCTTAAAGACATTGATGGTCACAGAATCTCCATCCATTCTCAAAATGAGTTCACCTTGAGGTACATCAATCACAGCTTCTGAAGTGGCCAGAAATGGTCTTCCAAAAATGAGAGGGATATCCACGTCCTCTTCCATATCCAGCACTACAAAATCAACTAGAAAAATGAATTTGTCCACCTTCACCAAAACGTCTTCCACCACATTGCGAGGGTAAGTGATGGATCTATCGGCAAATTGTAATGAAATATTGGTGGACTTTGGTTCCTGCATTCCCAATTTCTTAAAAATAGAGAAATGTATCAAATTAATACTAGCACCCAAATCACATAATGTCTTCTCAAAATAAGAATTACCAATAGAGCAAAGAATAGTAAAACTCCTTGGATCTTTTAATTTCGAAGGTAACTTCTTCAAAAGGATGGTAGAACACTCCTCATTAAGACATACCATCTCAAATTCTTCAAGCTTGCGTTTCTTTGTAAGTATTCCTTTAAGAATTTTGCATACTTGGGCATTTGAGAGATGACTTCAATGAACGGAATATTAATTTGTAATTTCTTGAACATCTCCAAGAATTTAGCAAATTCCTTATCTGGCTGAGTATTCTTGAGTCTTTGAGGGAATGAGATTTTAGCATATGGTGATAGTTCATATACTGTACGCTGCTCACGATCTTTCTTCACTCTTTGCCACTTTGGTTCTTTCTTTTCAACCTCTCCTGCTTTATTGACATCTTGAATTGAGACATCTTCAGTAAGAACATCATGTTTCTTTTTCTCAATTCCTGATGGAATAGGTGCTTCATTTGCCTTCTCATCTTTCACAGTAGCTGACTCATCAAAAGTATCTCTGTACTCTGGCATTTCCTTCTTCTGGAAGGACTCCCCAAGTTCCTTACCATTTCTCAGGATAATTGCATGGACCTGTTCCTTCGGATTAGTTTTGGTATTATTAGACAATGTCCCTGGTGCCCTAGCTATTATCAATGTAGCTAATTGACTAATCTGAGTCTCCATGCTCTTCATTCTGGCATCTGAATTCTGCGTGTACTTCATTACTAAATCTTCAAAGCTTAGCTTCTCTGTAGGTGCTTGGAAACCTGGAGGTGGTTGTAGAGCTTTTTGCTAATTCTGCTGATAGTCCTGTTGATTTCTCCATTTGAAATTAGGATGGTCCCTCTAATCAGGATTATACGTATTAGAATATGGATTGTACTGTTGCTGGTTAGAATTACCAACAAAATTTGCTACTTCAGGCTAAGGGGCAAATAGACTATCAACTTGACAGTTTGCACTTGTATGACTCTGTCCTCCACGTGCTTCACAAATGATTGGTGGGGCTACATTGTTTGTCACTATCAGAGTCTCCACCTTCTTTATCAATGCTTCCAATTGACTCAAAATAGCAGTAGAGGAATCAATAGTATGTACACCTACTTGTTTCTTAGGAACCTGGCGCTCATTTTGCCATTGATAATTGTTTAACGTCATTTCTTCAATCAATGTTTGGCTCTCAGTAGGTGTTTTCCTCCAAATTGTACCTCCTGCAGCAGCATCAATAAGTGAATGGCTTGCAGGCGACAAACCATTGTAAAAAATTTGGACCTGTTGCCATACGAGAAATCCATGATGTGGACATTTCCTCAATAACTCTTGAAAGCTCTCCCAAGCTTTATAAAGAGTGTTCATGTCAAACTGTACAAAAAAAGATATGTCATTCTTTAATTTAGCAGATTTAGAAGGAAAAAAATATTTAGGTAAAAATTGTTGTGTCAACTGATCCTATGTAGTGATGGAACCCCTTGGTAGTGACGTTAACCATTGACTTGCTCTGTCCCTAAGAGAGAAAGGAAAGTGTTGCAATCGAATTACATCATTTGTCACCCCATTGTACTTTATAGTATCTGATGTGGATATCAGCAAGTGCACCGAATCTATAAAAGTAATAAAGAGTGAGAAGAGTATCGTCCCACGAGAATTAAGTTATTAATTACTAAATTCGTTAAATCAACACTATTCAAGTTATCGAAAAGAAGATTGTTGCAAATTCAATTAAAAAAATATAAAATTAGCAAACAATAAATCAAAGGGATGAAAAACAATGATGTTGAAGAGTTAGGGTTCAAATTTCACTTGAACTCTTTAAATGCACATTCAAAAATTAGTTTAACTATGTTTTATTTTAATGATTTATGATCAATTCCCCAAAATTAATTAATACTCAATCCCTTGGTATATTAATCCTCTTAAGCTGTTTGGAATTAACTAATCCCTTAATCTAACCCCCAAATAGAAAGGCATTATTACGAATAAGGGAATTAAAAGAAAGACCACATAACCCACAACGTCTATTCTTAGCGATTGCAGAAATGATGGTGCTTATCACAAGTTCTAGGTTTATGCAAATTTTTTCAAATCATATATTAACTCAAAAGATCATTCCCAAATTGGTCAGATTTAGAAAAGTATTAAGAAAAGAGATAAACACATAAATCATGAAATAAAAACATTCATTAAACTCATAAAAGAAGTTACATCATCCAAGAACAAGATCCATTATCCCCCTAACAAAGGAAAAATTAGTTACACATGGAAAAAGAAGAACACAAAGGGAAGAATATGACAAACTCTATTGTAGAAAGGTGGAAAGGTTGAAGAAAATCTCTAATCTTCAAGCCTAATTGCGCCCACACCACATTAGGGTTTGTGCCTCTTGACGGCTGCTGCGTTC
Source organism: Ormosia semicastrata (assembly GCA_029884595.1). NCBI lineage: Eukaryota > Viridiplantae > Streptophyta > Magnoliopsida > Fabales > Fabaceae > Ormosia > Ormosia semicastrata. The sequence goes on along the minus strand of JAQQTO010000012.1, from coordinate 3,314,783 downwards.
TATCCAAGTGTATAAGAGTGTGTAAAAAGTCTTTCGTATTTAGCAAAACTTTCTTATTTAAAAGGAATTCACGCTGCAGTTTACGCGTTCAACACTCAAGCGCTAAGCTTCCAGTGCTTAGGCGCTAGCCCACTAATCAGGAAACTCGTCTGCACGCGTTGCGCGCTCAAGCGATGTTGAGCGCTGGGCTTCTGAATTAATTTTCTTATTTTTTTGTACTCCTTAAATGCCCAATCTTTTCCATATACTATTACCTACAAAAAATATATAAAAACATGTAATAAGAATCACAATTAAAATAATAAAAACATAACAAGACTTGAGAACAAAATTAAATCAAAAATATTAAAAGAGAATGAAAACCCAAGATTTTTAACCGTAAAAATATGAATTTTTAAAGGTTCATCACTCCCCCAAAGTTAAGCTTTTGCTTGTCCTCAAGTAAAAGAAAAATAAAACAAAATAAAATGAACTAAAACTCAAAACAGACTCACATCGCAATACTGGGTATTAAAAATCATTCATATCTTCAGAAATTGCTTCACAATCTAACTTCAAAGTGTCATACATGAACAACCCAATTATCACATCGTCTCTCACATGCAACTCTTATGCAAATATGACTTTCTAAAAACATGAATGAAAGACACAATCTCTTCATAAAGTACAAACCCAGATAGGTTCATAAAATTACAAGTGCACATTAAACCTACATCCATAGGGTTGTTCTTCATCTCTCTCTCAACTAATGTAAACAACACATAACCAAAGATTAAAAGTGACTTTATAAGCTTGTAATGTAAGGCCAAGGATATAGGTTAAGAAAGAAGTGGTAGGAAAAAGAAAACAAAAATTGAGATATAAAATCATGCAAATTTCAAAATTCAAGTTTTAAAATATAAGACAAGTGCAAAACGGAGCAAAAGAATTAACACAACATTCACTTTTTTTCTTTTCTTTTACTTTTCTTTTCTTTTTTTTCTTTTCAACAATCTCCACTCCCAAACTTGTTTCTTTGCAATACTTTAGATGAAACTTTCTCTTCTCTTTTTTTTCAATTTTTTTCTTGAAATTTTTTTTAGCTCCACTAAACTTCATGCACAAAAATAACAAAGACTTGAATTATAAAATAATACAAGATATGCACTCGACAAATGTTATATAAGAGATGAAATTTTTTTTATGGGTATGGGAAAGGAAAATGTGGATAAAGAAAAGAAATAGAGGCCAAACAATAGCAATGTTGCAAAAGGGACCTAAGGATAAACTGTGTCACAGGTTGGCTTGAAAGGCTCAAACGGTCCAAAGAATGCCCTTATCATTTCCTTAATCATGCACTGCCTAGGATTTCATCTCAAGAGAGAATCAAACAACTTCTAGATGAAAATCATCCACACACATGCAATCTCATAAACTTTCTCTAAGTCTGACATGCAATTAAATTTCAAGGTCTATCAATCATAAAGATGGGAAGAACATCCATACACAATTGAAACAATAGAGATAAATGCAACTCACAAATTCTCATATGATATCCCAAGAAATTAGATCAATCCACATTTCAAACAATCATTAGATATTCAATTCAACACACCGGTATACACAAAATGACTCAAAAAATAATACAGTGATGGAAACAAAATAAAATAAAAAAGTAAAAATAAATAAATGCAAAAATTAAAAATTAAAGGAAAGAAGAAAAATCTTTTTGATGGCCGACATACTATATACATCTCCCTACAAAGGCTCCGAACTCAAGGAGGCACTTAAGCCGACTCAACACTACCTTCAAAACAAAAAAAAAAAATAAGAAATAACAAAATTAAAAACAACAATAAAATTAAAAGAGAAAAAAAGAGAGAAAATTTAGGTTGCCTCCCAAAAAGCTCTTGTTTAACGTCATTAACTCGACGTTGCATTTTCTCAATTAATCATGGTGGCTTGAAGTAAAAGAAGTAAGATGACATTTTTCTCTTATCAGCTCGTTGCCTCCATACTCTGTCATTACCTTTAGAATCAATCTGCAATACATTAATGGAAGCTGGAGTTGTACTTACTTGTCCAAAAGACACATTAGCATTTGAAATCTCATCAAGCCATGGAGGTCTCAATTTTTTAATAGATAAAGGATTAGCTTGCAGTGAACCATGGATAATGGGAGGACTTTTCTTTGTACCAGTAATCTCAGAGGTAGAAGGAACTTTCTCCTTTTCATCAACAAACTTGGAACTGGGAGAGTCAATAATAATGGATGAAGAAGAGTTCTTATCATCCAACTCCTTTTGAATTTTACTTTGAATGCAATTAACAAGAGCATAAAAATCTAATATTAGGGCAAACTTATTAAAAATATTTATAGTCACTTGATCTCCATCTACCCTCAAAATAAGCTCTCCTCTAAGGACATTAATCAACGCTCCTGATGTTGCTAAGAATGGTTTCCCCAGAATTAATGGGATATCCAAGACTATATCCAAGACTACAAAGTCAACTAGGAAATTTTTTTTATCAATCTTCACTAGCAAATCTTCTACAATACCGTATGGATATATGACTGATCGATCTACTAATTGAAGAGAAACCATTGTAGGCTTAACTTTATCAATTCCTAGTTTGCGCAAGATAGACAATGGCATCAAATTGATTCTAGTCCCTAAGTCACATAAAGCTTTCTCAACAGTCAGCTTTCCAATGATGCAAAGAATAGTGAAACTACCTGGATCTTTCAATTTTGGTGGCAGTTTCCTCTGAATAATGGCACTGCACTCCTCAGTAAGTGCTACAATCTCATCTTCTTCTAACTTCCTCTTCTTTGATAGCAAGTCCTTCATGAATTTTGCATAGGAGGGCATATGCTCAAGTGCTTCAGCAAAAGGAATATTTATCTGCAGCTTTTTGAAGACATCTAAGAACTTGGAAAACTGCTTTTCTTGAATCTCCTTCCTGAATCTTTGAGGGTACAGAAGTTTAGCATAAAGTGAAGGATCAACTATTTTCTGCTCACGTTCCTTCTTCTTCCTCTGCCACTTTGGTTGCTCCTCTTTAGCTTCTTCATTATTGCACTCTTGAGTTGAGACATCCGTAACAGGAACATCAGTTTTTTCAATTTTTGACTAATCAGGTGCTTCTTTAACTTGTCCTTCCAAAGTCTTGTCACTTCTCAGTGTAATTGCATGACATTGCTCCTTTGGATTGACAATAGTATCACTCGGGAAGGTACTTGGAGGTCTCTCTTGAAGCTGTTTTGCTATCTGCCCCACTTGGTTCTCAAGACTTCTAATAGCGGTCTCATGATTCTTGAAATTAGTTTTTGATTCCTCCATAAAAGTTGAAGTCTGTTGCACAAAAATAGAGGTCTACAGAGAAAGTTTCTCCATTGCAATCTCAAGAGGAGACTTCTGTTCGGGCTGAGCATTCAATGGTATAGCTTGATTCTTCCTAGAGAAATTAGGATGATTCCTTCAGCCTGGATTGTAAGTACTAGAATAAAGATTACCTTGTGACCTTGAAGGATTTCCCATATAATTCACCTGCTCTGGAATGTTGACACCTGAATTCCCTACCTCACATTGACCATTGACATGGTTGCCTCCACAAAAATCGCAAGTCAAACCTTGATGATTAACTGCATTTACCTGTAAATTTCCAACTTGCTTAGTAACGTTGACAATGTGTTGCATCATAGTCTGATTCTGTGCAAGTATAGTATCAACAACACCAAGCTCCAACATTCCCTGTTTGAATGTAGCTCTTCCACTAGGAACCTGATACTTATTAGTGGTCATTATCTCAAATAATTCTTGAGCCTCTTCAAGAATTTTTGTGTTTAAAGATCCACCTGCAGATGCATCCACCATGAGTCTTGTAGAATGATTCAAACCATTATAAAAAATTTGCACCTGCTGCCAAACCTCAAATGCATGGTAAGGACATCTCCTTAATAGCTCCTTGAATTTCTCCCAAGATTCATATAATGACTCCCCTTGATTTTGAGTGAAATAAGTTATTTCACCCCTCATCTTCACAAACATTGATGGAGAAAAATATTGAATCAAAAATTTGCTAACTAGGTCCTCCCAAGTAGAGATGCTCCCTTTTGGCTGGGCTTGTAGCCAGCTCTTTGCTTTATCTCTGAGAGAAAATGGAAACAATCGTAATCTAATGGCATCATCAGTAACACCATTATACTTAATAGTATCGCAGAGCTGCAAGAAATTGACAATGTGCAAATTTGGATCTTCTACTTGACCTCCCCCAAACTGATTCTGCTGCATCAACTATAGAAGAGCTGGTTTAATTTCAAAATTATTTGCCTGAATAGCAGGGCGTACAATACTGGTAGAAATATTTTCAGCAGATGGAGTAGCATAGTCAACCAATGTGTGTCTTTACTCTGCAGTTACAACTATTTTTGCCATCTTTTCTTCTATTTCTTCAAGTTTCTTCCTTTCCCTAACTATTTTTCTGTTTGCTGTAACTGTTCTCTCTATCTCTGGATAAAATAATAATTCTTCTGACTCTAGAGAACCTTGCATAAACAAACAAACAAACAAATCAGAGTGAAGTAGAGAAGGAAATTAAAATTAAAAATAAAAATAAATGGCTAATAAAAATAAACCAAGAAAACAAAGAAACAAATTAAAAAGAAAATTTAAAATTAAAATAAATTTAATTAAAAAAAAAAAATTAAACAAAGAAAAAAATGCTTAAATTAGTGTCTTTTTATCTACTATTTAATATTAATAACAATAATATCAGATAACGGCGCCAAAAACTTGATGTGGATATCGAAAAGTGCACCAAATCGACAAAAGTAATAAAGAGTGAGTAGAGTATCATCCCACGATGATTAAATTATTAATTACAAAATTCGTTAAATCAACACTATTCAAGCTATCAAAAAGAAGATTGTTACAAATTCAATTAAAAAGAAATATAAAATTAGCAAACAATAAATTAAAGGGATGAAAAATAATGATGTTGAAGAGTTAGAGTTCAGATTTCACGTGAATTCTTTAAATGCACATTCAAAAATTAGTTTAACTATGTTCTATTTCAATGATTTATGATCAATTCTCCAAAATTAATTGATACACAATCCCTTAGTATATTAATCCTCTTAAGCTATTTAGAATTAATTAATCCCTTAGTCTAACCCAAAATAGAAAGACATTATTAAGAACGAGAGAATTAAAAGAAAGACCACATAACCCACAACGTCTATTCCTAGCTATTACAGAAATTATGGTGTTTATCACAAGTTCTAAGTTCATGCAAAGTTTTTCAAATCATACACTAACCCAAAAGATCATTCCCAAATTGGCCAAATTTAGAAAAGCATTAAGAAAAGAGATAAACACATAAATCATGAAATAGAAACATTGATTAAACTTATAAAAGAAGTTACATAATCCAAGAACAAGATTCATCATCCTCCTAACAAAGGAAAAATTAGTTACACATGAAAAAAGAAGAACACAAATGGAAGAATATGACAAACTCCATTATAGAAAGGTAGAAAGGTTGAAGAAAATCCTTAATCTTCAAGCCTAATTGGGCCTACACCACATTAGGGTTTGTGCCTTTTGACGGCTGCTGCATTCTGCCCAAGTGTATAAGAGTGTGTAAAAAGTCTGTTGTATTTGGCAAAACTTTCTTATTTAAAAGAAATTCACGCTGCAGTTTACGTGTTCAGCGCTCAAGCGCTAAGCTTCCAACGCTTAGGCGCTGGCCCACTAATCAGGAAACCCATATGTGCACGTTGCGCGCTCAAGCGGTGATGGCCCAACACTCAAGTGCTGGGCTTCTGAATTAATTTTCTTATTTTTTTTCTTCTCCTCAAATGCCTAGTCTTTTTCATATGCAATTACCTACAAAAAAATACATAAAAATACGTAATAAGAATCACAATTAAAATAATAAAAATATAACAAGATTTGAGAACAAAACTAAATAAAAAAGATTAAAAGAGAATGAAAACCCAAGATTTTTAACCGTAAAAATATGAATTTTTAAAGGTTCATCAGTATCACACAATTGCAAGAACCTGACCAAATGCTAATTTGGATCATCCAAAAGCAATTCACCAAATTGAATAGAATTCTGAATCATGGAGATCAATACCGGTTTGATCTCAAAATTGTTAGTTGTCACAGCTAGTCTTATAATACTCCCTCCATATCCTTCAGTAGTGGGCATGTAATACTCAAGCATGATTCACTCTGCTGGGGCAGCTCTTTCTTTACAATTCACCTCAACTACTGGTTGTCTCTCCATCCTATTTATATCTTCTGTTATAGTTGCAATATAAGATTCATTCCTTAATCTATGAGTTGTTTTCTTAATTTTTGGATCAAATGTCTAATCAAAAAATTGAGATCGAGTAAGTATAAACAAAAATATGAAATGACAAATTAATTAAAAGTAAAAAATAAAAATAAAAATAAAAATAAAGAAAAAAGAAAAAAGGATTATTAAAATAAAAGGGCGCCTAAATTAACTAGAGCTTTTCGTTTCTAATATTACCAAACTTATTACCCGGCAACGGTGTCAAACACTTGATACGCGTAAAATACACTAAGAGCAAGTGCACTCTATCGCCAAGTAATATAGGACTTGAGTCTCAGTTATCGATCCCACGAGAAATAAGTGGTAATTACTAAATTCGTAAAATCCTTTGTTATCCAGACAATTGAAAATGTATGAAGAAATTCAAAATAAAATCAGACAACAAATAAAGAAAAATAATGAACAATCAAGCAAAGAATAGATAATCAATGAGAGAGAGACTAGGGCGCAATGTTCACTTGAATCCAATTATTCAGATTTTCTTTCATTTATAATATAAGGTAATTCTTTTGCCAATATTTTCTTACCTGCTATTGAATCTCAATGGTCATGGATGAAACAATATTCTATTCCTAAATTAAATCATCTATTTGGTCATTTAGTTGAATTAATTAGGAATGCATTAAGCTTTAATTCAATATATGAACTAACATACCTATCAATTCTATTGGTAGGAAAAATTGATGTTTAGTCATTCATCAATCTAATCCTAAGCTTACCATATAGATCCACTTATTGAATGCGGATGGTCATCGGTCAAACAATGAATTAACATATGTCAAAAGTGATCAAGTTATGATAAGAATGCAAGTAATATGATAGACTCTAAAAGAAATTACCTTAATCAAATAAGAAATCAAACCCAAATAATTAGGAAAACAAGATCTCCCATAGCCCAAGCTATGGGTTTAGCTACTCATGTTCAATACAAACAAACTCATATCACAATACAAATTCATGGAAAGAAAATCCAAAAAAAAAAAGGAAAACTAGAAAGAAAGAGAAATCAAAATCCCTTTAACGGAGATTATGATCTTCAAGCTTTCAATAATCGAATCTTCCCTTCGAAGTCGTCCTCCAAAGTCTGCTACCGCGAAACTAATCTCTTAGGATTAGAGATTTTGTGCGTGATGTGCAAAGTGTAAAGTCTCTATCCCTTGAATTGTGACACAACTCTTCTATTTAAGAAAAAGAACGTGGTTTGTTGCCCGACCAGGGCCTCGATGCTGGCTTCTTGGCCCTTGGGCACTGAGTCACTTAAACAAATATGCGTTGCGTTGCGCGCTCAGGCACTGAGATAATGAAGTTACGCTGCTGGATATGCTTTGAGTGCTCAGGCGCTGTAACACCAACACTCAAGCGCTGGTCTCATGATGAAATTTTGTACTTTTACTTACTCCTTTAAACGTCTAGTCTTCTACATGTGCAATTACATGACAAAATCCACACAAAACACATAATAAAAACACAACTAAACAATATTAAAAATATAACAAAACTTACAAATAAAGTCCAATAAAAAATATAAAAAGAACATAAAAAATCAAAGAATCAAACCATAAAAATATGACATATTGACAATTCATCAACATAATACAAAGTTAAAGGGGATAATTTAAACTTTTCAAAAAAAATTTTTCCCCTCGAAAGCAGGTGTCAATATATAAATGTAATTAACCTATCAATTCTGAGGTTGAATTTGTGTGACACTTCATTCCAATAAAAGACATTTTCATTTATTAAATTAAACAGTTTTCCTTTTTCTTTTTGATTTGTTTCTCTTACTTTCGCAAGTCAAAACTAGGCATGTCAACAAGGTGCGGTGGGGGCGGGTAGTGCTTCCCCGACCCCGACCCCCGCCCTCGCCCTCGTTCCTGTCACATGTATCTATTTGTTATTTTTATAGGTAGACGGATATTTGCTAGTAGTTAATAATTTAAAATAAAATTTTAAAAATTATAAAAATATAAAATAAACTTAATATTATATACCATAACTTTGTTCAACAATATAAGATTCTTACAAAATTAAAAGAGTATTAGAAATAACGTATTAAATTCAATTATATTTTATAATAATTGTTGATACCCAATTTTAGGGATGACAATTTTACTGTCTTAACCCGTGACGGGGTGGGTAATACCCGTCAAATTTCTCTCATGGATATAAATACCCATTTAGTGTTATCCCCGATTAAAACCACAGGGCGGGGGTGGTTCCTCCGCAAACACATTTATATAAATATTTTATATAAAATTATTAAAAAACTTAATTATATAAATAATATTATAAAATATAAATCAAAACTATTTTAGGTGTTTGATATTAATTTTAGATTAAGTTGTGTTGGACAATAAAAAATATAATTATACTTTTTTTATTTTTTATTTTTTTATTTTATTTTTTTGATTTTTGTGACATAATTTAAAATCAAAGAAAAGATAAACCGTAAACGGATATGAGGCGGGCGAATATTATTGACGGGGGCTTCTCCCGCCCACATCCCTACCCACATAATTTTATTTCAATGAAAAAAGAGAAAAATAATAATAATAAAAGCTTGGTAAAACCTAACTCTCTTCTCAACCCATATTTCCTTCTTCTTATAATTTTGGATTAAAGGCTTCCTGCGCTTTTCTTTCCGTTTGCTTTCCAATCAAAAGATATAAATTTTGACAGCTTTTCTTTTCCTTTGGCCTTCTACTCTTTATTCAGGTCGTCAATTAATCATATAATGTAAATCAATAACAATCTATCAAATCACAGACGATTCAAAGAAAAAGAAATTCTCACGCAGGTTGAATTTCCCACATAAGTTCACCTCCCGTGCCCTTGCTTTCACCTTCATAGTAACACTTCATTCACTCAATAAATCATCATTTAATTACATTTATTTTCCTCCGCTCTCTCCATTTTCATCCCTCCAATAATACACCCAAAAAAAAAATTTTCCCATTTTTTCATTTTTTTTTCATAATTAATTTGTTTCAATAACCACCCCAAACCCAAAAACAAAACACCACCAACTTCACCACATTACCGAAAAACCGTGACCATCCCGCCGACCACCGTCGCCTCCGCGGAAACACTCACCCACGCGAGAACATGTTTAACCTCGCAACAAACCAACCCGGACTCGCGTCGCGACTCCCTAGCAACCAGATCCGCAAGCCGTCGAACCAGACCCGCCACCACTCTGTTCGAACCAGCGTGCCGCCCACGAACGCACCAGTTCGAGCTCTACCGCGCTGCTCTGCCTCGTCCCGCTATGATCCGCTGGAGCCGTTGCGAGTGCACCTCGCCACCTCCCAATTTGTGAGCAAAATTGAAACCCCTCTTTCTTCTTTTCAGTTTGTATTTATTTTAGTTTTATTTTTATATTTCTTTTTTTTTTCAACTTATTGCCTTGGGCTTATTAAGTTAGCTTATAAGATTTTTTTTAGCACAAAATAACATTAAATAATCTTATTTCATATTACTCCTTGCAATAATATAATTATACATTTGTACATGTATTTTGATTTAACTCACTAATTTTTTATTTTTATTTTTTATTAATGAATTAATCAAATTTATTTTATTTTATTTTATTATTACTATTTTTTAACTTTGTTCGATCAAATATAATAATCTTGAGGTTTTATATTAGATTTTTAATGACGAGGTCTAATTTCGACAAAATTAAAATATTTTCGTAAATAAAATACAACCCTTTTTTTATATTTAAATAAAATCTATTTTTTAAAAATAAAAAAATCCTTAAATAAAAGTATATTTTCATGTAATAAAAGTTTTATTTTTCATGAAGACATTTTTTATTATAAAAAATAATTGTGCTAAATTTTTTTTTCTTTAATTATAAAAGAGATTTTATTTGACCATTTACTTAAAAAACATTTTCTTACCTTAAACAAATTTTTTTGAATTAAAATTATTCATTGAAATATTTTTTTATTTGGCCATTTATTTTGAAAATTACTTCTCTTCAAAAAATAAAATTTTGATTCACCACTTTTATATAATATAAACTTAAATTTGTTCTAAAATAATTTTTTAGTCACTCATTTTTGGTCTTATTTTTATCATTCTTGATATTATAAAAATGGGACATGAAAAGTAAAAACCAAAAATATAAAGGATCAATTTAATTAATTTGTAAATAATATTAGATTATACTTAGAACCGTTTAACGGACGTGAGCACATTTCCTACCCGTAATCAACCCCTAACCACGAACTCTCAAACGTAGACCATATCTTAGGTATAAAAGCGATTGGTGTACTTACTCCCAACACGCCGTGTCTTTTCTCCTCTTTCTTTTTTTATTTTTGCAATACGCTCTTCGACGATTATGACAATAATCAATCTATATAAATAACTATTACATAATTGTTATATATTTTTTAATAAATTTTATTATTATGGGCTCATCTAATAAAAAAATTATTATAAAATAATAAGAAAATATTTTTTCATCTCATTTCAAAGTAAAAAGAAAAAAAATCATAATATATGATATATATTAAATAAAAGAGTATACTTCGTGAGTATTATAATCTCTACCTCTGTCCATATTTATTAAACGGGTACTTATCATCTATCCCATCATGGGTAATCCCCACGAATCCCTACGAACACAAATAATTTTATCATCCCTAATCAGAACCCATTTTATAATTAGGTAATGATGTTCACGTATTAAAAACTTTACATTATACTTGTTTAAAAAAATAAAGATAAAAGAAATGTGTGTTAGAATATATATTTTTTATTTTATTATCTATATATATATATATATATAAGAATGACATAAAATTTAATATGTAAATATCGTTACTCTTTATTATTTTCTATGTGGTATTATTTTTCTTATTTCAAGAAAAAAAAATTCAATGATAATGGGGAAAATGGATTTCATGGCACGAGAATGTGCTAATAAATAGCTTAAGCCCAATTAGTCGGAGATGGGTTATACGGTTGCCTGACTTTTTGTTAATAATAATTGCATGACCTTTTTTTGGTATATTTAATTACTTACATAATTTTGAGTCGAAAGTGATAATTATGTAGAGTCTTATTTAAAATGGTAATTTCAGGATTCAAAATCCTAAAAATTGCATAATTTAAGTTTAAATTTAAGAATTTATTTTAATAGATAATATATAATTTTAATGTAAATCTTTGTTGAGCTTATCACTATGTATTCTTATTGAGATTAATACTTTATCTAATTTTAGAATAGAAAAATGATAATTCTATAGTTTTGGGCATAATTGTACACACCGGCCATTTGGGAAACTCATCACTCTAGTTTTAGGCCGATTCGGTCAACTAATTAAACTATTTTTCTTAATGACCCAGTAACTCGATCAAGCTTGGGCGACTAGCAGGTTGACCTGATTTTTGGGTTTTTTTTTTTTAAATTGAAACTTAAAAAATATAACTTTTAAGATTTAAACATTGTACATAAAAATTCTTGTCATGAAATATATTCGATCATTAGACCATATGCTCCTGTTTAATATTATTTTTAATTTCTTAATTTATATTATTATATAACTAATAAGTTATTATTAACGCTTGTTTGAATTAATTTTTTATATAGTATTTTTTGTTTAGTATTTTTTTAATATAATATTTTTATATCAAGTAGTTTTCATATAATATTTTTTAAAAAATATATTTCTTTTATGTTCGATTTTTCAATTTGACCGTTTGATCAGCAGTCAAACCATTGACCCAATAACCTAACATTCTGACTGAGTCAACTTTCGATCCAAGCTGTACAAATATGGCCTTAATCTTATGAAGGGTGTGGAGCTCTAGAAGGTTGTGGTAAATATGGATATGGAAGAAGTTCTGAATCTCGCATTAAAAGGCGTCTGTCCACCCATCATTGTGCTTTACTTGTCCAAAAAATTCAAGTTTTGCTCCATAAAAATTGGGTGGTACTGTTAGCTCATTCACTCACAGAAAGTAATATGTGTGTAGATTTCCTTGTTAGACTAGATCACTCGAATTCATTCTCTTGTATTATTATGAACGACCCTCCTCAACCTCTTGTTAGCCTCTTATGACAAGATTATGTGAGAGTGTCACATCCTTAATTGTGTGTGTAGTTTTGTTTTCCTTTTCCCGTTGATGATAAAAAAAATATATATGAGTAATTCTATGATACATTTTTCATGTATAATAATATATATCAAGAATTTAATTGAATGCTGGTTATTTTTAATAAAATCTTAAATATTTATTATAAAATCAATAATGATAATATAAAAATTTTCTTAAAAAACACTTCCCTTTACTTAAAGCGGGATATAAAACTATATAATCTCATCTTAAATTATATTTTATAAACGTAAGTACACTTTTTACAAAACAATTCAATTGCTAATTCTCTTAAGACCAGTTATAAAATTAAACATTAACAATTGAATGAAAAGAAATTATTGGCTTAAATATGTTTTTCATCTCTCTAAATATATCAGTTTTTAGTTTTGATCTCTTAAAAAATTTTGTTATAATTTGTATCTTAATAAATTTAAAAGTGAGTGAAATTGATCCTTAACCTCGTTTTAAAAGTGAGTAAAATTAGTTTAATTCAACTTCGCTCATATTACACCTTCCCTCATTTCAAGGACTAAGAAAAAACTTAATATGATGTGGTTGAATTGAGTTAATTTCACTTACTTTTAAAATGAGGACAACACCAGTTTCACTCACTTTTAAAATTATCGAAACACAAATTGAACAAAAAAATTTTGAGAGATTAAAATCAAAATATGTTATACTTACAAGGATCAAAAATATATTTATGCCTAAATTATTTTATACAAATATTAGGATTCGAAGACGATATCATATTTAAAAATAATTAACCATATATATCAAACGAAATTGAGAAAGCTAGTGCAAAATCCAATGTTAAAACTCATTTTCATCTTTTCAAACATTTTCACAAAAATATTGTTATTGATCAATAAATTAAATTATTGATATTGATGATACGTTCTATTTCCGGTTTAATAAAAAATAATTGTTTGCATATATATTGATATTAGTATATGGCAAATTCCTTAACATCATGAATGTATGATACAACACGCGTAGTACAAATGGTCGTCTCTTACAAAGGTAGTTGACCCAGATACAAATCTCAATTCCTAGAAAATCTATCTTTGACTTTAGATTTTTTAGTAATATGTTTGAATGAAGGAGTTAGAAATATAAAAATGAGATGGAAAGGAAAGATTTTTATTTCAAAAGAATAATTTCCTTTATTATTCTATAACATTTAGATCTTTACTTATTTATTTTTATAAATATTTTTTGATAAATAGAAATTATTTATATATATATATATATTAAATAAAATAAAAAGTTATTCCTCCCTTTATTTTTTTTTAAAAGCTCACATTCAAACACGCTATAAAATACACTAATTTAATTACAAGTATTTACTATGATGATAAGGTATAATCCGCTTTTGGTTAAAATCATTTTGTCACATGAGTTAAAATCTGGCTTCTCAAAACATGTCAATACAAAAGAAATCAAGTTTCATGATTTAAACATCTAAAATACGATATTTTTACGACATTTTCACTCACATGTGAATACGGAGCAGATCTCAGAACTATACGTATAATATATGAGAATAGAAATTCACACTTAAATGTAACATGGTGTCCCAAACGAGTGTCATATACCGAATGTATAAAAAAATATTTTTAAAAGAAATCAATCATTCTTTCTTATCAAATTGCCTTAGAAAGTTACATTTTTACTTTTATGGTTAAAAATAATAATAATCAAACATTTTATTATTTTGTTGAAGAATTGCAATATTTCATTTCAGCATTCTCAACTTGTCTAGACTTGTTATTCAGTAACCTATGGCATATGGATAGAATGATAAGATAGAGAAAGCAAAGTTTTACATGGGGTTTGTATTTTTATATTTTAATCAATTTAAAAACACAGGGCTTCAATTTCAAGAAAAAAAAGAAAAGAAAAGAAGAAAGAGAAAGAGAGACAGGTTCACTTTAAAAAGAACCATACCTAATACTTATACTAAGTTGGCATCAGTATGACCTTACGCGATTTGCAAAATCATTTTGTATCCATTTGTAATTTGGAGTTTTCTATCTAGCCGTATAGTTGTTAATATAATCTTTATTGGTGAGATTAAAATGTTAAAACTCATAAACTCTTTGAAATCATCACAAAGGCTTGAAAGATCAAACTTGCACTAGTAAAATCCTACTTTAATTAAGTTTTTAAGTTGAAATTCTTTTAGAAAGAATATCTTCCAACATATAATAATATATGTTTTCCTTGAAAGTGTGGATTAAGGGCACTGATACCTTGCTATTCAATATTTTACGTACTATACTAAAGGCCTCAAGGACCAAATAGTTAACATTATTTGAATTTACTAATTTTGCTAAAAATGCCAGAGTAATGGGTAATAATAATTGGAAAATTGGATATTTGGCTTGAAACCCATCCAAAGAAAAATGTGTGAATTTGTACATAAATTACAGCTAATGCACACGACTTCAATGCTGCAATGACGTAACACACCTAGGATTGTGTTGACAAAAACATGCCAAAATATAGTGTTTCAATTCAATAATTTAATACTATGTCTGATTGGAGGAGTTTGAAATATAAAAGAGGAAAATAATAAGTTTTCATTTTAATTACATATTTTCTTGTTTAGCTTTTTCTTTAAATGAGACAAACAAAATTAGATATATATTATTATGTAAAAGCACAGTCATTATTTATTTATTTTTATAAATATTTTACATTTTTAATCTAATAATAAAAATTTACTCTTCACTTCACTTCTCTAGGCTCCTCCATCTAACATATTCTAAAATAATAACTTGGACATTAGAAGACTAATTTAGAAAATTAATATCGAAAAATAAGTTCAAGTGTTTAATCTATTCTATGAAAAATGGCTCAAGATCCTCTAAAGTTTTTGGAGAACAACATCTTGTGAAGTTAGTGAGAGAAAGAAACAATAAAACAATTTTTATAGTTTTTTAAATGTAGTTTATTTTTTCCCTACTTTTATGTCTCATTCTCTCTCCCATTGCAAGGGGTTAAACACAGGATCATTTCCTATGAAAAATAACCTCTCACAAGTTACAACAGAGTCGAAAACGTAAAATTCTAAATCCATTGGGTTGATTGAGAAAGCTAATACACATTGATCATTAGGTTGGAAAACTAAAACAACAAAAATAATTCCCAGGGGTATTCTATTACAAAACTGTATGTCTTTACTAGCTCATGTGTCAAACAAAATCAAGGATCCACCCATTATTAATTTAAATTGTATGAGAATAGATTATCTCATTTGAATTTTTCACATAACAAGGTTTTTGAAAGAAAAAAATAGATACAAAGACAATAAACTTGGTCCTACTAATATATATATAATAAGTTTTTTGCAAACAAAATAATTAATTAAAATATACATTAAATATTTGTTCATTAAATAAAAAAATTATAGTCATATATGTACTTAATATAAAACAACTTGTACAATTCATGTAAAACGTACAGGAAACACAATGACAAAATAATTAATATGTCACAAACTTGACACTATGAACATGCTAGAATGGTAGCATTAATTCAAGACAAAAAAAGAAAAAGAAAAATTACCAGCATATGCTGTTAATATCACATCTCAGGCCATATCATTTACAACAATAACATCACATCATGTACAAGATTAGACTTTCTGATATCTTAAAAGCAACAATGACAGAAGTTAATAAGTTATACACCAGATTGGCCAAAGAATATGGAGATAAAGATATTAACAGAATAACAAAATTACAAATACAACTTAATTGGCACAAACTATACTTCTCACGAAAAATTAGTCATGGATAGAGATTCAAGGAGTCAAAGGCCATTTCAACAATATTAGCAAGGTTTATCCATTCTTACACCCTCTTTTTCCCGTAATTACCAGCTCGACGAACCCAATTTAGTTATTGACAATGTATTTTAAATTTTTAACTAACTTGCTTTCCTATATAAACCTCATGCTCTATTTCAATGAGGGCAAAAAAATAATTGAATAATCATATGCTTACAATGGGTTCTTCTTCTTCTTGGGTTGAGATTCTTTTGTTGAGTTTAGCTTTGCTAGGCTCGTGCTTTGCCATAGAGATTACTTATGATTCCAACGCTCTCATTCTTAATGGAGAAAGGCGCATTATTTTTTCTGGTGCAGTCCATTATCCACGAAGCACAGTGGATATGTGGCCTGACATTATTCAAAAAGCTAAGGATGGAGGGCTTGATGCCATTGAAACTTACATATTCTGGGACCGCCATGAACCTATTCGGCGTAATTATGATTTCGCAGGAAATTTGGATTTTATCAAATTTTTCAAGCTCATCCAAGAGGCTGGTCTGTATGCCATTCTAAGGATTGGTCCATATGTTTGTGCGGAATGGAACTATGGAGGCTTCCCATTGTGGCTACACAATATGCCAGGGATTGAATTGAGAACTAATAACCCAGTTTACAAGAATGAAATGCAAATTTTCACTACAAAGATTGTGAACATGGCCAAAGAAGCAAAGCTATTTGCATCACAAGGAGGACCTATTATCCTTGCTCAAATTGAGAATGAATACGGAGATATCATGTGGGGTTACGGAGATGCAGGAAAGACATATGTCAAATGGTGTGCACAAATGGCTCTTGCACAAAATATCGGTGTCCCATGGATCATGTGCCAACAAAAAGATGCTCCCCAGCCTATCATTAACACTTGCAATGGGTACTATTGCGACCAATTCACACCCAATAACCCTAAAAGTCCCAAAATGTTCACTGAAAATTGGATTGGATGGTTCCAAAAATGGGGTGAAAGGGTTCCCCATAGAAGTGTCGAAGATTCAGCTTTCTCAGTTGCACGCTTTTTCCAGAATGGTGGGATATTAAATAATTACTACATGTACCATGGAGGAACCAACTTTGGTCGCACAGCAGGAGGCCCATATATGACAACATCTTATGACTATGATGCGCCGCTTGATGAGTATGGGAATTTGAATCAACCCAAATGGGGACATCTTAAGCAGCTTCATGCAGCAATAAAATTAGGAGAAAAGATCCTCACTAACGGAACAAGGACTAACAAGGATTTTGGCAATCAAGTCACACTAACAACATACACTAACAATGCCACAGGGGAAAGATTTTGTTTCTTGAGCAATATAGATAGTAACAAAGATGCTAATGTTGACTTACAACAAGATGGTAACTACTTTGTCCCCGCATGGTCTGTGACCATTCTTGATGGTTGCAACAAAGAAGTTTTCAACACTGCAAAGGTTAATAGTCAAACTTCAATAATGGTAAAGAATAATGATGATGCATCTACTAAGCTCACTTGGTCATGGACACCAGAGGCAATGAAAGACACCCTACGAGGACAAGGCAAACTCAAGGCACACCAGCTTCTCGAGCAAAAGGGACTAAATTTGGATGCCAGTGACTACTTGTGGTACATGACCAGTGTCGATATCAATGACACTTCTATTTGGAACAATGCAACTCTTCATGTGGACACTAAAGGTCATACTCTTCATGGTTATGTTAATAAGAAGCATGCAGGATACCAATTTAGCCAATGGGGAAAAGATTTCACATATGAGAAACATGTTTCTTTGAAGAAGGGAACAAACATCATAACTTTGCTCAGTGCTACCGTTGGGCTTGCAAATTATGGCGTAGGGTTCGATAAGATAAAGACTGGTATAGTAGGCGGTCTAGTTCAATTAGTTGGAAAGCACAATGAGACCATTGATTTATCAACTAACCTTTGGTCTTACAAGGTCGGTTTGAATGGTGAGAGAAAACGTCTCTATGATCTGCAACCACGCATTGGCGTATCATGGATCAATGATTCATCCAAACCTTATCCTGTTGGAAGACCCATGACTTGGTATAAGGCAGACTTCAAAGCTTCTTCCGGAACAAACCCTGTGGTGGTGGATTTGCAAGGCTTAGGTAAAGGACATGCTTGGGTGAATGGGCATAGCATTGGTCGTTATTGGCCTTCTTGGATTACTACTACCAATGGATGCAGTGACACGTGTGACTACCGCGGAAATTACCAAACAGAAAAGTGCAACACCAATTGTGGCAATCCATCACAAAGGTGGTACCATGTGCCAAGGTCATTCTTGAACAATGACAAGAACACATTGGTTTTGTTTGAAGAAATAGGTGGAAATCCTAAGAATGTTTCCTTCCAAACAGTCACAACAGGAACCATTTGCGCTCATGTCTATGAAGGTGCACAGTTAGAGTTGTCATGTCAAGGTGGGCAAGTAATCTCAGAAATTCAATTTGCTAGCTTTGGAAACCCAGAAGGTACATGTGGTTCTTTCAAGAAAGGCTCTTGGGAAGCTACTAACAGCAAATCTATAGTGGAGGCAGCATGTGTTGGAAAAGAGAGATGTGGGTTTATAGTGACAAAAGAAGCATTTGGTATAACGAGTATCTATGGTATAAGTAAACTAAAAAGTATAACAAGCAATAACAATGGTGTAAGTAGATTAGCAGTGCAAGCAACCTGCTAAGTATTATGGCCATACAAATCCAACTATGACATTGAGAATTTGTGAGCAAAAATGTAATTTGCACATATAATTTCCATTTGGAAGTTTTATATAACAAAATTTATATTTTATTAAAAAAATATTCATTCTTCTTTAGCAAGATTCATATGCCTAAGGTTAGAATTAAATTAGATAATAAGCCTAATGTTTGATTTAACTACTTACTATCTATTATATTGTCATTTTTCTTGGAATGTATCTTCAAACCTCATTGACACAAAACTCTGTTTAAATGTGAGGAAAATAAGAGATTCAATCACCGCTTCGGATATTTCATGGCCCTTCTTAATGATGAAGATGACCAAAAAATAGAAAAGAGAAAAATGAGACCTTATAGAAAAAGGAAGAAATATAAGTTAACACATTTTATTTTGTATTTTTGGGTGGAAAACAAATACGAATAACATTATGATATGACAAGTATGCCTATATAAATAAAATCTCATTTTAAATTATATTTTATAAACATAAGTACACTTTTAACATAGTAATTCAATTGCTAATTCTCTCAAGATCAATTATAAAATTAAACATTAACAATTAAATGAAAATAAATTATTTGACTTAAATATATTTTTGGTCTCTCTAAATATATTAATTTTTAGTTTTGATTCCCTCAAAAATTTCTATTACGGTTTGTATCCATGTAATTTCAAAAGTGGGTGAAATTAGTCTTTAACCTCATTTTAAAAGTGAGTAAAATTAGTTCAATTCAACCCCGTTCATATTAGACCTTCCAACATTTCAAGGGCTAAAAAAAATTTAATATGATGAGATTAAATTGAGCCAATTTTCACTCACTTTTGAAATGGGGACAAGGACGAGTTTCACTCACTTTTAAAATTACAGGAACACAAACTAAACAAAAAAAATTTAAGAGTTCAAAACAAAAATGTGATATATTTTTAGGGTCTAAAAACATATTTAAGCCTAAATTATTTTATACTGATATTAGAATTCAGAGATGATATTGTATTTAAAAATAATTAACCATATATATCAAATGAAATTGAGAAAGCTAGTGCAAAATCCAACGTTAAAACTCATTTTCATTTTGTTCAACAATTTCACAAAAATATTGTTATTGATCAATAAAAATAAATTATTGATATTGATGATACATTCTATTTCTAGTTTAATAAAAAATGATTGTTTGCATATATATATTGATATTAGTTGATGATAAGTTTCTTAACAGTATAACACAACACACACAACACAAATGAACTAAGGGTCTCCCACAAAGGTAATAGACTCAGGTTCAAATCTCAATTCCCCATATCCTCAACTAGAATATTTATCTTTAACTATATGTCTAGGAGAAAATTTTTTAGTAGTATGTTTAAATGAAAGAGTTTGATCATTAAAAGAAAAAAAAAAAGAAGGAAAAGCTTTTTATTTCAAAAGAATATTCTCCTTATTATTCTATAATGTTTAGATCATCACTTATTTATTTTTATAAATATATTTTGGGTAAACATAAATCATTTAATATATTTTAAAAAAATGAAAAATAAAAAGTTACTCCTCCTTTTATTTCTTCTTCAAACACTCTCATCCAATCATGCTATAACTATAATTGTACGCTGATTCAATTAGAAGCATATTTACTACAATGATGAGGTATAACGTGCTCTTGGTTAAAATCTTTTTGTCACATGAGTTTAAGTTTGGCTTTTCAAAACATGTTAATTCAAAAGAAATCAAGTTATATTATTTAAATATCTAAAATATGACACATTTACGACACTTCCGTGCACTCACATGTGGATATAATACAGATCTCGGAGCTATACATATGGTATACGTGAATAGGGAGACATACTTACATGTAACGTGATGTATCAGGTCAGTGTCGTATATCGAGTGTATAAAAAATATTTTTGAAAGTAATCAATCATTTTTTCTTGTCAATGTGCCTTAGAAAGTTAAATTTTCACTTTTAGGGTACCTTTATTTGGGGGTAAAAGGAGGAGAAATTTTAAAGGAGAAAATCTTTAGAAAAAATGACATGTTTGGTTTGTGGGTAATAAAAAGGAGAAGCTTTCAGGTAGGATAAGTTTTCTCCTTAATTCTTTTGTTCGGTGAGGTGAGGAAGTTATGTTCTTATATGTTTTAAATAAAATACATGCATATCACAAGTATAAACATAAATACTTCCTTGCTTTTGTATAGACATGGAAAAATCATCAAGAAAGCCTTGGACACTAGAGGAAAACAAGTGTTTGGCTGATTGTTTGCTTGAAACACATCAAGATAACAAATTTAAATGTGAAGGTGGATTTAAGAATGGATATCTTGGCAATATAGAGAAGCTCATGGGACAGAAATTGATATGTATTAATTTGAAAGCTAAAAACATCGACTTGAGACTGAGTTATTTGAAGAAATAATTTTTGTACTTCATGAAATTAGGAAAAAAGCTAGCGGATTTGGATGGGATGATAACAAGAAGATGGTGACTGGAGATCAATCAGTATATAATTAAGGAATGGGCAAAGGTAAGATCCTTTTAATTTATTACAATTTAATTTGTTCGTTTATTGTAAATAGCTTGGAGTGTTTTGGGAGAGGAAATGAATATCTACTCATTATGTTTCATGTTTTCATAGATTAGTTTTGTGTTTTGTGTTTTGGGAAAGGAAATGATTATCTACTCATTAGCTGATATATAAGACTAAGATGCTAATATCTGATTTTTCATGAGTTGAAAATAAGCAACAAATCATCAATGGGCCACTCTTTGGATTGCCAATTACACTTACCTTCTTTTCATTTGTGCTTTTCAATTGTGGGATAACTATGTCTTTGTTAGCATTAACAAGTTGGTACATGACCTACCTTTTTTGTAAATCCTTTTATACTGCATTATTCTGTCATGTTTAGGTCAGTGTGAAAGTCATCAATATTGTCAGGTAACCTGGTTTAAGTCATGTACAACCTACAAGAGAAAATTTTACTATGCATAATAATTAGGAGAAAAGTTAAAATTATACGCTTCAACTTTGTTTCATGTGCACTTTGATCTTTCAACTTTCAAAATATATAACAAGGTCCCTAAACTCTCAAAAGTATTTAAAGTGATCCAAAATCATGACAGACGTTAATTTTAGATGGTCAATGTTAATCTTTAATAGAGAAAAGTTCAAATTACACCATTCAACTCTATCTCATATGCACTTTAGTCCTTCAATTTTTAAAAATGTGCAACAAGGTCCCTAAATTCTCAAAAGTGTACAAAGTGGTCTAAAATCATGACAAAACACGTAATACTTTCAATTCAAAAAATAACGTCTATCACGATTTTGGACCATTTTGCACACTTTTGAGAGTTTAAGAATCTTGTTGCACATTTTGATAATTGAAGGACTAAAGTTAACATGAGACAAAGTTGAAAGGTGTAATTTAGACTTCTTCCTAATAATTATATTATTTGTAATCAGGAAAAGCAAATAGTCATTAACATCTTTAGACTTCCTGCAGTTACACTTTACCTGACCTACAAATATACGAAAAGTGGACATTTTGCAGAACATATAATGAATTTGAATATGAATTTTGGAAAACATACTTTGAGTTTCCTGGTAGAGTTTCATCCAAAGATCCTAATGTTCTGGGCTAAGGTAAGAACCTGCTGCATGTTTTGTGTTTTGTGGGCTATTTGTTGACTGAAATATTCTATGCAGATTCACCCTGCTGCTAAAGGTCTATATATGAACCCTTGGCCTTTATTCTATATATTTGAAGAAGTTTATGCCAAAGACAGGGCAACTGGGACAAATGCTGTGACTGCTGCAGATCGAGTGTAACAGAGATGGAACAATCAACTATGCCCAATGAGAATGAAGATACACATGTTGAGGATTATAGTAAGGAAGTAAGTTCAGATCAAGAAGGGACTACATCAAGGAAGGCCAACCGAAAAAGGAAAATACGAAACAGAGATATTCAATCAATGCAAGAGAAATTTGTATATTAGATGCAACAAGTGATTTGGAGCAACCATGAATGCGTTTCACAAATCATCAACACATTTAAAGGTGATGAAAAGTGTGATAGGACTGTACTGCGTGAAGAACATGGGAAAGTTTCTAGGTTATCCACCATAGAGAGGTTACAAGCTATGAGAAAAATGGTATTGGGGAATTTACCTGGGTAGTGTGATAGTTTGGTTGAATGATGATATATATACTACTGTGTTTGATTCAACAATGTGTTTGATTTAACAATTTGTGACAGCAAGTTATAGTTGTGCTTGGTTACTTTCTTTTAAGAAGAGAATATTAAACATTTGATTTTGTTGTTTATTATATGATAAAATGAATATTTGGATCCTTCCTTTGAACTTGTCAAATATTTCTGTGTCTTGGGATTACCAAATGAATGATATTAATTGCTATTACTCATTTCAACTAATTACAATAGATGGAATTATGTTATAAAATTATCACATACTATAATTTTATTTTTTATTGCTTCAAAGCAATTTTAAGATATATATTTTAAGATATAATTTTATTTTTTATTGCTTCAAAGCAATTTTATTATTTCAAAGCAATTTTATATATATTTTTTATGATGTGAGAATATGTAATTATATTACTTTTACCATGCTTTAAATTAAATCTAAACTAATATTCATTCAAGTACTAAAGCATATCGCTTAACCAATGATTTTATACTTACTTATCATTTGATACGCAATTACATATTGTTTACAATTAATTATATATTATTAAATATATAAATTTTAGGATGATTAGTGTGAGAATTATATATATTTTTTATAATGTGAGAATATATAATTATATTACTTTTACAATGCTTCAAATTAAATCTAAACTAATATTCGTTCAAGTATTAAAGCATATCGCTTAACCACTGACTTTATACTTACTTACCATTTGATAAGTGCTTGCATATCTAGTAATTTCATTTTCATCTAATTGATTAGTATGTGAATTTAATTAATAAAAAAAATTTAACATAAGTGAAAAATTATGAACAAATAATTGAGAATGAAAAGATGAATTTTTTAAATATTTAAATTATTATTTAATATATATAAAAATATTATTAAAAATTAATATAATTTTATATTAATTTTTAATAATATTTTTATACATATTAAATAATAATTTAAATACTTAAAATAAATCATATCTGAGAATTTCTCACCGTAGATACAGGAAGAGAATAGAAACAGAATATAGAAACAGCTGTACTCTTCAATCTTCATTCACCCATCCATATTGTTGTTTGTTGTCTTCTTAACGGCTCTGTCTGTCTATAAGAGAATTTCCCCTGTCTCACTCTCTTCACTTCCGTGAGTCTTTCAACTTTCAACACAACTCTCAAGCTCACACTGTTACGGGATTCTGCCCTTACCCTTTCCAGATTCTCTGTTTCAGCTCCTTCCCTGCCTCTTGACTCCCGAATCCTTTACCCTTTTGCCAGATTTTCTGTTCCACGCTTCCAATGGCTTCATGTGAGTCTCTCTCTCTCTCTCTCTCTCTCTCTCTCTCTCTCCCCTCATTGCCAATGATAAAGGTGATGACTTTATTTGGATTACAATTGCTACTGCCAAAAAAACAATGACTTTTTCTGTTTTCCATTTGATTTGCAATATCACAGACTGTGGGGTTGGGATATCTTCTTGGCTTCTATGAAAATGTGGAATATGAAACCAAAAACTGATGTATGCCTTTCTTCATTTGCTGGTTTAGGGATATTAAATTTGCTTTGTACTGCCAATGAGTTATAATTTTAGATAAATAAAATGTGACTTAAAAGAGGCAGAGCCACTTAAGCAAGCGTGATTAAAAATAAAGTAGATTGTCACATCATTGGTAGATAGTTTTTTCAAATGTTGGGTCAAATACTTAGTAATCTCCAAGTACTAACCCTAGGGACTTTTCAATTCTAAAGGAATTAGAGTGTTGTTAAATTGCCACGCCACATATCACAGCCTTCACTTTGATGTCTTTCCAGCTTGTTTTAAAAAATTTGTAACTAATTCGATAAACAGCATAATGAGTTGTAACTTGTAACAATTTTTTGAAGTAGATGTTGTATTTGCCTTCAAAGCTTAATTTGTGTGTCTTACTTTATGAGTTGGTTAGGATCACGTCCTTTGTTAATGTAGAGATATATCTGAAAGACTATGGGATTAACTTTTTTAAAGGATGGCTTGTAGTAAGTCAAAAATTAGGAAGTTATTTTTGTTTGGTTAAATAGTGTTTTTAGGAAATGTTTGAAAGGAAATAATTGGTGGATGGAGACCACTCTTTCAATCCAAGACGTCCCTATAAATAAGTTCAAATTCCTTCATTTTAATATCATAACAAGCATATGTTAAGAATCAGAGTTAAAAGCTTCTAGTAGTGAGAAAATAGAGAGCTCATTGTGAGAAGATTCCATGAGTATGTTGTGATTTTATACACTGGGAATTTTGAGTATACTCTCTAGTTCTATGTAATACTACAATTGTAGTATGAGAGAATCTCACTAGAAATAATTGTAATTATTCTTTGATATATTGTGTAATTTTCTTTGAGCTTATTTTGCTAGTGTGTGTACTGCCTGTGTACCCCATAGTAATAATACTATTTATGCACTCTGGATTTTTTCATCAGTTTATTCTTCATAAATTTGAGTACTCTTTTGCTCACATCTATAAAGTGTTTAAGACACTTGGGTTGTATCTATCTCTAATATCCTAACAAGTGGTATCAGTGCTATTAAGCTCTGGTCATATCTTAGATTCAAGATGTCGGTGCCAAGATTTGATGTGGAGAAGTTTGATGGTTCCAACCACTTCAATTTATGGAAACTAAAGTTGCAGGCTTTGTTAGATCAACAAGGTCTATCAAAGGTGTTGGAGGGCATAGACAAATTAGCAGAAACCATGGCTCCTAAGAAAAATGAGGAGATTATGGCCACAACCCGTAGTACAATACAACTGAGCCTGGCAGACAATGTGCTGCATGAGATTATGAGTGAAAAGACTGCGGATAGGCTATGGAAGGTTTTGGAAGAAAAGTACTCAATAAAGACTTTGTCAAACAAGCTATATCAACGAAAGAGGTTGTACACTTTCAAGCTTGTGGGAGAAAAACCAATTCAAGACCATATAGATGACTTCAATCAGATGATTTCTGATGTGGAGGCAGTTGGAACAAAAGTGGAAGATATAGATCAAGCGATGATCTTACTGACTTCTTTACCCTCGTCGTATGATAATTTTTGTGATACCATTATGTATGCTAGGTCCTCCATTTTTGTTAAAATTGTCAAAGAGGCATTGATGACAAAGGAGCAACAGAAATGGGCAACCGGATCTAGTGTTGACAAACTAGCAGAAAGATTGTATGTGGTAAGAGGGCGCAATCAATAAGGAGGATCGGGAAGTAAAAGCAGGAGAACATTAAAGTCAAAAGTCCTTTAAGTGTTTTCATTGTCACCAGATAGGGCATATTCATAAAAAAACTACCCCCAGAGGAAAGAGAAAATAGGAGATTCTGCCAACATAACAGTTGAAAGTTCTGAAGATAGTGATGTTGAGTTAGTCCTAATAGTCTCCATTAGTGACTTGGGAAGCGAGTAGATCTTAGACTCTGGCGCATCATTCCATATGAAACCCAATAGGAATTTTTTCTCTTTGTATCAAAAATAGAAAGAAAAGGTCAGATTGAGGGAAAATAGGATAATTGCCATTGTAGGTGGAGGAGATATGCAAGTCAGAATGGACAATGGAACTGAAAGGACATTTCAGGCATGACATGTATCAGAACTGGGCAAGAACTTGATCTCTTTGAGTGCCCTAGACAATCAAGGGTACAAGTTCTTTGGAGAGGGTGGTTTGTTAAAGGTGACTAAAAGCTCTATGGTGGTGATGAAAGGAAAGCTGCAGGGCGGGATTTATCTTTTGCTAGGAAGCACAGTTAACAAGACAACTGTTTTTCTATCCTTTGAAAGATTGTGTAGTGATGTTACACAATTGTGGCATATATGGCTTGGTCATATGAGCAAAAAAGGAATGTCAATACTTGTTGGCAAAGGATTACTGAAAGGCATAAAGAATTGTAAACTTGGTTTTTGTGAGAACTGTTATCAGGTAACGAAAGAAAATGAGTTGAAGCCATGAGCCATAATCTGGCCAGGCATGTGTATATATATATTTACAGAGAGGAGACAATACAATAATGATTGAGGGTAATTGACAGCTAATAGAGGAAAATAAGAAAACAAAATATCAGCCCAAATATTCTAACTTAATTACTATATATTCTGTCCTAATTAATACCCAGATGTTTATCCGTAACACTCTCCCTCAAGATGGAGCATAGATGTCAATCACGCCCATCTTATTACAAATCTAAGTAACCTTATTCCCAAGCAGAGCTTTGGTAAACACATCAACTAGTTGTTCTCTAGTTTGAATTTGCCTTAATGAGATTAACTTTTGTTGAAGTTTTTCTTGGACAAAGTGACAATCAACCTTTATATGCTTGGTGCGCTCATGGAAGACTGGGTTATTAGCAATGTGTATTGCTACTTGGTTATCACACCATAGCTGCATAGGGCAAGAGCTAGTCATACCAATTTCTCCTAGAAGATGATAGACCCATGTAAGTTCACATGTAACTTGTGCCATTGCTCTGTACTCAGACTCAACACTAGATCGAGCCACCACACCTTGTTTCTTGCTTTTCCATGCAATTAGATTTCCCCCAACAAAAATACAGTACTCAATAGTGGATTTTCTATCATCTGGAGAGTCTATCCAATTAGCATCTAAAAAAGCTTCCACCTTACAATGCCCATGATTTTTGTACCGAATTCCACGCCCAGGAGAACCCTTGAGATACTTCAGAAGGTGAATAACAACATCCCAATAGGCACTCCTAGGTGAAGACATAAACTGGCTAACAATACTAACAGAGAATGCAATATCTAGCCTTGTTATTGTAAGATAGTTGAGTTTCCCAATAATTCTCCTATACCTCTTAGGATCTGTTAATAATTCTTCATTATCTGCTGTTAGATTTATGTTTAGCATTAATGAAGTGTCACATGGCTTTGCTGCCAACAACCCAGTTTCTTTTAACAAGTCAAGAACATATTTTCTTTGAGATAAAAAGATCCCCTTGTTGCTTCTTAGGACTTCAATACCAAGAAAGCACTTAAGAGCACCTAAGTCTTTTGTTTGGAACTGACTCTAAAGGAAGTTCTTGAGTTCAACAATTCCCACATCATCATTGCCGGTAATGAAAATATTGTCAACATAGACTACTAGAAGAATGCATCCTGAACTAGCTTGTCTGAAGAATACAGGATGATCATATGCACTCTGCTGTAACTCATATTTGATGACCGCTTCACTAAATCTCCCAAACCAAGCTCTCAAGGATTGTTTCATCCCATACAAGGATTTACACAGTCTACACATCGTACCTGACTCCCCCTGAGCAACAAACCTAGGTGGTTGCTCCATATACACCTCCTCTTGAAGATCACCATGCAAGAACACATTCTTAACATCAAGTTGATGAAGATGCCAACCATTAGAAGAAGCCAAGGAAATAAATAACTGTACTGATGTGAGCTTAGCAACAAGAGAGAAGGTTTCTAAGTAATCCATACCATAGACTTGGGCATATCCGTTAGCAACCAAGCTTGCTTTTAAGCGAGCAATGGAACCATCTGGATGCATTTTGACAGCAAACACCATTTACAATCAATTGCTTTCTTTCCTAGAGGCAAGGAAACCAAGTCCCATGTGTGATTATGATCAAGGGTGCTCATCTCCTCTTCCATGGCAGCACACCAACCAAGATGAGAGCATGCTTCAACAACAGTTTTAGGCACAACAACATTGTCTAAAGAGGCAACAAAGCATTTGGAAGAAGGGGACAAGGCATTATACTGGACAAAGGAAGAGATGGGGTAAGTACAAGACCGTTTACATTTCCGAAGAGCAATTGGAAGATCAAGATCTGACGAGGAAGGTGCTGGATCTTGAGCTGAAAAATCCATAGGCAGAGGTTGAAAATCAGGGGTGGGGGAAGCAACCAAGTCAGGGGGTTGTGGTCACCTAGTATACACCTGTGTGTTTGGTGGCCTGGCATGCACTTGTGAGGTTTCAGAAGTAACAATATAGACGAGAAAATCATCATCGAAATCAATGACA
This sequence comes from Ormosia semicastrata, assembly GCA_029884595.1. Taxonomy (NCBI): domain Eukaryota; kingdom Viridiplantae; phylum Streptophyta; class Magnoliopsida; order Fabales; family Fabaceae; genus Ormosia; species Ormosia semicastrata. The sequence goes on along the minus strand of JAQQTO010000012.1, from coordinate 3,285,571 downwards.
GAGGGAATAGAAGATGTAATGGATGGAGCTGTAGAATGACCAGTACTAAAGAAAGGTGTGGACTGAAAGAAGGTAACATCAATAGATACCAAGTACTGTCCGAGTTTAGGAGAAAAGCAACAGTATCCATTTTGGGATCGAGAGTAGCCAAGAAATATACATTTCAAGGATTTAGGATCAATTTTAGAGATTTGAGGACGAACATCCTAAACAAAACAAGTGCAACCAAATATTCGAGGAGGTAAAGGAAACAAAGAACAAGAAGGAAATAAAGTTGAGTAAGGGATCTTATCATGCAAAACAGCCGAGGGCATATGATTAATTAAATGACATGCCGTAGCAACGACATCTGCCCAAAATACCTTAGAAACTTTCATATGGAACAAAAGTGCTCTTGCTGTTTTTAAGATATGTCTATTTTTCCATTTGGCAACTCCATTTTGTAGGGGGGTGGAAACACATGAGGATTGGTGAATGATGCCATGTTGAGACAAGAAAGTGGAGAATGGAGCAGAGAAGTATTCTTTAGCATTATTGCTTCTTAAAACACAAATGAGAGAGTTAAATTGTGTTTGAATTTCAGCACAAAAATCAGAAAAAATGGAAAATAACTCAGACCGATGCTTCATGAAATATAACCAAGTAACTTGGGAAAAGTCATCAACAAAAGTCACAAAATAACGAAAACAAGATTTTGAAATGACAGGACAAGGACCCCAAATATCTGAGTGTACAATATCAAATGGGGACACAACCCGCTTATTTTCTCTAGGTAAATAGGAGATCCTATGATGTTTAGCTAATTGACAAGACTCACAATATCAAGGTGTATATTTCTAGGGTATGCACGAGGGGTGAAGGGCTATAGGTTGTGGTGCACAGAAAAAGCAAGTTCACCTAAGTTCATTGTCAGCAGAGATGTCATATTTGACGAGGCGACAATGTTAAATCAAAAAGCGTGAATCTGTAAAAGATTAGGCAGAGACAGATCATGGTGCTAGAAAATAAGTGGAGTTGGAGATTGACTCAAGAAAGGAAAATAATGAAGATGAAGCAAATCAGCCAAGCACTTCAGGTACTACTCAACCTTAAGTAGAACAACAAGACGAATCAGACAACACGGATGGTGAGAGCATGGATAGAGATGCTGACACTAGAGGAGCAGAGTCATACAATATTGCTACAGGTAGAGAGAGGCAACAAATTTAAAGACCACAGAGATATCTAAATCCTGCAATTGCATGTGCTCTTGATTTATCAGATGTTGATCCTATAGCCTTTGCATTGGCTACGACATATGATGCATTAGGTGATAAGTTGTTTACCTACTGTGATGCAGTCGAGAACAAGGAGTCGCATCGGTGACTGATAGCAATGAATAAGGAGATTGAGTCTTTTCATAAAAATCAAGCATGTGCTGGTACAACTTCCAAATGGGAAAAGAGTAGTTGGCTGCAAATGGGTTTTCAAGAAGAAAGAAGGTCAAGGCGAGACTGGTAGCAAAGGGCTATAGTGCTATACTCAAAAGGAGGGCATTGACTTCCTTGAAGTATTCTCTCCTGTGGTAAAACATAACTTTATTCGAATCCTATTAGCTATTGTGAGTGCGTACAACATGGAGCTAGAACAGCTTGATATAAAGACAAGGTTCTTACATGGAGAGCTAAAGGATCAAATCTACATGAGCCAACCAAAGGGGTTCATGGTATCTGATAAAGAGGACCATGTATGCCTGTTAAAGAAGTCATTATATGGTTTAAAGCAATCCCCCAGGCAGTGGTACAAAAGATTTGATGCATTTATGATTGGTAATGGGTATACCATAAATCGATATGATAATTGCGTCTACTTTAAGGAGCTTCCAGATGGTTCTCGTATTTCTTTGTTGTTGTATGTTGATAATATGCTAATTGCAGCTTGCAACAAGGCTGAAATTAGTATGTTGAAAACTCAGTTGGGAAAAGATTTTGAGATGAAAGACTTGGGTGCAACAAAGAAGATTATTGGTATGGAGATGCATAGGGGAGAGGCGTCGTGGCAGATTGTACCTGTCGTAGAAAAGTTACATTATGAAGTTGTTGCAACACTTCAATATGGATCAGTGCAAACCAGTTAGTACTCCTTTGGCTACATATTTCAAGCTATCATTAAAAGATTGTCCAAAAACTGAGAAAGAGGTGGAGCGTATGTCACATGTACCTTACTCTAGTGCAATTGGTAGTCTTATGTATGCCATGATGTGCACTAGACCCGACCTTTCACATGCAGTAAGTGTGGTAAGCAGATATATGAGCAACGCCGGAAAGCTGCACTGGGATGCTGTGAAATGGATCATGCGGTACTTGAGAGGTTCCACCGATGTCTGTTTGGTGTTTGATGGTCAGCAGAATTGAGGAGTAGTAGACTAGGTAGATTTTGACTATGCAGGAGATTTAGACAACAGGAGGTCATTGACTGGTTATATCTTTACAGTCTTTGGATATACTATTAGCTGGAAGGCAACATTGCAGTCTACAGTTGCGCTATCAACTACTAAAGCTCAGTACATGGCATTACAGAAGCTATTAAAGAGAGCATATGGATGCGAGGTTTGGGTAGTTTTGGATTGACCCAACAAGTACCAATTATATACTCTGATAGTCAAAGTGCAATATATTTGGCTAGAAATCTAGTCTACCGTGAAAGAACAAAGCATATAGATGTTAGACTCCACTTTGTCAGAGAAAGTGTTAGTAATGGAACTATTGTAGTTCAAAAGATAGCCAAAACTGAGAACCCAACAGACATGATGACTAAACCATTGCCGGTTAATAAGTTCAAGTATTGCTTCAATTTAGTCAATATTTGCAATGGTTGAAATTCCTTGAGACACATAAAATACAAGCCAAAGTGGAGAATTGTTAAAGGATGGCTTGTATTAAGTCAAAAATTAGGAAATTATTTTTGTTTGGTTAAAGAGTGTATTTAGGAAATGTTTGGAAGGAAACAATTGGTGGATGGAGACCACTCGTTCAATCCAAGAGGTCCCTAAAAATAAGTCCAAATTCCTTTATTTTAATATCGTAAGAAGCAGAGTTAAAAGCTTCTGTTAGTGAGAGAAAATAGAGAGTGCAGTGTGAGAAGATTCCATGAGTGTGTTGTGATTTTATACATTGGGGATTTTGGGTATACTCTCTAGTTCTTTATAGTACTACAATTGTAGGAGGAGATAATCTCACTAGAAACAATTGTAATTATTCTTTGATATAGTATGTAATTTTCTTTGAGCCTATTCTGCTGGTGTATGTACTGCCTGTGTACCCCACAGTAATAGTACTATTTATGCGCTCTGCATTTTTTCATCAGTTTGTTCTTCACAAATCTGAGTATGTTTCCGGTTACATCCATAAAGTGTTTAAGACACTTGGAGTGTATCTATCTCTGATATCCTAACAAACTTATCCTTGACAATAAAATGTCTCTTTTTTTAGCATCCTTAGAAGAGGAAAAAGTGCCTTGATTTGTATGATGTGTGTCATGGGTAAAATGATCAATATTACGAGGCTTTCGTTCTATTTATTTTGCTTTATGTTGGTGTTTGAGGCTGCTTGGTCTATTCATTCCATGACTTAGCCTTTGCTCTCATTTTTTTAAGCTATTATTGACATTGCATTAGTACAAATCTATTCTCTTTCTAGATATAGCAGATATTTATTGTTATCGTTTAATTTGTGATCCCACTGGGTAACTGTTCTTCAAGTGATGAGTATATGGTCTTGCTGTTCTAAACATCAAAGATGGACTGCAAGATGGAGAAAAATGACATTGCTGCAACTGATTTCTGAGACATGGACATGGTTTCTAATGAGTGCCAATGCAAAGAATACATGTCTCCACCTGTAGCACTTTCATGTGTATAATATAAACATAAAGAGTACTGAAAATGACACTTTTCAGCACCATGATCATTTCTAGTACACTCACTATGTTCATTTTAGTAAACTTTGTCAAAGTTACACGATGAAGTCTCATATTCTATTATTTTCTTCTTTCATTAATTTTCTTATTTATATCATTAAAATATTTTCTGTTCTGATTTCGTTTTCTGCAGATCAGAGCATAATCTAAATCCTATGCAGTAGTTAAATTTTATAACATTTAAAAGCAACTCTTTCTCCCTCTCATGTACAACCCCCCCCAACCCCCTTTTTTATAAAAAAAAAATTTCTTTATTCTTCCTTTGAGAATCATTCTGTTGTCTTGACATATAGGTACGACCATGCAAATGATGAAAGAGTTTGGAGTTTCTTATCAGACCATTAAATGGTTATTTGTGTCATTAATTGTATCACAGGTAGCTTAGGGGCCCCAAATATTCAAGTATTCGACTTGCACTTGTGTGGAAAAGGAGTTGGGCTTTCACAACAGTTTGGTACAAGAAGTTGGATCAGTAGGAAGTCACTGCAGTACACTAGTTTGGTTATGTCACAACAGACAGTTAGATTTTTAACCGCGTCCAATGGCCCATCATTAGAGATTCAATGTAAGTTCTTTTATTCTTCGATATTTACAAATTATTTTCTTGTAAAGGCTATAGAAACTGTCATATTGCTTTATTACTCAATTTCTTTAAGCCTATTGAAAAATCCCTACCATCTATTGATTCTAGCAGACCCAATGCATTATCTCTGTCCTACTTAGGGTTACGGAAATGATCTGATAGTATGAAGTATATATGTACACACACACTCAGTACATCCGTTGGTTACATTATAGAAAATGCCTAATATTAGTTAATACAATTAATTCAATTAAAATAGATTACAGTGAATGAGTCTATTAGTTTTTTTTTTTAAATTAAACCATATTCAATTTGTCTGTTGAAAATATCTAAAATAATATTATTGAAATTGAAACAATAAAGACTATTAACTTGATATTTGTACCATAGTCTGGCTTCTATTACATGCCTTTATTGATGACATAACAGCTGTGACAAGGTCAGAAGATGGTTGTGAAGAGATTAAATCTTCTGGTTTGACAAGTGAACTTATTCCTAAGTTTAATGAGGTTAGTACTTAGTAAATAGTCATCATTCTCTTTTCCATCGTCACCAGCAATCAGCTTCTATTATTATACACATCCAAATTTATGATGACTTTATTATGCAGTCTTCATCTATTACCCTATATGTTCATATAACTACTTCTTTGGATATATCTGCTGCATGAATATGTGCCCTATTGTTTTTAAGGTTATATTCAGTTTCCCACCCTGTGGTTTGACCAGATTTCTATTGACCTGGTTTGGTTTCTGAGTAAATTGCTTCGTATTTATAAAACCTTTTCATGTATATAACTTAATTGTTATGTGTTCAGATATATTTATAGCATATGCATGTCATCCCCAGTGCCAGTTTATATTTGTGGTCTAAAATTGGCTAATGCCTAGCTTGAAATCTCATGCTCTACATTAGGCTATTAACCTTGAGCTCTTTCAGATTAAACTGGCAAAGCACAGGCCAAAATTAGAGGGCAGTTTGTGTTCAAGCTTGTGTGCCTATCAGATGTTTAACAGGCTTGAGCTACGCTGATTAGGCTTATGCTCTTATAAGAATGCAGAAACTGTTTTACTGTTCAAACTTAGCTCCCACCTTTTATTTTTTTATATATATTTTTTTAAATTCTATATCCCCAGACTATATGGAATCTGGATATCAGAATATTGGATCAGTGCTTTGTAATTTCCTGTACTTGGTATAATGTAAAATAATCTAGTAATCTTCAATTCTGAAGTTTTGTTATGCTTAAAAAACTTTTCTCTTTTATGACTCTTGCAAGAGAGAGATATCGTAAGTCTATTTTTTACCTTATGCTAGATGAATGGGAAATTTTAAGAGTCTTGGAAGATCAATTTGCTAAACCTTGAAGCACTCATGCCATGACAAAGGCACATCTTTCTATAGGCATGGTCATTCTTGTAAAATTTTGAAACATATATTACTTCAATCTCTTTGCAGGTGGAGTTCCTGCTCACAAAATTATGTGACTCAAGTTCAATTGAGGAATTAGAATTAAAAGTAAGCACAATGAAGTTGACCTATGAATCTTAATCTCTTCATCCGCACAATATTTATTCATGTTCTCTCTCATAAGGACATTAGGTATTCCATATTAAATCTTGTTTCTTATTGCTGTTTCCTTTCTTCATTGTCATCTGCTCAACCTCCAAATGATATCAGCTTGCTGGGTTTCACCTGCATGTAGTGAGGGATTTGACTGAAAAAATTAGAACTGTACCTCCTCCAATTCCCGCTTCTGCAAGTGTAAATACTATCACAGAAGCACGTAAATCAAATGGATCAGTTTCTACATCATCGTTGGCCATCTCGAAGTCAGTACCTTCTTCAAGGTCTATCCAGAGATTCCTAGACAAAGCTGCAGATGAAGGCTTGGTAATAATTCACTCTCCAAAGGTAAGAATCCAAAACTCATGTCCTTTAGCATTCCTTACATAATGCACACACTAAAACCATAGAGCAGGTGGGTTTCTTTAGGAGATCTCGAACCATAAAGGGGAAACGTGCTCCACCATCATGTAAAGAGGTACAGTTGTTTAAGGTTTTTCCCTTTTTTCCCTCCCTTCTCTTTTCCTTTTTCTGATAGTCAAGGGAAATGTTGTTATCTTACACATTCACACCGTGTTACCTTTATGTGGATATAGAAAAGTTTTGATGAAGTGTTTTGGCACCAGCACCAGACTACAAATTTGAAATAATTGATTTAAGATTATTGATTCTGATGACAATCCATACTGCTAATTGACAGGAGCAAAAAGTTGAGGAGGGACAAGTGATTTGTTATATTGAACAGCTTGGTGGTCAGCTGCCAATTGAGGTTTGGGTCTTGAAACGTTTCCTAACTATTCCAAATTATGATGTTTATGACTACTGACTAGTGACTAGTATAATCATTGCAATGAACTGATGTTTTCTCATATTTCTTTCTAGTCTGATGTATCAGGGGAGGTCATCAAGATACTACGAAAGGATGGTGGTTAGTTACCTCAATTTGTGTTCTGTTGTTTAAAGAATAGTCTTGTGTGGTGTTATGTATTACATATATGATATACCCTTATATTTCCTCAGTCTCTTCTTTTTTTAATATATTTTTTTGCTCTTGACAGATCCTGTTGGATATGGTGACGCACTTGTTGCAATATTGCCATCATTTCCTGGAATAAAGCTTCAATAGATCTTTTGGATTTTTTTAAAAATATATTACTTGCAATGCTCTAATTAACTGATAGTTTGAGAGGAATTTGTATTATGGCCAATAATAGCATATATTTAGTACGATGTTTTGCCATGCTGGGTTATAGTTTACATCCCTGCAGTATTGGTACCTATAAACTGTGTTTTTGGATACAAAAGAGAAGAATAAAATAATAACCCTGCTTTCTCAGCCTTTGCTGTCGGCGCTGTGTGTTTGCTAATGTTATCGCTCTCTTGCTATTTTAGTTTGCAAATAGCCTTCGATTCAAGACAAGAAGAAAGTGATTTATTTATTTTAAGAAAAAAAACGCAAGTGATAAAATGACATGCTGGGAAGTGGGAACCACCATTTTCCATGGAAAACAGGAAAGCTGTCGGCACGTGTGCTAATGAATAGTGACATGTGGCAGAGCAAATAATAAACGTGGAATTAACTTTGAAGTAAAATAATAATAATAATAATTGTTTTAATTAAAGGAGAAATTATTGTGTAGTCTATAAGTAATATTTTCGTCCAGTAAAAAAATTACAAATGGGAATTAAATGACTTTATAGTCGATGAATTTAAAAATAAAATATTATTAAATTAAATTTGATCAATTACAAAATTATTAAGAGTAATAATTCCATAGATATAAGAATTTTCTCAATTAGAGGCTGCGTTTTCAAATCTTCAAACTGTTTTTGGCAAGGGATTCCTTTTCCTTCATCTAATCTCTTTTATTATTATTTTTTAATTAAATAATATTTGATACCATTCAACCTCCCAAACAAAAACCCAACTCTGAGGTGAAGGTCAAGCCCATGAATCCTTTTAAAATATGGGCCTGACGTTCAAGCCCAAAGCCCATAGTATATTCGTGTTGACGTTATTTGCGTCTTTTCATCTCACCCGGTGAAGGGGCCATTTTGAGTCTGTTGGGGTTCCAAGTTCCAATCATTGATGAGTGAGTTTCCCTTCCCACCAAAACTCTTGATTTTGTTTTTCTGTATTTGGTGATTGAATTAACGAACAAGTAACAAGTAACATGAGTGGTGGTGAGGGGTTTCCATTTCCTATCAACATGAAAACAGAAGCGTGGCATTCCCCACAAACTGAAACACAATTGAATAAGAAGCCCAAATTTTCATCAGCGCCAACACCCCAAATTCCAAATCTTCATGTTAGGAATCGTAACTTCAAGACTCAACTGTGCAGAAAATTCAGGCAGGGTGTGTGTGGATTTGGGTCCAAATGCAACTACGCTCATAGCCTTGGCGAGCTTAGACGCCAACAAGGAATTGTAACAACGTTTCAACAACAACCCAAACCCTGCAGAATGTTCTTTCACAACAAACACTGCTCCTATGGACTCACCTGTCGTTTCCTTCATGTATTCTCAACTTCTACTTCAACTTCAAGAGACGCTCAAGAATTCAAGAATGCCACTTCTGATTCTCCAAAGACTAAGACAGTGATGCTCAATCTGAATAATGCAAACCCATTTGGAAACATTTCACATGGTCATGGAGAAACAGGTATAGTATATTAATATTCCTTCATTTTCATCTTTAATTTGTTTCTTTTTCTGCAAAATATCCCCCGCTTGCGTTGCGTGCATGAAGAGTTGGATTTTCAAGGTGCACAAAAAATCTTTGGGACCACCAATGTACTGTATCTTGTTTATTTTATTTTATTTGTTTACACGATTGATACGTCGTTTGAGTACATTAAATTTTTTAAGATTTATGTATACGAAAATTATATTTTTGGGAGTGATTTTTATTTAAGTGTTTGATTATATTTTGAAAAATTAATTTTTTACTTATTAAATAAGATATATTCTCATAAATAAATAAAAAAGAAGGAGATTTTGGTTTTTCTTTTTAAATATTTTTTAAACACTTAAAATACAACACCCGCTCGAAAAATACTTTGTTCCATATGAATATGGTTCATTATTCTCATATTCCGTATGCTAAGTTAAAATAAATATACCATATGCATATATGAACAAAGTGTCGTTAGTATATCGTATTTTGAGTGTTTGAATAACGTCTCTCTCTTTTTTTTTAATGTCTTGCATTTGGTTCATTAGGGCCATGAAATTTATTGTATTATATCATCTGATTCTGCAACATGCATGAACAGTTAATTTGAACCTTTATTTTGCCCATTAGTTTATTGTTTTGTCTTAAGTTCAATCACTGTCTCGGTATTACTTTTCCCATCATGCCTACGAATTTAGCTAGACTTCCCAAGGGATTCCATTGGTGTTAAAATATTATTACTAAAAAAAAAAAAGGGATATCGGTTTCTTCATTTAATCAACCGTGAATTAACATGGACATGATCTTATTACACCATTATTACCAAGGTGAAAAAGATAATTAGACTCATAACTCTAGTGTTGTGAAAGTAATCACTAGACAACTTATATATAAAATGCTGAAATCCTCACTGAGAGAAGTCTTTACTCACCAAGCCTGGTGACATATGGTATGTACTGATTACTGAATGAAGAAAAACAGTTTGATCCAAGAAAAACTAACTGTGTTTTCCTTTTGGTATTAAGCAAAACAAAACCCATTTTTTTATTATTGAAAACAAAATTATTGGGTTTGTTTGATGTTACCTTTTAAAATATTTGTATGGCATTTTGTGATTCAATTGAGAATATCTGCGTGATTCAATAGAACATCGAATTGTGTTCATGTAAATAAATGCTGACTTCAGTTTTTGCGATTGCAGAACTAGGGAAACTTGATGGCTTCTCTTCTGCAGAATACAGGGCAATGCAAACTTCTACTGCTGCTACAGATGCCTCAACAAGCACAGTGGCAACTAGTTCTTTGCATAAGAATGAATCATATGGTACCGGTGTTGTGAAGTTCATATTCAAGAAAAATGAACTGCAGAAGATCAGTCGCATCTATGCTGATTGGATTTAACATATGTCCCTGCATCATAGCTAGCTGAGCAAACTCACTGGTGGAGAGCTACACTAAAAGCTTGGTTTATTTCTATCAAGGGGAAGATTCAAGAATCAAGAGTTTTACTTCACTGCCAGTCTGCCCAAATTTGTTTTTTAAGGGATATGCTTCAGTATTTTGTGCAGATATAAATAGATCACTTTGTATAGAGCCTGACAAATTTATGACACTATTCTCTATTATGTGTTGACACTTAGTACATCAATGACAATGTCTTTTCTTTCATACCCCAGTAGAGTAAAGAAAATAATATTAGCTAAAATAAATAAATAGAAAGTTCCGAAGAAATTAAAGTCATAACCGGCACATATTCTCTTTGCAATTGTTGGAGCAGATGTCCACATACACAGTATTCCTTTTTATTCATACCTGCCATATGTGATATCAAGAATGATTAAAAAGACGATTATATATTTACAGGCAAGGACCTTTTCAACATTAAAATTACTAACCTAGCGATGGGAGTCACTTATCAAAAATATGTCTGAACATATCATTTTTCCTTTGATTCCAGCATACCTAGTTTTTATAATGTTCAACTAGTAATGGAACCTCAATCATCAAGGAACCTCAATCATAAGATTCTTATGCTCTTGAAATATTGGCATCAAACATCTTAGCAGCAGAGCATGAGACATCAGAGAGGGGATTTTCATATTCATACCTAAGCCACGAGTAGTGCTCATGATATTTGAGCAAGCATTGGCGTAGTCATCAAGGCCTCAGGTTCGTACACCAAAGCAATAGAAGAGACAGTGAGTGATACAAAATACATGCATGGCTGCGGTTCCTGTTCCAACACAAAGTAAAGTACAAAGCATATCTCATCCTCCTCCGAGTTTAAGGCTTTGTTTGGTATGAAAGAAGGGAAAGGAAATAAAGGAATACAATAGGAATGAAAGGAAAGGAAATGAAGAAAAAAGTGGAGTAATTATCACTTCTCTTATTTGGTATCACTTAATGGAAAGGAAACATTATTTCTCTCCCTTTGTTTGATTTCATCAATTAAAATAATAAAAATACATGCTAATAGTATTAAGATAGATTAAAACATGTAAGGTCCACTCACTTTCTTCTCTTCCCTCCCAATCCTTAAAAAAAATGAAGGAATAGAATATCGTAAGACTCATAGATTCTCTATCCATTCAAATTTCTCCCTTTCCCTCCTTTCCTTCGTACTAAACAAGGGATGATGTCTAATTAATAGCTACTTTCTTTTTCATTCCTTCCTAAAATAGCATACGAAACAAAGCCTTATACTCTTGGAATTTTCCTAGAGAACCTGAATTTCCAGTCATTATGTGATGATGAAATAGTAAGACGAGGAGGAACAGAACATGGCTAATGAAGGGAAGAAGATGGGGTGATGGTAGAGACGGAGGTAGAAGTTCAGCTGCTGGCACTTAAACTAGACTAGGAATGACTAACACTATTATCATCCTTGCAAGTCTAGCCATAATACCATCAATGACGTTCTCTTGCTTTGGCACCCTTGAACTTTATAGCATGTAGGGGCGACTTTGTTGGAGTCAAAGAAAAAGATTTTATTTTTTTTAAATGATCTCAAAAACATTTTACATATTCAGGAAGCCAAATGGCATATAATTAAGAATCGGTTTTTAAGATATTATACTATATATGACTGAGTTTATATTGCATGACTTTTAGTTAAATTAATGAGAAATTCTCTCATCCATCAAAAGAAAGATTCGTCCACACAACATCTCAACTTTTAAATGCACTCAAATTATATTAAATGTGTGGATTCTATTCGAAATTTAATGGCTAGAATTCTTCTTAGAGTAAATATTGTCATATTTTATTCTCTGAGCTTTGGTATTTGCCATGTGGACTAGAACCAAAATACAAGAAGAAAACAAAACAAATAATTTTTCTCAAAAATATGAAAATAAATAATAAAAATACTAGTCACAGGCGAGCGCATTGATAAAGTCAATGATGGGCTTTCAACAATAAAGTCAATTATTCTTGATAAGGCATATGATATAATACCATAAGCTTTCTTTTACCTTAAGATTTTAGCTGAAAGCAGAGTTGTTGAAAACTCCTTTAGTATAATTATTAGGGCAAAACTTAGATAAAGTTTTTTTTTAAAATTGTTGTTGTGATGTTTTTTAATAAATATAATAGTGTATTATGTTTTAGCTAGCTCGTGCTCCTTTTAAATTTTTTATAAGTAAATCAAAAATAAAACACATATTATATTTTTATTAAAAAATAGCATTACAAACACTTAATAAATTGTATCTAAGTTTGTCCTAATTATTAACACAAATTGATCCCATGCGTACAGTTCTTTAGTACAATTGCATAATATTTCCGCGTTAAAGCTTACGAAAAGTATAAGATAGCTTAACTATAAAATCCTTTATAGTGGATGCACTAAAACTAAAATTTATATTTTGTTTGTATTTGTGAAATTTGTTCAGATATGTGCAAAGTGCATTAACTCTTTTTTGCACAATTTCATAATTCATATGTTATCGACCTGTTGTGCATTTTGAGGTGTGTATTTTTCTTTTGTCTCAAACGGGAAATTATCTCTCTACCATTCCCCACTCATGCAATGTAAAGCATTTGTGTTGTAACAAAGCATATAAAGGAGTGTGCAACAACCTTTTTTTTTTTTTTTATCTTAAACTAGCGATTAAATGACATTACTCTTGTGCAGGCCAACAACCTGTTGCTGCATTGAGCACGTCCTATGAATTGTCCAAACAAGATAACTATTTTGACCAGCATACCAAACTAGAAATTATGAATATATGTCTGAATCAGTTTCCAGCATCCAGATTCCGTTAAGTACCCCATCTAAGCAGAGGGTTATCCTTAAATTGGCTGGTGTTCTGAGGCAGCTGAAGGTCAATATATTAAATAGGATGAAATAGTTATCAGAATACATGTTCATCTCGATCTTCCAAAAATATATACGAAATCACATTAGCGCTGCACTTATAATATAAATACATTTAATTGGTCTTCTAAAGATATGTGTGATAACAAATTAGTCCATCAATGTCACATTTTTTGCCATCAAATTGATCCTTAATATGTCATTAAGCTGGTCTTTGAAGGATGAAACTGATGGCATTAATCATAATTGAAGAACCAATTTGATGTCGCTGATAAATGTAGGACCAATGTAATGTCACATATATCTTTGCAGGATCAAAATGAGTGTTTACTCTAGTTATCATGTACAAAAGAAATGCAATAAATAATTTAGCCTAAGTTTGACACTCATAAAGTGAGTTCACTGAATCCAGGATTGCCTTTGTAAAATTTGTTACAGATAAGATAAAAGGTACTTTAAGCTCAAATAACGTTGATTTGCGCAAGAATACAGAAGGATTACATGCTTTGATACTCAACATACATCTTTGGCTTGATTACAATATTGGTGTATACAAAAGTTTGCATTAATTAGATGCACGATATCAATGAGATCCGAAGAATATTGATACATAATGAACTACAATAGTCGCTTTCTATTGTTGTTCATGTATTATCTCCAGAGGATCTTACCCATTTGAAAGTTGACCGGGCTAAGGCGTCCATTGGATCAATACATTTCTTGAGAAGAGGATCATCTTGGGGCAAGAGATCCCGCATATCATCAGAAGCAAGGATAACAGAGTTAACTGCCCTCACCAAAAGAACTTGAAGTGCAATTCTCAATAGATTGCATGCCCCTTCCATGTCCTTTCTGTTCAAAGCTTCAGTTGCAGGTATCACTGTATGCTCCATAGTAGCTCTATCAGGAAGTACAACCTCAAAGCCCTGCATATAAGTAAATCAGATGAACAACTATCCACATCTCTATTGCTTGTCAACACAATTCAACAAGGTCATTCTTCTATAAGCATTGCAGAAAAACAACTAATGCATATAAAGTACATACTTGACAATCAATTCCATGCTTACAAATAAGAAAATGGCAGAAATGCAAAAACCAAAAAGTTGCATGTGCACATGTGCAGACATACAAAATTCTTTATGAACATATTGACAAATGTCATTCAGGTTTTCAGCAGCAGTGGTAACTCATAACAGTGCACAGATGTAGTAGCTCTAGTTGAATAAAGATGTAGCCATGTAGAATTCGGCCAATGTTCCTAACATTAAACACGAAGGTTTAATAATATTACGCAAGCATAGAGATTATTCTTCATAAAGGAAAGATATACTGGTGAAACTAAACCAAAAGGGAAGTAAACAGATGAAGTAGTGTTCCATTAAGATTATGTAAATAATTTCTGAAGTGTTTGTTCTGTTAAAGTAATTGCTCCTCATGGTTCATCCTGTTCTGTATTACAAAGGAAGGATTAAGGGATAAAAAATTCTCTCCGTCTGAGGTTGTTTTTTGTTCTAACTGCTATAAGAAGTGAACCAGTACTAAACTACTGATTCATATGAACTCTAACAACTAGAGATTAAGTGTCTTGTTGATCAAAGTTTGATGGCCTAGCAGTTCATTCTGGCATAGGAAATAGGTAAAGGGATTACTGAAGAAATTGGATCTTCATGAATCAAGAGAAAGAAAACATAGTAAAGATAGTATATATATAGCCAAGGTATCACACAACAAGAATCAAACACCTTGTTCCAGGGTTTTGTTTCAACATATGAGAAATATTGTTGGCACTTGTCAAATAAAGTTAAGAAGCATACAAACAATATAAGCAAATTATATACTCATTGCAAACATATAGTCAAATAGGACATAAACAAAGTTAGTTCCCAGCAAAGTACATAAATAGGAAATTGAAAAGTCATGAATTACTCAAACATTAAATTAGACATCTCTCATTTGACAAAGTTTCAAGTGCCCCTTAATCAAACTCTCAGGCAATCACTTCCATCTGTCACATTTCCCATTATAAAAATGGCAGCTTCCTATAACCTTTGTAAGAGAAAATGAACTGCCTTGGGCCTTCACATTTTATATTATCATTATGAAATTTTATATGCATAAATCTGTTGGAACTCTATTAAAAGTGCTGCAGTTACTCAATTCTCATAAGAAACCAAGAAGAAAGAAACTAATTTGAAAGGAAGTTTATAAAGGTCAACATCACATAAAGTGTTCTAAAAGTTATACTGTGAAAAAGCAAGGCTGTAATGGGGCATTTCTCAGAGCAACTACTTTCACTTGAGCTGGTATATACACTAATAGAAATGCATATCACATTTAGCACAGCAAGCTATTAAAAAAAATCTCTACATTGGACACATACTTTCCCTTAACCTGGTATGCACTAATAGGATATGCTAATCAGATTTAGGATAGCAAGCTATAGAATATATATATATATATATATATCATTGCATAGGGGGAAATTACTTCATTCTGAAGCTTCTCCTGATAAAATCCAGCAGCTAGAGTTGCATTTGTTGCAAGCACTCCAATCCGCAAAGGACTACCAGCTTCAAGTGGCTTTAACTTAGCTTCCTTGAGCTCCTTGGCAACACACTCTGCCATGTGAAGAAAAGGAACAGCACATTCCTTGGATACTTCTTCATACCAAGAATGTGATACGTTACAAGGCATCACTATACAACGAGCCCCAGAATTCTCAAGAAAGACCCTTTTATTCCTAAGATTCTGCACAATTGGAGAAGAATCCAGTTTCAAACTTTCCACTTTACTTCTGCTAGAAACAAAATAACCCCTTTCATAGGAGAAAAGCTCCTTATTCAACAGAGGATCTGAACAAAGTACAAAAGGAATGGAATTTCCTCCATCTTTTGAATCTGAACTCAACTCCACAAGTTTTCTTAAAAAATTAAGGGTGGCATCAACAGACACCCCTCCAATGATACCCACACTACTCCCCTGACTGACCAAAGGGGTGGCAGATTCACCCCTTGCTGAAGCAAGGATTGAGCCATGAAGCTTCTTACCTCGAGAAAATTTGCCACTTTCGTCTGCATTCAAAATAACTGAAGATGGGGGTGTAGCTTGAACTTGGCATGACCTTGCCTTGTACAGGTTTCTAGATGTAGTAACACAACCAAATAATGTGTGGTACGGGTAACTCAAGGTATGGAAAGACATTGTCAGGGTGACATTGAACATCTCCAATGTCAAACCCGACCAAGTGAGAATTTTGGGAGTTTGGAGTTCTCTTCTCTCTACCAACTGCTAACTTTCTTTAAGAAACCACTACCCAATATGGTTTTTTTTTTTAACCCCACTTGGGTTCCAGAGTAAGAGACTCAATGAACAAAAACCAACCCTTAGAAGCAAAAATGTAAAGCCCTTCTGCAGATATGTTAATGTGAGTTCACCATTTCACACCAAAGTCAACACCCTGTTTCTACCCGAGCAAACCAGGCTTAGCTCATAGGCTCTCTTAAGTCTCGCCCCACAGTAAAACCCATGATGGTTCTCTTTGGTGAAATGTTTTATGTATATAAGAATATACATGTTATATTTATATTATATATTAATATAAAAATATGTTAAATTATTATATATATAATTATAATATTTTTGTTATATATATAATAATTTTATAAATAAATTAGATAAAATTATATATATTTTAATTGAATGAATAATAAAATTATTCTCTTTCTCTAGGGATATACATGTACTGGTTGGTATATGTTTAGCTTTACGTGACCCTGATTTGATATTTTCATTCAGTCATTTTCTTGAACTCGAATCCAATTAAACCATGGTCTGGTAATGATTAGGTTTAAATTGAGCTAATTTGATATATAAACATAATGTATAAATTTAAACATTATGTATAGTTAAATTATAAAATTATATAAATAAAAATTAAAATTAAGATATATTTTACAATATATATTTTAAAATAAAATAATATAAATGTAAATATAATATCATATTATGCAAAAAATTAATTTAAGTCAATAAATTTTATTATTTATAACTAATCGTGTGTAAAAAAGTATAAATTTTAAAACAATTTAAGATATCGAGTCGAGTTGGGACTACTAGGGTGTTCGTTGGGTGGGTTTTACAGTATTTTGAGACTTAACTAACTTATTAAAATGGTGGGTTGGGTTAGGTTGAAGAAAATGTTTCCTTCAACCCGACTCGCTCAAGAATGGGTTGAGTTTGGTCAAACCTGTAGATCTGACATATATTAAAAAAAATTCAAATAAATATTGAAATACCAAATGAAAAATTTATAACACAAAACACGTTTTAATTAAAAACAATATATGTTTCAAATAAACTAGAAAGTCACATAACTAGTCTTACACAAACATAATAAGTTTTAAATAAATTAAATAACATAACAAGTTTTACTAAGTTAATATAAATTTGAAATAAACTAAAGTAAACTAACATGTTTTAAAAGCCATAAAACAACAAACTACACTAACTAATTGAATTCAATGTCATCAGATATAACATATGGATTGACATAATCATTTAATGTTTTCTTAATTTTCTCAAGATACTGTTTGTCATTCATGCAATCCATTGGATTTTCATCAATAATGGTTCGTTAGATACTTCATGAGTTTCTCATATCTATTTTCTTGGTTACATTTTCAATGTGACTACAATGTCAACATCTAACTTAATTGGTATTATAGAAAAGTAAGCGAAAAGCAACCTAAAGAATGTGACCACAATGTCTACATATAAACTTAATTGGCATTACAGAAAATTAAGGAAAAAGTAACCTGAAATGTCAGTATAACTAAACGACTTTTATAAAATAAAATAAAAAAAGAAATTACTTGGGTGAATTGAGTTTGTGCGGGTTGGAACTTTTCAAACCCATTACCTGACTTGTACCTTGTGGGGTTAGAGTGTTTTTCAACCCAATTAAACTCGTGAACCCAATCCAACCTACATTTTGTAGGTTATGTTAGGTCAAAAGTCGTGATTCATGAGTTGATCCAACCCGCATGACATCCTTAGGAACGACTCGAAGTATAACTCAAACCCGACCTATAAACACATTGAATCTATTTTTTAGAACATGAACTCGTCCAAATTAGCTTCAGGCCAGGTCAAGTAAGTAGGACGTGCCGAGTCTTAAATACCTCTGTCTTTCTCAAATAAGGCAGTGTTAGGCTGGTAGCATTTAGAGTGAATAAAAGTTGAAAAAGCAAAAAACATATATGATTTTTCCAACAAAGTTATTAAATTTAATATAAATTTATATAAAAAATATTTATTTAACCTTGTAAATATTTAAAAACGAAATCAATTATATAAAAAATAGTTAAATTTTATATTTATTATCTCTGTAGCTTGAATGTTAAAAATAAGCAGATAATGAAAATTGCTATCTAACATGGTTAAGAAATATAAGGGTCCGTTTAGTACATAGGATAAGATAAAATTTAATTATATTAGGTTTGATAATATAAAACTTAATAAAATTTTAATACTATTTAGTGTCTAGCGTGACATTGTATAAGATACTATATTATATAAGATAATACTATCATGTGTTTGTTGATGCATTGTATAATACTAGATATGATAAAAAAATTAACACTTTTGACATAAATACCTTTTAATAAAAAAATATACTATATTCATCCAAATTTATCATGTTATCCTAATTTTTGGAGAAATAAAAAAAAATAGCTTATAATTTCTAATCTCTAATCCATACTAAAACAAAAGCTTACTTTTAGATAACAAACTTGAACTAAGTTAAGTCAGACGCCAACTCAGAAAAACATACTCAAATAAATAAATAAAGAATAGAAAGAGCAAATTTCTCTGGGTGTGAGATAACACAGAGTCTAAGAAAAAGGGTGGCAGTGATGCAGGTTCAACATGAGTAAGGGTGTGGAGGCAGTGCTCAACGGCTAGGCAGCAGTGGTTTTGATTGATGGCTGAGAAGGTGGTTCGTAGGGTGATTGAAGTTGTCTGTGGCGGAGGAAGGCAGTGACAGATTGTGATGGTGTGTGTTAAGTGCGACGAGTAGAGATCCGCGACCATGGATGAGACTGTGCAATCCTAATTGTAGTGGTTTGGACGAGATTGACAGGTAGGGAACGACAACGATTGGTGGAGGCGAGATTGAGTGACATTGCAAAGGATGAGATAACGAATGATTGGTGTTCGAGTGATAAGGTTGTAAAAGAGATATTTTCATATAAGCTTATTCATCAAAACTTAATCAAGCCCAATCTCACCCCCAAGACTTGATTAAGTTATATGTTATTTTAATGTATAAGAGAGATATGTTGGATAAGTTTATAAATATTGTTGTCACACTAAACAATTGATAAAGTTATAATGTATTATATAAACTTATCCTAACAAGCCTTATACGTCGTGTCACATGTGCCCTAAGTGTATAATCTTTATTAACCAAAAACTAATGTGTGTTGGTCCGAATGAAAGGAATTCTTAGATTAAATGTCTCATGTGATGGACACGTGACTTATTTTATTAGTTTAATAAGTAATTAAATTAAGTTAATAAGCTAAATTCTTATTGGGTAAAAGGAAAATAATAGTTTTACAATTATAGTATCTGTAAATTTGATGAAAGTTAATAATATTTAACAAACAGTTTTTGTGTAAAACTCAAGATCATGTTCTTAACCGTAAAATATTTTTCTTTCCTCACCATCACTAAAGTTGAAGAAGAGCGAAAAGAAAGATAAATGAATAAAGAATGAGTTTTGTGATTTCTGTAATATTTTAGAATATAATTTGTTTTTATTTATAGATAAAAATTAGTGTTTTCATACATTCTTATTTATGATAATCATAAATTCTAATATCTTTATATTTTAATAATAATTTTTATATTAAGATTTGTAAAAAAATTATAAATTAACATGTGATATTAGAAAATATTACAGAATTTATAATTCTTTATTGATGATAATTAATTTTTTTAATTTGTATGAACTCCAATTATAAAAATTAAAAAAATATTATGCTATTTTACTATATTATGTAGATTACTTTTATAATTTATTATTAATTTTTATTGTAAATTATTGAACCTAATTGTATAATAATTGGATAAAGTGTATTCGTGGATTAAGTCGTAAAGCAATACGAAAAGCTATATTATGAAATACCGTCTTTTCGTCTTTTGCAAAAAAACAAAATTGCGGAGAATCACGTGATTCACGTCTTTGTCAAAGAATATGCACATAATAAAGAATAAACAATAATGTTTAAACAATGATGTTTAATTGTTTTTATTCCAGACTGTTTTTCAAGTCACGTCAACGAAAACCAAATTGATTGTTTTCGTGAGGAATAGTGACGTCAGTGACATCGCGATTTTTGTATGGAACCTTTACAATTTTTGTTTGTTTGCATTATTTGAGTTTTATGCATAAAGTTATTAATTTAGAATAATATTATGTGAGATTTATTAATTATTAAAATGATCAAATATTTAAGTTGATTTAATTTTAAATCATATAAAAGTTATTTTTTAATTACTTATAGAATGGATAATGTGAATGATAATGATAAGTATTTGTGTATAAGTAAATTAAAGTTTATTATTATAAGATATTTATAAATCGCCTAAAGATTGATTAATTGTCCTTATAAAAAATGAACATGACTATTGATAGTATAATGTACTATTAGTTTTATTTATATATTTAAATATAATAAATATTTTTAGTTATTATATATATCATTGTCAAATAATGTTAAATTTGTTAGCATCGTTATGTTTGTTATTGTGTGTTGATGTATCACTCAAATGAGAACATTGATATATATTGATTGCTTAAGTGATTTGTTATCTAAATCTGTATAATATGTTAATTTATGACTCAAAATATTAATATTAGACATGTGATCATTGTAGTATCTGTCTTCATTTCTTTAAATTTGTTTGCTTTGTCTGTTACAATCTTTAATGGGTTGAACTTATCTGACTAGGGTGAACAAGTCTAATTTTACCTCAGTTTAATGTATTTTGATTTGGCACTCCAACTTGAGAAACTTGTTGTTATTACTGCTACAAGTAGCAATGAATAGAAAGCTCATTATAAGGCTTGGGAAATGCCAAATAAACTGAGTTTGATGTTTATACGAATGAGCATAGCAAATAACATCAAGTCAGCTCTTCCAAAAACTAAAATTTCTAAAGGATTCATAAGTTTCATGAAAAAGCACTCTCAAATTGTTAACAAGTCTCTTGTTGGGATATTATTGGGTAGTTTAACCACCATGAAATTTGATGGTTCTCGTATTATGCATGAGCACGTAATTGAAATGAAAAACATTGCAATAAGACTTAAGTCATTGGGAATGGAAGTGGAGGAGAATTTTCTTGTATAATTCATTCTGAGCTCATTATCTTGAGTATGGTTCATTTCAAACGAACTATAATATCATAAAAGATAAATAATTCGTACATGAATTGCACAGTATGTCAGTTTAGAAGGAAGCTAGACTTAAGAATTAAGGAAATCACTCTATCCATTACGTGAACCATCATTGAACTAAAAAGAAAGCTGAAAAGAAATATAGAAAAGGAAAAATATTATTAAAGATTGATAAGTCCTCTATCAAAATCCAGAAGAAAGAGTCAAACAATAATATATGTCATTTCTGTGGAAAATCTAGACACTTCTAGAAGGATTGCCCAAGGCGTAAGGCTTTGTTTGAAAAGAAAGATAAGCTAAATGTTTATGTATGTTTCAAATCAAATTTAACTAAAGCTCCCCATAATACTTGGTGGATTGATTCTGGATGTACAACTTATGTTTCTAATACGATGCAGGGATTCCTTACAATCCAAACCATAAGCCCAAATGAGAAGTTCGTCTTCATGGAGAATAGAGTGAAGGTTCCAATAGAAGGTATCGGGACTTACTGTTTAATCCTAGACACTGAACATTATTTAGATTTATTTGAAACTTTTTATATACTTATTATTTCTAGGAATTTAGTTTTTTTTATCTAAACTTGATTTTGCTGGATACTCTTTTAAGTTTGGTAATGAACGTTTTAGTTTGTATAAGCATACCTATATGATTGGTTCTGGTATACTTTGTGATGATTTTATATAAATTGAATATTGATAATTTATATGTTGAAATTCTTATGACCTTGTCTCATAATGTTGGCTCTAAACATAGTTTAGTGAATGAACGTTCTGCTTACTTATAGCATAAACGTTTGGTTCATATTTCCAAAGAAAGAATAGAAAGGATGGTAAAGAATGACATCTTTCCAGTTTTGAATTTCACTGACCTTAATATTTGTGTAGATCGCATTAAAAGAAACTAAACAAAACACACAAAGAAAGGTGTCATAAGAAGCACTCAACTTATTGAAATTATACACATGAATATATGTGGACCCTTTGATATCAATTCTTTTGTAAAAAAAAGTACTTTATCACCTTTATTGTCGATTATTCACGTTACGGATATGTCTATTTACTACATGAGAAGTCTCAAGCAGTAAATGCATTGGAAATCTATGTAAATGAAGTTGAAAGACAATTAAACAGAAAGGTGAAAATCGTAATATCAGATAGAGGTGGTGAATATTATGGAAGATTTGATGAAACTGGACAACACTCAGGTCTATTTACTAAGTTTCTAGAAAAGCGTAGCATATGTGCTCAATATACAATACCAAGTACACTACAACAAAATAATATATCAGAAACGCGTAGCCGAACCTTAATGGATATGGTCAGGAGCATGTTAAGTAGCACATCTTTACTTATGTCATTGTGGATGTATGCTTTAAAAACTATCGTGTATTTGTTGAACAGGGTTCCTAGTAAGGCAATTTCAAAGACACCTTTTAAACTATGGAATAGTAGGAAATCCAGTTTAAGGTACCTGCATGTTTGGGGATACTAGGCAAAAATAAGAATTTATAATCCACATGAAAAGAAACTGGATGCAAGAATAATCAGTGGATATTTCATTGGTTATATAGAAAAGTCTAAAGGGTATAAATTTTATAGTCCTACCCATAGTACAAGAATTGTCGAAATTGAAAATGTCTGGTTCATTGAGAATGGTGAGACTAGTGAGAGTGAAGTTTCATGAAATATGAAGATTAAAGAAGTTAGAGTACAAGTTTCTTTGACTTGTGATCTACTTATAAGATTGTTGTTCCTCATGTTGTTGAACCGCATAACAATCAAGAATAATAATAAATTAATGATCCCGAGGTTAACAATGAACTTATAGTAGAACAGTCACAAGAAATAGCATTAAGAAGATCCTAAAGAGAAAAGAAATTTGCTATTCAAAATGACTATGTGGTGTATCAACAAGAGTCAGAAAATGACTTGGGAATTAATAACAATGATCAAGTTTAGTTTTCACAAGCCATTAATAGTGATAATGTTGATAAATGGTTAAATGTCATGAAAGATGAGCTTAAATCAATGGTACATATTGGTGTATGAGACCTTGTGAAATTACTTGAAGGGTGCAAGAGAATTGTGTGTAAATGGGTCTTTAAGACTAAGCATAACTCTTATGGCAACCTTGAATGCTATAAGACCCGTCTTGTTGTCAAATGTTTTACTAAAAAAGATGGCATTAACTATAAGGAGCATTCTCGCCAATTTCCAAGAAAGATTCTTTCAAAATTATAATGGCATTAGTAGCTCATTATGATAAAGAACTGCATCAAATAGATGTGAAAACTGCCTTTCTAAATGGGAATTTAGAGGAATATGTTTATATGGATCAACCAATGAGGTTTCAGTTGAGGGGAAAGAACATATGGTGTGTAAACTTAAGAAATCAATATATGAACTTAAGTAAGCTTCCCGGCAATGGTATCTCAAGTTCAATGATACTACTGTATCCTTCGGATTTAAGGAAAACATTGTTGATCGGTGTATATGTCTAAAGGTTAGTAGGACTAAGTTTATCTTTTCTGATTCTATATGTTGATGACATTTTGCTTGCAACTAATGATCTTGGTCTATTAAGTGATATTGCAAAAAAAGTCTTATGATACTTGCAAGGAACGAAAGATCACATGCTTACTTATAGAAGATTTAATCATCTTGAGGTGGTTGGATATTCAGATTTAGATTTTACTGGTTGTGTAGATATAAGAAAGTCTACGTTTGACTATTTGTATATTTTAACCAAAAGAGCAATATCATGGAAGAGTACGAAGTAGTTAGTCATTGCTGCATCCATCTTGGAAGCTAGACTTGTGGCATGTTTTGAGGCCATGGTTCAGGCTAAGTGGTTGCGTAACTTTTTTTCAAGACTTAGAGTAGTCGACAGTATTGTCAGGCTGCTAAAAATTTATTGTGATAATTTTGCAGCTATCTTATTTTCTAAAAATGACAAGTATTTAAAGGTGCTAAATATATGAAATTGAAATACTTTATCGTTATAATGTCAATAGAGCATGTTAGCACCGACTTTATGATTGTTGACCCTTTGACAAAAGGTTTACCGCCCAAAACATTTAGTGGACATGTTGAAAGTATGAGCATTGTTGCCAAGTAGGCATTATTGTATATTATGTTAATATTTATGTTTTATGTACTTTGACACTCTGAACTCATGAATGAATATGTTTCTATCTTACCTGTTTTCTGAGTTTATATACATGATAGAATAGGAATGATGGTAACAAGTTCTTTCTTTAATATAAATATTATTGTTGGACCAATTATGTGCTTCTCATTTATAGGTCATGTCAAGGAGAAGACTAACTCTGTAGTACATGAAAATGATTATGTCGATTAAATGATATACGACCACCATGACTCATGTTAATTTTCATTCTTGATCATGATGAATGATGTATCTAATGTAAAGAAGAGTTTAACTATATATATGAATTCATATTATGTTTTGACAGACTTATCAAATTATAAAGAAAGTAATGTCACATGAGTTAAGTGGGAGAATGTTAGATTAAATGTCTCATGTGATGGGCATGAGACTTATCTTATTAGTTTAATAATTAATTAAATTAAGTTAATGGGCTAAACTTTTATTAAGTAAAAGAGAAATGATAATTTTACAATTATAATAAGTGTTAACTTGATAGAAGTTAACAGTATTTAAGAAATAGTTTCTGCGTAAAATTCAAGATCCTGTTCTTGGCCGTAAAGGGTTTCTTCTTCCCTCACTATCACTAAAGTAGAAGAAAAGCAAAAAGAAAGGCAAATGAATAGAAAGTGAGTTTTGAGACCCCTCTAACACTCTTGGAATACAGCTTGCTCTTATTTATGAATAAATGCTAGTGTTCTCATACATTTTTATTTGTGAGAATCATGAATTCTAAAATCCTTATGTGTTAATGGTAATTTTCTATATTAAGATTCTTAGAAAAACTACAAATTAATAGGAACTCAGATCTTTTAAGCATGTGATTTTGAATTCAATCTTAAGATTAATGTGTATGAAAAAAATATCGTTAGGATAAGTCCCCGTTTAAGTATATAATCGTATCGAGAAATTAATTTATCATCTATTGAATGGGAGAATAATACTCTAAAAAATAAAAAAAAATATTAACCAAAATAGAAGTGTATAATCTTCTAACAGCCATGATTAACCAAGGATTTCATCATGTACCAATTTTTTTTTCTGCGATTTCATCAAATACCAATTATTCACCAATGCACCAGAAACAGGCAAGTGGGAAGCAACGAAGAATGTTCCTGCCATGTGTAGCATTTGTGTCATGTTTCACATTAGTTGTATCATTCTCCACGGGGCTCCACCACTTGTGAAAGTAAACTATGCTGGAATGAACCAACAGAGTTTCTTCGGAGTTGAGATAACATTTTCTCGTTGGCTTCTGTTGAAAATACCCCACCCACAGCCACAATTGCAATGGCAGGAAGGAACTGCAAATCTTGTTAAGGCTCTTGTTGCTGTGTTTGGGCCCCGGCCCAAAAAGTGTTTGCAGTCCTATGTCTCATCTACTGCTCTATATTATTATAGCTAATAATCATTTCCTTTCTCTCTTTTTTTAAAGTACCTACAATTTTATAAGTGAAAATTTAATTTTTGAAGTACTGTAAGGCATCAAAATGAAGATATTTTTAACAGAATTATTTTTATACACATAAATTTTAAAATTAAACTTACAATCACATATTTAAGGAACATAAATTTCTTTTACTTAGACTAACATATTTATTTTTAATATGCTAAACCTTCTTAATTTTATGTCAATGGATTATGATCTTCTAATAAGTTTAGTATTAAGGAAGATTAATACCAATTCTGCTTATGTTGTGTTTTTTTTTCTTTTTTGCAAATTTTTACATAACTGATTTAAGCCTAAATAAAAGAGAAAAGTTATTTTAGACAGATAACCACTACTATAAAATTTTATCAAATTTTTATGACATGAACAGTTGGTGAAGATTAATTACCGCATCTTATATTGGCGCTAATATTTCTAAATATACGGGTATTTATCATGAAAGATATTAGGCTTGCATTTGAGGTGAATGTGAAAATATATTATTGAAAAGAAAGACAGAAAGTATTAAATATTAGCCGAATAGTGTGATTAAGCATAATTATTAGGAATATTAAAGTGTGAAAAAGTCTTTATAATATCTTATAAATATATTATAAGTTTATACAATACAAATACCAAACAACCGATAAAGTCATAGATATTATATTAAATATTAGCCGAATAGTGTGATTAATTGTGATATAAGGAGGATTCGGCCAAATCGAATGGCAAAGGCAGATTGAGTTTATATATTAAATTGCCGTACATTAAAGAAAAGAATTCGATCTTTGTCGTTAACTAACTATTATATCTTTTTTCAGGATTTTTTAAACATATATTATCAAGAGACAATATATAAGCATAGCACAAGTCAAGTCATGAACCTTAATTAATTTGTTGCACTTAAAAATAAGGGACACTTATGATAAGAAAATAATAATAAGGGCACTTGCCACCTCAAACACAAAATTATGTCCTATATATATATATATATATATATATATATATATTGTAACTTCATCCTATATCTATTTCTTCGCTCTGCATACTCTTATTGAAAGAAGAGATTTTGAAATTATTTTATTTAATTACTTTTATATTACATATAATATTCGATGATTTTTATGAAGAAATTATTAGTAGTAATTATATATTTATGATTTCCTCATCAAACCTTTTCTTATGATAATTTCGCTAAACAACTTGCAATGGCGATTTGACGCAAATTTTACATGGAGTTTAATTTATAAATTAAGATGATTTACAACTTTATATTCCTCCCTTTTGCTTATGCCTCAATAAATGCTTACGCCACCATAGTAGTAGTAGCTCCAACGGCACCACCATTTTTATGTACGTACAAAAGAAATAAGAAAAAGAAAAATATTCATCAATTAAAAGAAAAATAAATCGAAGCAGATGGAAAAGGAGGATTCTCCATTGGCATTGCCAGCTAAATCAGTTAAACTTAATGTTGAGGTGTTTAAGCACTGCTCATATAGAATTGTATCCTCCGTTGCATGAATTGCGGTGAAGAACTAACACTGCGAAAACGTCGTTGGCCAAAAATATGAACGAAAAGAAAAAGGCATTATGAAAGCGTTACATCAGGAGAATTTACTAATAACTGCATGAAATTAACTATGAATGCATTGACACCACGGATAACAATTACTTAAACAGATAATGACAAAGATAATATGTCTGAAAACACAATCAACAAATGTGCAGATCTGCTGTCATGTTCCTAAACTCCTTAATTAATATTCCCATAGAAAGTATGCTAGACAGAAGTGATACAGATATAGTATTCTCAAGATATTTCTATAGTTGCAGCCACTATTATTATAATGGAAGACGTACGATAGAGAGCTAATATTTCTTGCAATTGTCGTAGCAAGTTTCCTTATAACCTCCCATCTTGCCAGAGCCTGCCAATTAAGCCAAAATAATAAATATCTCGGAACTTAATAATTTATGAATTTTCCTAAAAAATGCCTTTACTTATTAAAGATTTAAAATAAGAAATTTTTAATAAAAAATATAATATTCAATACATTAAAAACTGAAAAAAAAAACTATTTTTCGGTAGTAACAAGTTTTTAATTTCTCTTAAATTTTAATACACTTGTTAATAACTTTTAAAAGATTATATAGAAATTTAAGTAGTGGTATAACAATTTTTTTTATATACTATTAAAAAAAGAGAATTTTTATCTGTTAAAAGAATAAGTTATTGGTAAAGTTTTAAATTGCAGATGCAGTCATGTTGCTACCATGGTGTCGTTGTTGCAGATTGATGGGGTTGCATGGTTTTCGCAACCGAGATGTTGCGGTCTCATTAGATGATAAAACCTGCTATTTAAATCTATGTATTATATTGTGATAGTTTTTGAAAAACACTTATCGAAAACATGCAATATATATATATATATATATATATATATATATATATATATATATATAAGGTGCTTACGTAGGACATTAAACTCTACAAACTGTGAGTACATGAAATAATAATAATAATAATAATAATAATAATGTGTGTGTGAGCGAGTGAGATTGGCCAATGGCTGGCTAGACTTGTTCATACGTACCTATGCCGTAAACGGAACCCAAACCCTGGGCGCACCAAGAGTACAATCACTGGAACACATTGCAAACATCATTTGCACCTCCGAATCCAACACAAAACATGGCACACATGCCAGGGCAAGCCATCTTGGAACCTACCTTTTTAGTCCCTTCGGGTAGTTTGAATTTAGGGAGGAAATCGAAGGAACCTTTGTTTCTTAAGGGCAAGTACCTATTCCTTTAATTGGGTCTACTACTTCTACAGTATCTACACTAGTTCCGGGCGAATGAATTGGAGCCAGCAAAGAAGTATATGCAACAGAGGGTGAATGTTGAGAAGAGACAAAGCCTGTCAGGGCTAAGTCATCGCCATCATTGGCTTCAACCAGAATAACAAATTAAAGACACCAACATCAGTGTCACTACGAGGTTCATCATAACTTCTCCCTTCATTAGTGATGAATATATATATATATATATATATATGCCTCGTCTTTAAGTTTCACATACTGTGATTTTGTATATAAAGAAGTCGAGATGTGTATTAATACTGCATCAATTAATGACACGATTTCATTGAACTGTGTCATCAATATAGATCAAATTGGACAAGATTTTTTCAAAGTGAACTTATTTGTAAAGTAAGCGAATAAAAATGTATCTACATTTGAATTATTTAATGGGTAAAAATAATAATACATTTTAAATTAAATCAATGATAAAAATATACTTACTTACTTTACAAACAAACTCATTTTAAAAAAGTTTTTCCCGATCTAATTATTGTCTCATGGGTCATGGCTCTCATAGGAGAATTAACAATCATAATGAAATTTTAATAAGCCAATGGGACTCAAATGAAGGGGGAAAAAATCATATTCAATATTGACAAGGAAATTTTGTCTCTGTACTTTGCCTTTATATAAGTGGTAATGCATGCATCTACATTTGTAAAGTAAGCGAGTAAGAATATATCTACATTTAATGGATAAAAATAACAATGCATTTTAAATTAAATTAATGATAAAAATATACTTACTTACTTTACAAACAAACTCATTTTAAATAAAATTTTTCCAATCTAATTATTGTCTCATGGGCCATGGCTCTCATAGGAGAATTAACAATCATAATGAAATTTTAATAAGCCAATGGGACTCAAATGAAGGGGGAAAAAATCATATTCAATATTAACAAAGAAATTTTGTCTCTGTACTTTGCCTTCATATCAAGTGGTAATGCATGCATGTAGAAATTTTTTATTCTATTTCTTATTATAATTATGAAGGAGGTGTTATTAACTCATTTTAAAGAAGTTTTTTCCGATCTAATTATTGTCTCATGGGCCATGGCTCTCATAGGAGAATTAACAATCATAATGAAATTTTAATAAGCCAATGGGACTCAAATGAAGGGGAAAAAAATCATATTCAATATTAACAAAGAAATTTTGTCTCTGTACTTTGCCTTCATATCAAGTGGTAATGCATGCATGTAGAAATTTTTTATTCTATTTCTTATTATAATTATGAAGGAGGTGTTATTAACTCATTTTAAAGAAGCTTTTTCCGATCTAATTATTGTCTCATGGGCCATGGCTCTCATAGGAGAATTAACAATCATAATGAAATTTTAATAAGCCAATGGGACTCAAATGAAGGGGAAAAAAATCATATTCAATATTAACAAAGAAATTGTCTCTGTACTTTGCCTTCATATCAAGTGGTAATGCATGCATCTACATTTGTAAAGTAAACAAGTAAGAATGTATCTACATTTAATGGGTAAAAATAACAATACATTTTAGATTAAATTAATGATAAAAATATACTTACTTACTTTACAAACAAACTCATTTTAAAGAAGTTTTTTCCCATCTAATTATTGTCTCATGGGCCATGGCTCTCATAGGAGAATTAACAATCATAATGAAATTTTAATAAGCCAATGGGACTCAAATGAAGGGGAAAAAAAATCATATTCAATATTAACAAAGAAATTTTGTCTCTGTACTTTGCCTTTCATATCAAGTGGTAATGCATGCATGTAGAATTTTTTTTATTCTATTTCTGATTATAATTATGAAGGAGGTGTTATTAAGACTTGCTGAGTTGGTGAAAAGAGAAGGAAAAATAAAATGTAGGTAAAGTGTGAATACGATAGACTCTTATATCATATTAGGATAACTAGGTTTAATTCTACCTCAAAAGCTAGCTCATGGGAGAAGGGCTACCTAAGTCATTATAACTGATACTTTGCCCATATACTTAATCAATGTGGGACCTTCACAATGTCAAAGCCAATCTAAATAGGACCTTTAAGAAGGAGTTCAAAAGAGAATACTCTAAAAATCCTGCTGTTGCAACATGTATAGAAAGGCTCAAATATTCTAGTAGAAGCCTTAATACTAAGTTTAAAGGAGGATTCCTAACAATTCTAACAGTAACTTACCATGTTTGTTTTTGCATTCAACCCAATAACTTTAAACTTAGAAAGACAATGTAAAAACGCAGAATATGAGAGAGAATCTGAATTTAACAGGCAGTGTATTTGCAATTACTTAAAACATCGTGTAATTGCAGCCAAAAAAGGAGTCGAAGTTCCAACAAATCCATGAATGGGTCCAGGGGTGCGAAGAGCAATTCTAGTTAGTCTTCCCAAATTCCTACTGCCACATGCCAACATGACTTTATGGAAGGTAAGATTTTGCATTCCAAATTTCCAATGCATGCAGAGACAAAAGTTAGAACTTAAATGTGGTCTAATCTACTTGGGGAGCAAATATAGATATTTAAAAGCGAAGTCCACCAAATCTTTGGAAATAGGTCCAAAAAAAAAAAATCATTCAGAACACTACATTAACTTTTGATATCACTTTTGAATTTAATCTGGCACCAAGAAATTGATGATTGAGAACAGAAGATAACCCAGTTGACAACACTAGATTGACGATTGAGACTTGAGAGCAAAGCAGCAGTAAGAAATTCCTTCTTCCAAGCTTCAAATTTCACTCTTTAATAGTCAAGAGAATAGGCAAAAGCTCAAATGAGTACTCAAAGGATAACAAAGTGCTCGAACCTAACACACCCTTAAAATGCTTTATTATGGCTGGTTTAATCAAGATCTTTTACTCTTTTCTATATTTTTATTTTGATAATTTTTCTACTTGATTCTGACATAGCATAAGCATGGTTTTAGAAAATAGGCTGCCACAGGTTGAACGGAGACTCTTTGGCATAATTTACAGCATGTATATTGTATAAAATCCCAAAAAAAGGAGACAAAGCTGAACAAACAAGGATGAGAACATAAAGGCTGTTCAAGCTTCTGCAGAAAGGAAAACTCATGAATTTTAATTTTGTATAGAATCCATAATTTCATACCATGAAACCTTAGATCCATCATCATCCATGCCAATCCTAGCACTATTACTGTCTCTTCTAAGTTTTAAACCACCCCCCTCTTGCTATGCCCTCCATTTTAAGAACCATTCACAAATAGAAAGGCCACCAATTGGCTATATATGTAAACACCATATCTAATTACCAAAAAAAAAAGCCAGACAACAGCAGTTGCAAATATCAGATTATATGTTAAAATTTAGGTTTAAAGTAGATTTTAATCTTTACAGTTGTCATCAATTTGAGTTTTGGTCCCTATAATATATTTTTTAGTCCCTATATTTCTATTTATTTGATTTTTAGTCCCTACTACTAAATATCAATCCCTATATTTTTTATATATTTAAATTTAGTCCTTTATTCATAAGGTGAATGGTCCCTAATCTCCATAAAGAATAGTACTTATAGTTTAACTTACTAAGGTATTGGTCCATGAGGGACCAAAATCTTAATGATATGAAATTCTAGGGACCAAAACTGAAACAGGGGACAAGTACAGGGACTACAAACTGCTTTATAAACCTAAAATTTATCTCAGCACTCATAATTATTGAAATCAAGTTAATTTATTACCAAACAGCATCAACATTAACCTAATAGAAATACAATATACCAGCCTCTCTATGGCATTGACACTGAACAGAGAGAGAAAGTAACACCTCAGCGAGAGGGAATCATGCCAGTGTTCCTGGCAAAACCAAAAATGCCACCAGCTTCAATGACAGGTCCAGCATCCCCAATCGCCTTCAAACAGTACTCCTTTCCGGTCGTCTGATTGATCAGACGGCTCTCCCCAAGCTCTATCGTCACAACGTCTCCAGTCCTGCACTCCTCGCAAATCCTCGCCTCCGATTCTAGCGGGTACACTTCCCCCGTCGCCACCGAATTCCGGAAGAATATTCGCGCGTACGATTCCGCCACCCCCGACGCCCCCAGCGCCACCGGCGCGTGCTCCCGGGACGATCCGCACCCGAAGTTGGAGCCGGCGACGACGATGGAGTACTTGGTTTTGATGTCTCCGGGTTCGACGAATCGGGTTTTGTAGGAGGCGGGTAGGCCGATGAGGGCGTAGGATCCGAGCTTTTGTTACTCGTCGGGTTTGGATGGGACGAGGGTGAGGTACTCGGCGGGGATTATCTGGTCGGTGTCGATGTTGTCTCCCACCACGTAGCAGAGGCCGTGGAAGGACGCGGAGGAAGAAGGAGTGGCGGCGGCGCGTGCGAGTGATGAAGCGGTTCGGAGAGTGAGTGTGGAAAGTGGGTTGGGAGTTGTAGGGAATTGAAGGAAGCGAGGAGAAGAAGAGGGAAGGGAAGGAGAGAAGGAGAGTTTGTGAGAGGAAGCAAATGCAGTTGCTGTTGCAGTTGCAGAGGCCGCCATTGCCAATGCCACTGTTCAACTCTGAGTCTGAGTAGTCTGAGTCACAGGCTCTGAATGAGATATATGAGAGATATCAGTTCAATTCTACTACGGCCACGCCCAATAGTTCTATTTTCTTATTTATTCATTATCTTAAATATCTTTATATTATTACTTTATAATTTACTAGTGAATTGATAGGTAAGTTGTAACTTTTTTATTTTTACTTTATATCTTAAATATCTTTATATTTTTACTTTATAAATTATATTTTAATAACTTTTACATCTAATATGCAGTTTTTTTTTGTAATTGTCTATTTCTTTGTAATTATTTTTTTTTGTAAAAATTATTAGAAGTTTTATTATATAATAGTTTTAAATTATAACTACTTTAAAGGTCAATAATTTAAAAGGAGAACTTTACCTAAGCAGTTCCAATAGCAGTTACTGCTAATTGACTAGAATATGACTGAACGTTTAATTTACAGTTTTGTCCTTATTTGTTCTATCATTTTTATCTTTGTTGAGCATCAAAATAATGACAAATTAGAAAAGTAAAAGTTGGAGACTAAAACAAAATAATCCCCTTTATTAATAGTAAGATGATAAATTTTTGTAATATTCTTTTTTTTTAACTTTGGGTAATAAGTAGAGCATGTATAGTCTTCAGAGCTGAAGAATTCTTGTTTCCTCTCCAACAAAGTGCTTTTTTGCTTTAAGATTGCCACCATTAGGTTATTAATAAGATTCATGCAGTTAGTAAAATTCAAATAAATTTGATGGTAGTAACTTAAATGAAAAAAAACAAGGTTAAGAGGAACATATTGATTACTTTAAACAGGATTAGTTTCACGTTCAAGTGATGTAAAAATACTTAATCAGAACCAAAAAATGAAGAAAGAAAAGATTATATGACGTATAAACAACAATATGTCCACACTAAAACTCTTCAGCTTTTTTTTTTTGGTGGAAAAATATAATATCTTCAATATAATATCTCACTCAGTTAAAATGCTTAAGTGCAATCTTAATTCTAAAACTCCTTTTACTCTTTAAGAGGGTCAATCTTATAATAAAATAGAAATCCCATCTTTGGAAAAAAAATAATGGTACACCCTTACTTTAGTATTCGAATACATTTTGAAACATCAATTTGTTACTCAAATATTAGCGATATTAAATTGATCTCTAAATTATAATTTCTATCATCGCATGACATCAATTTAATTCTAATAAATAATTATTTTTGGACTACTTTAATATTAAAAAAAAGTATCATTCGATGATTAGTTTATGTAATAATTTTTTGAGGACTAAAAATGCAAAATCCATATCTAAAGCCATTTATATTACATACGCTCAGTTCTTGAAGCAACATGAGCGAAATTATTGATAAAAATATCATTAAGTATGAAAAACAATTTAACATAATTAATATGAAGTTCCCAAATAATCTTCTGATCTAAATTACTTCCGGGTAAAAGCCTAGCAGGTCAACCTGTGAGCTCCTCCATTAAGCCCTGTTGATATTGAGAATAGAAAAATTAGCTTGCATATCAGACTATTTTGCTATATAAATTTTAAAGATACAAAACAACTTAACCCGTGCAATAAATTGCTCCGCATCAGTTCGCTTCAGAAAGTGGATTGAATGACGGGCAAAATTGGCAGTCTTATCATCACTAAGCACAATGCCTTCTCCTACGTCATCAAGGACCCTCACTTGGATGTAAGGATCTTTAGGCGGTACCATATCCTATTAAATGCAGATTTTATCAATGACAATATAGTAGTTTACTATAAGATTACAAGCTTATTCTGCACTCAGAAACTACAAAATAACACCGCATAACTCAAATATTGTTCCCAACCCTCAGCTTGGTGTTCTTACCAGTTATCCAATTACTGACACCTAAAACAAATATTCATCAAGGATCCCAAACAACCAAGTCTAGTAATTTTCCAATGAGATGCATGCTTGTCGATCCCCAAGATTACTGTCAATGGATTTCGACTAATAATTGATATGAATTCAATCTGTCTATAGCAACAGAACTTTTTAAGGTGCATCAAAACAAGTATCCGCATGCTAGTCCTTACATTAGAATAACCAGATTCATAAACGTTTCTCCCGCAGATGCTTAACATTCCTTAGTTGCATCAACATCACTTGAACTATCTAGAAGATAAAGACGGGATACATCCATGCAATTGCTTAAGGCCAGTAGTGCAAGATTTTTACCGCGATTAAGTGGCAACCAAAGATGAATATTATACTGTAATATTTGAACCGAAACTGAAGAACAATTGTTCTCAGCTTACAAACAAGGAGTCAACTTAAAGCTGCGGATGGTTGTCATACCACACCCAAAATTAGCTCCTTATCAATCAAAAACCCTCAAGCCCTAGCTGTAATTACTGAGCAAGGCTGAATTACAGATAGAACATATTCAGAACATACCTTGATACACGTATATGTAACTGAAGTTTGTACCTTACTCTTATGTGAAGGTATATATGTGCATGTGTGTGTGTGTGAGAGGAGGGAGGTCGGGTAGGGAGAGGAGAGGAGAGGTTACCACAGTCAGATCAACTAGCAGTTTTGACATATAAGATTTCAATGCTGCAGAATGCTTCTTGAAATACTCTTCCTCCGAGTGACAAAGCCTCTCCTCAATTTCTTGAGGAAGCACATGCCCTATCTTCCATAACAAGCTTCTTATAATTTCTGCTCGATTATAACTGCATGGAAAAAAGTTACAGAACCTAAGAACAAGTCATAAGAACTATACTTGATGGTAAATAGCATTTTAAAGAGATACTTACACATAGGCCATTAGGCATCGTTTATTTCGAACTAACGAAAGATGGTGGATGAGGGCTCCATAGTGGTCTGCATTTCTAGCTGTTTGAACATCCAAACCTTCTTCCTGCATCTTTCTGTTTATACAACACAAAACTCATGCCATATGAGATATCATACTCGAGTGAAAAGGGATACTCTGGGGGAAAAGAAGCAGGGAACCATATGCAAGTCACCGTATCGCCGCTTATTTAACTTTAAATAAACTATAGTTCCACTATACACAAACACACAATCGACAAAACTCATGCCAATATGAGATAGCAAACTCCAATGAAAAGGGATGCTCTGGGAAAAAGAAGCAGGGAACGGGGAACCATATGCATGTCAACTTATCACCTTTTATCTAAGTTTATAATTATGGCCTCACTATACACAAACACACACTCAACGAAACTCATGCCCATATGAGGTAGCATACTCCAAGTAAAAAGGGACATGCTCAGGAAGAAGAAGAAGCAGGGAACCATATTAAAACATTACCTTATCAAAGATTGAAGCTCAAGGTGATGTTGACTGCTTTCTGCAACTACTTGTTCAAACAAGTCACTCTACAAGATTATTGGAAAAAGTATCAATCTAAAGCAAGCATATATTCACAAGAAGATAAAATGTGGGTAATGAGTTTCTGATCAGAGTATGGAAAAAGGCTTATGATAGATAAACATTAACTGTAAAGGAAGAAAAGATAGGTAGATAACAGATAGCAATATTTGTTAACAATCCCAGGACCGTGATGTTATAACCTGGAAAGTCATGAACAAGGAATCACGGATATAGATATGGGACAAAGATATGACTCGACACGGATATATTGATACAACAAAAATTCAAAAAATAATTGAAAGATATATAGACGAAAAGTATTTAAAAGTATCGAAGTAATTGATACGATACGCATCAAATACCAATACGGTGAACATTTTGAAGTATCGGTGTTACGTAGGTCAAGAATCATGATAAACCAAAACAAGTTCCAACTGTTATCATCGCAACTTCTAAAAGATGTTTCTTTTCTCTTTTTTTCCTTCAGAGGGGGAGATGTATGAAAATGGTAGAAATGCATGAGAAATCTAAATAGAAACAGAGGGACCTAAAAAGACAAGCAGTTAATGAAATTAAGAAAGAGAGTTCATATCTAAAATAGCTAGTCAAATCCTGACTCAAATCTCAACATAGTGGGAACCAGGCTGTTAGAATTAAGCCATGTTTCACATGTTTCATAGCTAACTCATAAGTGATGATTACTAGATATTGTAATCATCACTTCACAGGAATTAATGTTTACTTATTCAATGTACCACTTCTATATTTAAATACTAATATACTTGTGTGTGAATTGACACACAATTCCTCGAACTCTCTAATTCTATATGGTATCAGTAGTAGGATAAGATCCTCAAACCCCTATGCATCACTCCAGTGTTTTTTGGTGCTTTTTACCATCCAAACAACCATGCCTCCACAGGCTACAACTTTTCCGATGACGCCATCCACCACCAGTGACCCTAGATTGGAGGCAAAAACTACCGACCAGCCCTTTCGCCTCCGACGCATGTGTTCTAATCTCAGCGTGTGTGAGCGTGTGGCCCACTTTCTGACCACCAAACTTCACCGACAACACCTCTGGCCACCCTTCAATCCTTTTCTGACCTTGGCTTTTGCTTCTGAGATCCAGAAACTTGAGCCCTTACCCTCTCTACCCGCTACCCACTACTCCTTACTGTTTCTAGACCAGAACACCTGCACACCTTTTGCCCAACAACCTGAGACCTTCCTAAGTCCTATTTGTCACCCATACCAGCATGTCTACCTCTGACTCACCTTCTGCTGTCAGCTTCACCACTGTCCTGTTGAACCCATGTGACAAATTAATGGGGGCAGCCAATTACAGATCTTCGGCTAATAAGTCTACTTGAGAGAATGGACTTAGGAGAAATTAGAGAAATGATTCTTTGTGAATTTGCCTTTTTTTTATTATAAAAATACTCAGCAGGTGGATTTATATATATACATCAGAATGGGTAATTAAGATAATACAATTTACAAGGTAATTAAGATAACCTATTCCCTATGTACATGAATTCTAGTATACATGAATCTGTACATGAACCTTATTAATGAATTTCGTTAATCTCATTAGCTCGTTATTCTCAACACTCCCCTTCAAGCTGGTGTGAGATCATGTTCAAAGCAAGTAGAACCAAAAACACGTGGGGGAACTGTGAAAAGTGGGTCCTGAGGAAACAACAAGGAATGAGGTACTTTGTTATTCAAGGCAGAGGATGGCATCCGATTTATCAGAAAACCAGCAATAAGAACTGCATCACCCCAAAATTTTAAAGAAAACATCATCATATTATTGAAACAGCTCGTACCTTTTTGTTACATGCCAATGCACCTTTAAAATTTTGGGGTGATGCAGTTTTTACTGCTGGTTTTCTGATAAACCGGATGCCATCCTCTACCTTGAATAACAAAGTACCTCATTCCTTGTTATTTCCTCAGGACCCACTTTTCACAGTTCCCCCACGTGTTTTTGGTTCTACTTCCTCTAATAAGGCCCCTGTCTCTTTTGTTTTCTCTGGTAATCCATTTATTACCTCAGAAAAGCTCAATGGAAGGAACTATATGGATTGGCAAGCTGCTGTGGAGATTTGGTTTTTGGGACAAGGTCTCTTTGACCATTTAACCAAAA
This sequence comes from Ormosia semicastrata, assembly GCA_029884595.1. Classification (NCBI taxonomy): domain Eukaryota; kingdom Viridiplantae; phylum Streptophyta; class Magnoliopsida; order Fabales; family Fabaceae; genus Ormosia; species Ormosia semicastrata. The sequence goes on along the minus strand of JAQQTO010000012.1, from coordinate 3,246,507 downwards.
AGGTTGAAAATATCAACATTACAGAGCGAGATAAGTGGCAGAGAGCTGATTATCAGCTAGTTTCACTTTTATGGCAGTCCATTGACCCGAAATTGATGATTCATTTTCGCACCTATAAAACCTGCTACAACATATGGAAGAAAGCTCGAAGTGTTTATTCAAATGATGTCCAACGCCTCTACGATGTGGTGCACAATTTAGCTACACTCCAAATGACGGATCATGATCTCCTGGCGTATTTGAATAAAGCTCAGTCTACCATTGATGAAGTCAAGTTGGCCCTATCCGGAGATGATGTCCAGAATAAGATCGATAATATTTGCATGGTGTTTGTCCTTTATGGTCTCCACAAAGACTTTGAATCTATTCGGAACCAAATTTTGACAAATCCCAATGTCCCTACAGCAGAAAATCTCATTGATCGTTTGTTGTGAGTTCCTTCGCCAGAGGCTATGTCAGGAGCTGGTTCCTCACTAGGTTTAGAGTCATCTGCTTTCCTTTCCAATTTGGCAGGTCGTGGAGGCCGAGGCTGAGGTCGAGGTGGACGAGGAGGTCGTGGTTTCAGTAATCGACCACAGTGCTCCTACTGCAAACGTATGGGGCACACTCAAGATAAATGTTATTCCCTAGTTGGATTTCCAGAGAAGTCAGCTCATGTGACTTATTCTCAATCTTCGGGTCCAGAAAAACAGGATGAAAATGGAGGTAATAATCGAATATGTTGTCAGATGTTGAATATAAGGAATATCTTCGATTCAAGGCAAAGACAACAAAATGCATCTTCAAAGAATCGTAGTTCATACTGGTAATTCTACGGTTTGTCTCTCTCGTTCTTCGCTTGTTGAATCTTGGATTTTGGATTCTGGTGCTTCCGATCATATAGCTGATAATCCCTCTCTTTTCTCAAAAATATCACAACCCAAAAATTCACACTACATCACTCTTGCCGATGGCTCCAAGGCAGAAGCCAAAGGCATTGGTCAAGTCACACCTCTTCCCTCCTTACCATTAAATTATGTTCTCTTTATTCCTGGCTGCCCCTTTAATTTAGTTTCTGTAAGTCAACTCACTCATATTCTTAATTGTTCCATAACCTTTACTGCCAATTCTTTCTCTATACAAGACCGGAATATGGGACAGATGATTGGCACAGGATCTGAATCACATGGTCTCTACTATTTCCAGCCTCCATTTTCAATTGCTTGCACTGTTGCTAATTCACCGAGTCTCCTTCATCGTCATCTGGGTCATCCAAATCTTAATAAACTGAAGAAAATGGTCCCCCATCTTTCTCACCTACAATCTTTGGAATGTGAGTCATGTCAGCTTGGTAAACATATTCAGACATCCTTCCCAAGCTCAGTTCATCATAAAACAACTTCTCCCTTTGCTCTTGTTCATTCAAATATTTAGGGTCCTAGTCGAGTCAACTCTATCTTAGGCTATAGGTACTTTGTTACTTTCATTGATGACTTTTCAAGGTGTACTTGGATCTTTTTAATGAAGGAACGTTCAGAATTGTGTACTATTTTTCAGAACTTTTACAATGAAATTCAAACCCAATTTGGACATCCTATTCGCATCTTGCGTAGTGATAATGCAAAAGAATATTTTTCCGCTCCACTTAATCATTTTATGGCTTCTCATGGCATAATTCATCAATCATCTTGTCCACATACACCACAACAAAATGGTATTGCTGAAAGAAAACATCGTCATATTATTGAAACAGCTCGTACCCTTTTGTTACATGCCAATGCACCTTTAAAATTTTGGGGTGATGCAGTTCTTACTGCTGGTTTTCTGATAAATCAGATGCCATCCTCTGCCTTGAATAACAAAGTACCTCATTCCTTGTTGTTTCCTCAGGACCCACTTTTCACAGTTCCCCCACATGTTTTTGGTTCTACTTGCTTTGTACATGATCTCACACCAGGTATTGATAAATTGTCTGCTCGTCTTTGTCAAGTGTATCTTTCTTGGTTATTCTCGTGTACAAAAAGGATACGATGCTTTCTTCTCCTTCTACTCATCGTTTCTTCATGTCTGCCGATGTCACCTTCTTTGAGGATACACCTTATTTCACTACGTCGGTGACACCAGATTCTGTATCCCAGGTATTGCCCATCAATTTCCCTATTCCTCTTGTTACTGATTCTCCAGTACCAGATTTATCAGGGTCTTCTTCTCCATCTGTGTCTCCCACTCCTCGTCCTCTCATTACTTATCAACGCCGTCCTTGCCAACCACAATTGGAGGAAGTTGTTATTGAAGAGACCGATGATTCATCTTCTGCTCCAATCTCTGAACCTACTCCGGATCTACCTGCATCTCCTGTTGATTTACCTTTAGCTCTTAGCAAAAGTACACGGTCTTCTCGTAACCCTCATCCAATTTATAATTTCTTAAGTTATCACCGTTTATCTCCTTCCCATTGTGCCTTTATGTCTGTTATTTCCTCTGTTTCCATTCCTAAAACTGTTCAGGAAGCACTCTCTCATCCAGGATGGAGACAGACTATGATTGACGAGATGACAGTTTTAGAATCCAATAACACTTGGACACTTGTTCCCTCTTCTTCAGGGAAATCTACCGTTGGCTACCGTTGGGTGTTTGCTGTCAAAGTGGGCCCAGATGGTCAGATTGATCGGTTAAAAGCCCGTTTAGTAGCTAAAGGCTACACTCAGGTATTTGGGTTAGATTATGGTGATACTTTCTCTCCAGTTGCTAAAATGGCCTATGTTCATTTATTCTTATCCATGGCTGCCATGCGCCATTGGCCTCTCCATCAGTTACACATTAAAAATGCATTCCTTCACGGTGATTTAGAAGAAGAGGTTTATATGGAGCAACCTCCTGGGTTTGTTGCTCAGGGGAAGTCACGTGGATATGTGTGCAGGTTACATAAGGCCTTGTATGGCCTCAAGTAGAGCCCTCGAGCTTAGTTTAGCAGATTTAGTGCAGTCCTTAAACAATTCGGCATGATTCGCAGTGGAGCAGATCACTCTGTGTTTTATAAACATTCTCCCTCTAATCAGTGCATTTATCTTGTTGTGTATGTGGATGACATTGTCATTACAGGAGATGATCATGATGGCATCAAACGCCTCAAGGAGCACTTGTTTCAACATTTCCAAACAAAAGATTTGGGACGGTTACGATACTTCCTTGGAATTGAAGTAGCTCAATCCAGCACTGGTGTTACTATATCTTAGAGGAAGTAGAGCCACCAGAGACAGCATTCGAGGTTTCTGACATGAAAGCCATTGAAGAACAAAGGTGGGCTCCAGAGACTACTACCCAAACAGTAATGAACAGTAATGGAACAGTATGGAACAGGTTGAAACGATGAACGAGCGGTGGCGAACGATCTTTTAACAAACAAATTCTGAAACAAGATGCGAACAAGTAATGAACGCATTGACGAACGATCACCAAACGAGTTGAAAACAATGATGTGAACAGTTCCGAGCAGTCACGGCGCAAAAAGCAGTCGTCAACGATGCTCGGGGTAGAGTGCAGGTTGAGAGACCGTAAAAAGCGGGATCAACCCGCTCTGATACCAACTTGAGAGAATGGATTTAGGAGAAATTAGAGAAATGATTCTTTGTGAATTTGCCTTTTTTTTATTATAAAAATACTAAGCAGGTGGATTTATATATATATATCAGAATGGATAATTAAGATAATACAATTTATAAGGTAATTAAGATAACCTATTCCCTATGTACATGAATTCTAGTATACATGAATCTGTACATGAACCTTATTAATGAATTTCGTTAATCTCATCAGCTCGTTATTCTCAACAAGTCTAAAACTGTGAATGTTGCTCAGGTTGTCCCATCTGACTCATTTGACGAGGTTTTCCTCTTTGCCACTGAGTATAATGAGTACAACCAGTTCAAGGCAGCCATGCAATCCACTACGCCTGTCACTCAGATTGGTAACCCTATAGCCTTTCTTTCACAGTCTTCATCTTTGGGACCTTGGATCCTTGATTCTGGCGCTTTTAATCATATGTCTGGTAACAAATCCCTTTTCTCCCACCTTACCCATACAAATACACTACCTAGTGTTACTTTATCCAATGGTTCTCAAACCAAAGTCCAAGGCATTGGTCAAGCTAATCCCCTTCCCATTCCATCTTTAGATTCTATACTGTTTGTACCTGGTTGTCCCTTTAATTTGATATCTATAAGCAAACTCACTCATACCTTGCCTTATTCTATTATCTTTGCTAGTGATACTGTTCTTGTACAGGATCGGGGTACCGGGTAGACGATTGGAGTAGGACGTCACGTGAGTCTCGAGGCTTGTATCACCTCACTGTTCTAGCATGTCTTATTGCTTGTTCTGCCATTGAGTCACTTGAAATTGTTCATCAACGCTTGGGACATCTTAACCTACAGAAATTACATGTTATGGCAACTGGTCTTTCTAAAGTGTCAACACTAGAATGAGTCTTGTCAATTGGGAAAGCATGTCTGTAGTTCATTTTTTGAAAGAGTCAATACATGAGCTAATGCTCCTTTTGCTTCTTTAATCCATTCAGATATTTGGAGTCCTAGTCGTGCCACTTCTACATTGGGTTATCAATATTTTCTTACTTTTATTAAAGATTTTTCTTGTTGTACTTGGTTATTTCTAATGAAAAATCACTCTGAACTTTTTTCCATATTAAAGGTTTTTATTTAGAAATTCAAACTCAATTTGGTACCTCTATTAGAGTTTTGCGAAGTGACAATGTCTGCGAATATTTTTCTGCTCCGTTTCAATCTTTTTTGACTTCACAGGGCATTTTACATCAATCGTTATGTGCTCATACCCCCACAACAACATGGTGTAGCCGAAAGGAAAAAACCGACACCTAGTCGATACAGCTTATGCCTTGCTTCTTCACTTCAATACACCACTTCATTTTTAGGGCGACGCAATCATGACTACATGCTACCTCATTAACCGCATGCCTTATTCTGTCCTCCAAAATCAAGTGCCCTATTCTCTATTGTTTCCCAACCAAGATCTCTATTCTCTTCCTCTTCGTGTTTTTGGCTATACTTGTTTTGTACGTGACCTAACTCCAAGAAAAGATAAATTGGTTGTCAAATCCCTTAAGTGTCTTTTCTTAGGCTACTCTCGATTGCAACAAGGTTACCGATGCTACTTCCCAAATCTCAAACGATATGTTGTCTCTGCTGATGTCAGCTTTTTTTAGACCTGTCCCTTCTTTCCATCTACCTCTAATGGGCACCATGACCTTAACATTATGCTCCCAATTGGTCTTTCTCCTGTTTAGGTTAGTCCCACACCTATCCCGACTCCTCCCTTGATCACATATCAGCAAAGACCACGTCCACACCTATTCATGCATCCATTGACCTAGTTGATCAGACAGACATTCATGTTGCTTCAAATCCAATCCCCAATCTTCCTTGTGACTCATTTTCTACTCCATCGGACTCTCCGGCTCTGTCTCCTGCGCCAAAACTGCCCATAGCATTGCGCAAAGGTATCAAGTCCACTTGTAATCCTAACCCTATTTATGCTTGTCATTTGAGTTATCATCATTTATCACCTTCCTATTATGCATTTGTGTCCTCTTTGGCCTTTGTTTCTATTCCCAAAACTACAGGTGAAGCTCTATCTCATTCAGGATGGCAACAGGCTATGGTTGACGAAATGGCATCTTTACACTCTAGTGGTACTTGGGAACTTGTCCCCTTACCTCCTGGTAAAACGACTGTTGGTTGTCGATGGGTCTACTATTAAGATAGGTCCTGATGGGAAAGTTGATCGTTTGAAAGCCCGCTTAGTGGTCAAAGGATACACATAGATCTTTGGCCTTGATTATGGGGATACCTTTTCTCCTGTAGTTAAGATTGCTTTGGTTCGCCTCTTTCTTGCCATGACTACTACTCACTCCTAGCCCCTTCATTAGCTAGACATCAAGAATGTCTTCTTGCATGGTGAATTACAAGAAGAAGTCTATATGCAGCAACCACCAGGATTTACTGCTCACGAAGCACCAGACTTACTCTGCCAACTACACCGATCTCTCTATGGACTTAAACAATCTCCTCACGCTTAGTTTGGGAGATTCAACTCTGTCATCCAACAATTAAGCATGACTCAATGTGCGGTTGATCACTTTGTGTTCTTCCGACACTCTTCACCTGGCCTTTGTATCTACCTTTTTGTTTATGTAGATGACATTGTCCTCACAAAGAATGATGAGACTGGTATCCAAAATCTAAAGCAACATATGTCAAACCATTTTTAGACAAAAGATTTGGGCCCTCTAAAATACTTTTTGGGCATTGAGGTTGCTCAGTCTCATACAAGAGTTGCCATCATGCAAAGACAGTATGCTTTAAAGACATACTTGAAAAAACAAGTATGTTGGATTGCCGCCCTAGTGATACTCCGATAGATCCCAACGTCAAACTGCTACCAGGTTAGGGGGAGCCACTAACAGACCCTAGCAAATATAGACGTCTAGTTGGTAAACTTAACTACCTAACAATAACTAGACTAGACATTACTTTTGTTATAAGTGTGGTAAGCCAGTTTCTAAATGCTCCTTGTGATAGTCATTGGAATGTCGAGGTTCGCATTCTTAGATAAATCATGAGTGCACCAAGAAAAGGGTTACTTTATGAAAACAAAGGAAATGCTCAAGTTGCTGGCTATTTTGATGCTGATTGGGCAGGTTCACCATCAGATAGAAGATCAACCTCAAGGTATTGTGTCTTTGTTGGAGGAAACTTAATCTCGTGACAGAGTAAAAAGCATAACATAGTTGTTAGATCCAGCGCAGAGGCCGTATATCACGCTATAGCAGTAGCAACATGTGAACTTACGTGGCTAAAGCAATTGCTTCAGCAGCTGAAATCGGGAGACGTCAAGTAAATGAAACTGATTTGTGACAACTAAGTTGCTTTACATATTGCTTCTAACCTAATTTTTCATGAAAGGACCAAATATATAGATATTGATTATCATTTTGTCAGAGAAAAGGTTCTTTCAGGCGAAATTACTACTAGCTTTGTCAACTCCAATGAATAGTTAGCCAATATATTAACTAAGTCCCTTAGAGGGATTCGGGTTGATTTTATTTGTAACAAACTTGGCGCATATGATATATATGCTCCATCTTGAGGAAGAGTGTTAGAATTAAATCATATTTCACATGCTTCACATGTTTCGTAGCTGGCTCATAAGTGATGATTACTAGATATTGTAATCATCACTTCATAAGAATTAGTGTTTACTTATTGAATGTATTAACTTATTTAATATACCACTTCTTTATATGAATACCAATATACTTGTGTGTGAATTGACACACAATTCCTCCAACTCTCTCAAATTCTATACAGGAAAACATTTCAAAGTTTCATCTCATGCAACTTTTAAAGGTTGACATAGAGTAGAGAGCTATATTCAGAGTTGAATTTATCATTATATGCTTGCAAACTCAGGACAGCTTTGAAGTGGAAAACGATCACATGCAGCATTTAAATTTGATGCCAAGTAGTATAGATAAGGAAAAAGCTCCTCTAAAGTGAGCTTGTGTCTAAATTGAGCAAGTAAGATTACCCACACTTGATTTAATCTAAGTGCAACATGATCTTAACTCATTAAAATTTAATAATAAATACACCCTTATTTGCTTACTTTAGAAACAAACTCACTTAAGAAGAGCCTTATCCCATATCATATAAGAAAGCAGAGCAAAAAAAAAATTTTTTTTTTAAATGTTTACTGTTATCTTCACCGAATGTAATATAAGAATCAGACACAGTAAAGTAACCTCACTGAGGAAGCTTGAAATCATGTTTGGATCATGCCCCCCCCCCCTCCCCTTATGATCAAAGAGAAATTAGTTACTATTTACATGCCAAAATAGGGTTCACATAATTATTTTCCACGACATAAGGAAGTTCCAATGTAATGCTTACGCAGTTGCAGGATCCAATTCCAACAAATGAAAAATAATAATAATAATATGAATATAGAACTGAAACGCGAGAGAATATGAAGATGTGGGGTTACATTGAATGGGGCGAGCTGGCCCTTTTCTGCGCTTGCAAGTTCTTTGACAAGTTGGCAAGCTTTCCTCCCATACATGTTCCTTCCAAATTCGCACCAATTTCACCCAACAGATTACGGGCTATGAATCCAAGCTCACAAACACGGTGGTGACGAGTTCACAATTACAGGCTTTGAGAATAGAGAAGACGAAGAAGAATATTGAGAAGTTAAGCTGAATGAGAGATTGGATCTGATCTGCTTCGTGTGAATTGAAAGTGTTGCTGAAATTGGGAAAATTAGGGCAAATGCAAGGAATAACCAGAGATGCTTGGCGGGCTTTTGCTCAGAAATTTGAATCAACCGCTAAAAATATGGAACAGGATAAGGTGAGACACGATGAAATTCCTAAACGCACCGTTTGGCTTCATACATTACAGTTAACTTCAAATTCTAACTGTCTCAATAATTACAAGCATTTTTCTTATTAAATTTAAGCCATCACTTGATTTTTCTTACGATTTAATTAGGAAGAGTCACCTAATTTGTGGATAAGGGTTCACATTTTCAGTAAGTTTTAATTCACACTAACATATCCTCTCTCCTTTATTCACTAATTCTTAAGAGGTTTTTGTAAAAAAAAAAATGATTAAAAAATCATAAATTTTAATCAATACACATAATACTTAATTACTTATTAATGATTCCGGCTAAACTAATAGGTAAGAAATAATTATATCAAATTGTTGCTAATTTTTTATTTTTTTCAATGAAATAATGTTAAAATTCCTCCTTAAAAAGACAGAAGTGATTTTGAAGACAATTATGGCATAATTATGTTTGGGATCACCGGATCATGCCTTATTTTAATGTTTATCCTTATTTTTTAATCTTGTGTTTCGATGTTTTTTTATTAATGAAACGGAACGGAATAAGTGGAGATGGAGCGGAAAGGAAATAAAAGGAATGAAACATAATTTTCATTCATTTTGTTTGGAATTTCATTAACGGAATGGAACGAAACTTCATTACTTATGTGTTCTTCCCATTCCACCTCAATCTTGGGAAGAACAAAATTTGAGCATTTGAGGGGAAGAAGAAAGAAATGATTTTCCATGTATTCCATTCTCTTCTCATATATTTTAAAACTCCCAAATAAAAAAAGTTATTTTCGTTTTCCTCATTTCCTTTCCGTTCTCCTCATTTCCTTTCCGTTCTTCTCATTACTTATCATCCAAATATAATGTAAATATGATTTATATACATTGACTTTTGAGTTTTTTTTTCTTGAATATAAAAGGCTAAATATACCAATCGATATATTTCCTTGTAGCACCCAAAAAAAAAAAATCAGACAAGTATCTAATTAACACGCAAGTACCCATCAAAACAAGTACACATTACAAAAAAACAGTAATAACTTGACTTTGGTTATATCCGGAAAAAAAAAATAAGACTTGTGTTACCAAATACCAACAGAAAGCGTAACATCCGAACGGTACATTACTATTCTACTGCAGCTTCATCATATTGGATGCTTCAGTTTTGCTACAGCAACCTACACGTTGTTTTGCAATGGTAAGGTATGGAAATTGTGCATGGAGTCCTATGTGGCTCTAATGGCTATTTGGAAAAGTCCTGTTAATATGTTTATAATACCTTTTAAATTTTTAATGGACATGATTCTTATTAAATGGTATGAGTTCATGGTATCAGAACATAAAGTCAACCAGAAGTAACTAGGCTTCCACGTGGGGAATTATGGCCAAACAAATTAGTTATTGTTAATCATCTTTAAAATCGGAACTTAGCTTCATAACATAGGCAAAATGCTTGCAAAGCAATCAACATAAATGAACCAAAATGAAAACGTAAAGAAGCCTGGCACTGTGCAGTTTCCACCAGCAACTAACCGTTAAATCTCATGTCATTTATAGTCCTATAGTATTAGACATGGGTACATGTTACTCCCACCAAAATAACGAAAAAAGTGAAAAGAACAGCGAGCTATTTGCTAATTACTTTACATATCTTCTAACACAGACCAGAAAGAAAGGGAGCGATGGAAAGTAATGTTCTTGTTAACCAAACCTGTGAACAGCATATTACCAATAGTAAAAACAAAAGGAAAAGGGGATGAGAAAAGTCATAACCAGTGTATTTCTTTTTTCTAGTTCCTCCCAATATATCTCGAGGGCATAGGTCCAGCAAATAGGTCATTGAGACTACTTTACAAGTGTTACACTACTTAAAACCTTCATCCAAACACATTCTGTTGCCTTCAAGAATTTAAACTACAATTCCCATCATATATTTACTTTCACAGCCTCTGCGCAACTCTTTCATATAAATCACGAGGCCAATTCCTCTTCAAATTATTTGCAATGAAACTCGCAATCTGCAAAAAAGCAGATTTAGCCATTATGAAACAAGAGCACATATTAATAAATTAAATATCAAATAGCACTTTAACCATCCCATTCAGACACCAAATGTGACTGGATACGTGATAACTAACCAAATGCTTGACCTAATCAATTAAAAGCATTATTTTAAAACTACAACAGATGATAATTAGAAAGCTTTACTGCTGAAAAGAAAACTCCATAAATTGCGGGTCTTGGGCAACCATGCCAAATCATCATTTACACTCCTCAGTCAAGAAGTGGACAAATGAATATTTTGATAAAAATGTAAATTAAAATTTACCCACCAATCGCTGGATTGAAGCTCATTCCCCACTGATTTATACAAACTGCGGTATTGTTCTTTAGAAAATTTTCTTCCCCCCCCCCCAAGTAAAGGCAACAGATTTTGTACAAAATTAACCAAAATTTTCCTGTCTTTTTACTTTCTTTTATTGTACTAGTATAGAATTGATTTAATATCTATGATATATCCTATATATTCTATACAAAAATGACAAAACAGAATAAATAAGTATTAACTACAGCAAAATGGATTTAGGGCAGAGGATAGGTACTAAATGTAATTATCATATAAAATAATGAACATATTTGTATTAACAGTTTAAGACAAACTCCTAGGAAAGCTTCAGGATAGGGGTTATATTTTCAACTTGACCAAAAATTTTAACATACTATATGGAAGGCATAAGCTTATTACTTCTGTGAGTGCTCCCCACACTTCACTTTTGAAAAATGCTAAAGTGAATTAGGTTACTTCAACAAAAGCAACTAAAGCATGGACATAGCCCAACCAAACAACGGGATCCACAAGACAATACCTTAGCCCTTAAGGCACGAAGTGATCCATCAGAGTCCGTCACATTGTCCAGACAAGTGAGAGCAACCTTCAAAAGATCTGGAATACAAGCTTGGACATGAGGAGATAAATTTTCAAACACATCAACAGCAATATCAGGGCCTCGGGGATCTAGAGGAAGAAATGGAAGTTTGGCAACCTCCCTTAATGCATCAACATGATGCCCCAGTCTTGCCAATTTGTGAATTGACAATATTGACTCAAGTTGTCTTAACACAGTTTGCTGCTCAAAAACATGCTCTCTCTCTTGAAGACTGCAAAAAGAATTCAATCAATCATTTTACTAAGGGATGGAATGCAGAAATGTTACAAAGAATGAACAACAGAATAAATTTTCATGGTTGAATGCATTGATCATAGCAATTCTGTTTGAAGAGCCAAAACCCAAATTACTAGGGTCTCCAGTTCATTACAATGTAAAATCTTAAACTCATTAAATTATTCTGAGAGTTGCAGCAACTCAAGCAATAGTAACTAGTAAGGCAGTCTTGGAATTTCCAAGTCATACTTTTTAAGAATCCAACACAAGGAAGGCCTCATAATTTGGCAATGACCATAGCACCCTTTAAGGAAATATCCTGACTCAATATTAAGAACAGTTGCAAATGGAAGAAAAAAAAATTTACTTACAAAGCCATGGAATTTTATGAAATTTAAAAATTGGCATAGGTCTTATCTTTAATCATTTTTTTTTGGGTACAGCAGAAAGGAAGAAAATAAAACTAACACCTAACAAAGACTAAACCCACGGAATCAACCAAAAGAAGATGACCCAATCCTGTTGGTGGTACATCCCATATCACCAGACTATATCATCCCCTGCAGCACCTGTTTTCGCAAAGAAATCAGCACTACTATTCAATTGGCCTCATAAAGTATGTGGGAAAGATAGACTTCCCAGGACACACACAGGCAGACTTTTGATCTCCAAGATCACTCCATGTTAAAAGTAAGGAAAAAGAAGGTAAAAAATGAGTTAAGGATCAAATCATATTCTGGGTGAAATCCCCACAGAATAAGTTCTAAACATGACTCAAGGGTTTATAAAGTTCTTACTTGAAAAACTTCATATATGAAAGATTAGGCAACAACTGAAGAATATCACTATCCCAAAGGCAAGCATAACCACGCATGAAACACTAAAATAAGGTAAGGGTTTCAATATGACCTGACGTCAGGGTAATAAGTGTACGTCTCCAAAATCTCATTGCCAGAATGGATGAGGCCAGCAGTCCGGCTCTCACCATCTAATCTTCCACGGAAAAGGGCACAAATAGCTTCAGAGAGGCACTTATTGATGGTATCCAGGGCCATTGAGAAGGATCCCACTCTCTTCTGAATTTCTATAGACTGAACCAAAAAAATATCCACTATCAGCAAAAGCAACGTTAAGGTTGGATAAAACCCAGTGATCCACAAGGATGAGTAATAAGAGGAACAGAGAGGTAACGTGGAAAAAAAATGAAGAAATAAGAAGTACGGACAAGATTATTGGCAAAGATAAATCAAGGGAGCCAAGACGAACAATATCAGAAACCTAAGAAATGTGCAAAATAATTATATGTAATTGAAGACGTTAAATATTGAAAATAAATAAGAGTAAGCAAATATCATGAATGTATTAAAAATAGATTTAGCTTCACCAGAAAATGGAACTCTAAGGCCAAAAAGAATGAGGTCTAAAAATCGGAATGGAGTGCTTCCCCACTCTAAGTACCTCAAGAACCTGTTTAGGGTGTGTAGGATAATGCTTATCACCGACTCCACCTACTGGGAAAAGGCTTAGCTGTTGTTGTACTATTTTTTCACCTAAAATAAAACAGTAGCATAAGAACGAAAGAAATTACTTTGTCATACATCCCAGCCTCCTGACACTGGCAAGCAACTTCAATTAAAAATTGTTGCCTTGCTTTTGGATCAGTCACAAAACGTCCCAATTCACCTTCTTCTCCAGCACCTCTTGCACCAAGTAAAAGATATATGCCTCCATCCCTTATCAATAGTTCAGTTAGAAGCTGCTTCAGCATCAAATTTCTCTGCCTTTGCTGATCAACATTACCTCTACCAGTCCATGACAACCGCCCACCACCCACCGCAGCAGCAGCTTGTGCATAATATTCTAATGCCATTGGGAGATCACCAAGACGCAAATACATAGATCCATACTGCCTGATAATGGTAGACACTTCCGCATAAGCATCCATCACTCCCAACTTATGCCTAGCACCAGCACCTTCAGAAAGGACCCCATGATCAGCTAGCACAATTGATAGGTGGGCAGCATCAATGTTATATCCTTCATCTCCTGCTTCCTTAGACATGTATAATACAGCTGGAAGCAACTGAATGCTTAAAAGCAAGATGTAGGGGTATACAAGAGGATCTTTTCCATTTTTTGTATAGTATGATGGCTCAAATTTATTCAGGTAAATTTGCAAATCATCCAAACTGTATGGAACCAGACCATCACTTAGAACAATGGACGAAGGTCCACTAGGGCAGTCCCGCACAGCTGACAATTGGAACCACAAGAAATCCTCTATTGTACTAAAGAGAGTTGGTTGATCTCTAAGCAGGCGATCAATATGTCTTCGAGAACCTGATATGATGGCATACAGCAGTAACTTTTTCTTGTCATATGCAGCTCGACCTACCCGATCACCAGTTCTCAACATTCTTTCACATTCCTCTGATGCAGCAGCTGCAATCTCTTCTGGTACCATTCCTCCAGTAGTAATCCACTCTGTGAGCTGTCAGAAACAGAAAATATTTAAGAAAGATTACACCATGAATTAGTACAAAATCAGTAGTGACCACAGTATGTACCAAAGGAGCAAATTGATGTGAAGCACGTGAAGATAGGGCAACATTTCTTGCTTCATCATAATACCCAGACCTCAAGCAAAAATATATCTGTAAAAGAAATGCAAGCTCTCATCCTCAATAGTAATTTCAAGAAACAAAAAAGGAATAAGAAATATCATTGAACTGAGTTAAACCAAGAAAAAAAAATCAAAGATAAGAAATAATGAAATATAACCAATTTTAAAATCAGATAAAGTATCAGAGACCTGCTGCCAAGTGGTATCAACAGGAGGCTGCCGCCGAGCATCACCAGCATCAAAATCAAGTACTCCATAATCCCTCAACCGAATCTGCAAAGCAATAATAAAAATCAGAGACGTTAAAAAAAAAATTAAATGCATGGTATGCTATTTGACAACATGCATATTCTTCAAATTAAGACAAACCCGAAGGAAGGCATGGATTCTTTGCAAATTCCCAACACCACCACCAAGAGCAGCCTACAATTAGATTTTAAAAAAAAAAAGCAGAAAATAAGTATTGATACAAGAAATACAAATTCATGCATGCCCTATCTTATATGAATAAAGAACAGGCAGCAGAAAGCAAACAAATTGAGAGAAGCTTGTTAAAAGTATTTCACAAAGCATATCCCTCAAAAGCATAGCATGCAAACACAAGGAGTCCTAAAGCGGATTATCGAAATGAAAAAATTAAGTAACTAGGCAAAGTATTTGTAAGATTACTGTTGATACAAACAATGCAAATTCATGCATGCTCTCTGTCTTATATTAATAAAGAACAAGCAGCAGAAAGCAAAAGAATTGAGAGAATCTGGACAAAGTTTTTCTCAAAGTAACTCCCTCAAAAGCATAGCATGCAAACACAGGGAGTCAAAGAAAGGCAGAATTAACAATCTACAAAAAATAAGTATCATAAAGAATTTGAAAAATTATCTGCAGACTACATCAGTAGTATTGAAGTCCTGGAAAACAAATTACTTGTGCAGGATGACTCTGTATGGTATCCATGATGTATTTCTCATGTCCCAATTCAAGGTGGCGTCTTGCACCGATAATCAATGACATCCTCTTTGAAACATGATGTTGGGCTGAGTCCTCATCCATCAGCATCTGTTTCAATGAGCCAAATTATGGAAAATAAATATGAATATTTACTTTGACACAAGTGAAAGCAAGAAAGTTGCACGCAAAAGTTTTTCGTTCTGTTTTGTTTGTTAACAGTATACAACTACAAGTACAACCTGAACAAGGTGCCATATCTTCCGCATCGAAACTGATTTTCCACCTCCAGCATCAATGCCCAAACTTTCATATGCACCCTTGAAAGATGCAGCAGGCTAATAACCATAGAAAAAAAAATGATAATTAACTTACTTACATGTATGTAAACACAGCAAGGAAAATACTGGCAAGAGCTTTCAGGAAAACAATGCAGCAAACATCTCAAGACAAATAAACTACTATTTTAAATCCAAAATTATGAGTGGCATGATATTGAAATAGAAGTTTAAAACATTAGCTTCATACCAATCATTATGTTGATCATTAGACAGTCATGACTTTTAAACATGCAACTCCAACTACACAGTTTTCAATATAATTTAGAAATCTCATTCAAAATTTAAGAGAGATGGAGGAAGTAGGGAACATACTTTGAATGGTAACCCACACTCCCTTGCTTTATTCAGGTTTTTCACTACTTCAGTATAGACAGATGCCTTTTTCTCCATAATAGGCCTGCTAGTCAGAGGAACAATCTCCGTGCTAGGCATACCAGAAGAGACTTGTGGACTAGAAGCCATAGACACAATCTGACCCGGGCGGGTACCCACACTGCTGGTAGCAATCATGTTTGTCCTAGGTAATGTTGAAATTCGGTTTAAACTCTGAAGGAAATCACGTTTTTCTTTTTGCCAATCCTCCTGTCAAACATTATATTCTATCAAGCAGTAAGAAGGCTGAGCCAGACAATAACCATTCCACTTATCATTGTCACTAGATATTTACAAAAATCAAGAACAAATAAACCTATCTTAATCACCAAGATAACAATGCAATAAAACACTCACCCCAATTATAAAATTTCCAAAATAAAATAAAACTATTTACTTACTTCACTATGCTACTTCATTTCATATGTGAACTTCAACAGATTAACCTAAGCATGTTTAATAGAAAAGCAATCAACCAAAAGCGATGCTTTGGTTGGTGGAAGTTTAGGCAGGTCAGCAGACCTAATTGTCCTTGTTAAGATTATGAAAAACTATAAAGTTGTGTGAGTTAAGCAGCACTATTCCTTTTCTTTTTCTTTTGTATTCTTTTCATCTTTTCTTTTTTTAAAAGAAAAAGTAAAATTTTCAAATAAAGAGGAAATAAGTATTACCAAGAAAGTATTACCAAGAAGATTAACTCCACCCAAAAAGGAAACATCCTCATTAACAAGGACACAGAAGTAAAACATGGCAGAAATAAACAATCTTATCAATACAATAAATCTCTTCAATCCCTTTGTCATAATTCTGCCCCATAAGCCATAAGAAATCTAAGGGCAGGCATTTCTTTATGAAAATTCAAGGCATTTCTTTGTGGTGCTCCGCTCATGGTCTCTTCAGAGGAGTTTCTTTGGTAGACATGCAGAGAGATTGGCATGCCTTGGTATATGACTCAATCTCTTAGGTTCTAGGTGTTTTCTTTTGTTTTCTTCTCTTCTTAATTAATAAACTTTCTTTTTCTATTCAAAAAAAGGAACAGTTGACCACTATTTATACTAAATATTCTTATATTGTTAGTTTTATAAGTATACCTTAGCCAGGCCCATGCCAAAAGATATCTCCAGTAAAATATATGATGAAACCAAACCCCAAATTACAGGAAGAGTATAGAAAAAAAAATAGAGTATTGTACCATTAAAGACAATATCACACTAACCTCCAAAACTTTCATCATATAATCATTAAAACTCCTGAGATTATCCTTCTGAGCTTCCTGGACAGCGGAGACCATTGCCATTTCATGAACCTGATAGTAAAACAGAGTATATTTCCATTCAAAAAGGACTACATGTAAAGATTATGAAGATTTTATTGGTTTTCCACAACAAGGTACAGAATTTCACATACAAATACTGAATACTTTTGCTTATAGAACTAAGGGGGCAGCAGACAGAAACAGCATTTAGATATAACAATCATGCTACAATCCTATGCTCATTTTCGAAAAGTAAAAAATATATAAAAATGAAAACCAATAATAATTTTCATCAACAAAGGATAGCTCTTTAACCTTACCAAGATGTAATGTAATGAAAGAATTCAAACAGCAGAATTCTAACACTATATTTGAATCCGTAGGGACAAATATTTCTCACTGATTTTGTGAACAATGGAAGGGAAAATTTTGAGCAAACGAAAAAAGATAGAGTATATGATAATCTCACACCAATAAAAGAGGTCCAAGTTGAATCAATTTAAGGTCTAATTATGAATTAAACGTGATAGTAAGTCCAAGATGAATAACAGGCAATTTAAAAGTGAAAATTACCTGCTGCAGATACTCTTCAACACTTGTAGCCTCAACAGGAAAAACATCCTCAAAAGTTGTCTTCAAAGAAAAATTAACCCAAAAAAAGATCAACAGACAAAGGGTACAGCATCAGCAAAATAGTAGCGGTAGTATGAATTAAGCAATATAGAGAACCACAGCAAAAACAACCAAGAAGGCAACTTGACATGAACTTTCAAGAGAAAATTACTTTCGCTACTAAACAAATTTTATCAGGAAAATAAGGAAGTCTGTGCAACTTAAACTAAGGCTGTGTAGAGATTTAATGCAACCTGCTATGGAATGCATAAAATATCTATGTAACAGACAAATAAATAGAATACTTAAAGCAAGCAAAGCACAAATGCTCAAAGTAAAAAAGATTGCAAACTTTATATTGAGTACTATGCACAGATAAATACCTTCAATTCAAATGACTTCAGATCCCTTGCAAGCTGCTCAGCATTTATCCCCTCACGAGCAAGGAGCCTGTCCATGCAAAAGAAATTGGAAAAATGACCATAATAATTGACCATGTGTTATCGTGCACTTTCTGCTGTAAGAAAAATAAATTATGGAAAACCATCTACTTGGGCATGTAAGATGGTGACCTCCACATGCCCTAGTAAGAAAATGTGACATAAAAGTGATGCCCCGCATGCCCTAGAATGGAGAATTTAAGTTACATGGGGCTTCATGAATACATGATACATGATCAAATGCATTGCCATGCTAGAATCCAGGTAGCTGAACCCATTTAGTGGGAATAAGGCTTAGCTGTTATTTTTGTTGTTGTTCTGCTTTAAGATAATCTTTCTAACAATTATATATGAAAGGAACAATTATATATTTATTAAAATCTAACAACTCAGAGCACTCCAACTAGCCATAAGATAATTTAAGCTTTTCTTATGCTTTCTAGATTCTAAGTGATTGAACAAGTTAGACATAAATAAAAAATTTGCAACAATCGCCATCGAAGTGTACCTTGTTGCAGCAATAGATTGAGAAGGCGCCTCAGTCCTTAGGGTCTTGGACTTGAGCTTTTTAGATAATGCTTCGAGTTGATCTAAGTTCCTCTGAACAATGTATGAAAGTGAATTCAAAACCAGAGAACCCAAACACTATATTTAATCAACATTTATTTATTTATATTAACGAGTGACAATTCCCACTGAGGGGAAGGGAAGCTTATTCATTTACTTGGTCAAGTTGAAGCTATCCTTAGTTCACAACCAAAATGCACTTATACTTACGCCTTCAAGTGCACTTTATGTGTGTGTAACCACAGTTTCAATGTGAACTATTTTGCCATCCAAGTAACCAACTGGAACAGCACTGAAAGTGTAATCAAATGTGAAATTGCAATGGACTCTTTCTTTGTGAGAAAAAAAAAAATCTTTGGCGATTTCTCTTTGGTTCGCAAATTTTAGTCAGAAACAAAAATAAAACAGTGATGAAATAGTTTCCAACAAGGAATATGAAAAGGAACAAGTTGATTCGCTGGCATTCGTATTAGATTCAGAAATGAGGAGTAAAATAAAACTCGGAAAGTAAAGGGGAAAGAGAAATGGGACCTGAAGTGGAGGGAACTGAGCGGAAGGAGCGGCTTGTTCCAGAAGCTTCGTGGAAGAATGTAGAAGATCAGTCCAACTGCTCAAGTCTTCGTTCGCCATGTTCTCTCGTCTCGTCTCCACGCAAAGCCAAAGGGTTTTAGTGTTAGACTAGTTGCTCTTAAGCCCTAAAATTTGAAAAACAAAGTTCTCGTCCTGGAGAATGGGGATGCAGCTAATAGCCTGCTAAACTGCTATTAAACTGGTTCACTACCCAATGGGTTGTTTCGGATCGTATTGGAGTCCGACCCAAATATTACATTTTTTTTTAAATGTAATGTTTTGTCTAAATAATTTCACCAAAAATCAATATTTCCTCCATTTCTTTTTTTATCTGTCGTTTTAAAAAAATTTATTTTTTGTATTAGATGTCATTTTAGAATCTCGACACAAAATTAATTATTTTATATTAATTTTATCATTTTTTATTCTATTAATTATTTAACTTTTATAAATTTTCAATATTTATTTATCTAACTTTTATCTCTCTATCATCTTTTTATTTGTCAATCATATTCTTTCTTTTTTAAAATGTAATACTATTTTTTACTGTTATTTTTTCTAAAATCAAAACTATTAAATTATTTTCTTAATACTAATGATATTTCTTTAAACGACAAATAAAAAAAATTGAGAGACTAGATTTGTCAATTATATATATGTGTGTAATATATTTTTTATATTTTTCAAATGAATTTAATAAAATAATAAGAAATATAAGAAATAAAAAAATTAATTTAATTTTAATTCACTTTTAACATAAAAAAATTTATATTATATCATTTAGTCATATTTTATCAAATTATTAAAAAAAAATTCACTATTACAATCAATGCTTATGAAACATAAATCTAAAAGTCAAAAGTTCAAAAAATATGAACATAACTCTTTTAATAATATATATATATATATATATATATATATTATATATATATATATATCATTGTAATGTTTAAAGAATCAATTCAAAATTTGTCGATTAAATTGATTAAATTATAAATTAATTATGTCTCTAATTTAAATATTTTTTAATTCAATCATAATTTAACTATAAATTTGATTCATTAAATCAATCAAATCATAACTCGAAAGCCTTATCAATTTAATATTTAGTTCAATTTTTAAAATATTACATCATTCAATGGTAAAACAAAACCTTTACACAGACAAAAATTTAAACCCAGTAGTAAAATTAATGCATAATGGATCAAATTTAAATACATAATAAAAATAACTATAACTTTTATATAAATTTATTTATGTATGTGTACTAGACGTTTCTCATTAGACCCAAATGGGACCCACACTATAATTTGTGGCACTTTTAGGGGAGGGAATGTAATTTTGATGCTATATGAATGTAAAGTTTTTACACTAATCAATCATATATTATTATATATAAAATTTTAAAATTGTTATTGTAATACTCAAATATTTTAATAATATAATTATACATAATTGAATTATAATATAAAAGACTTTTATACTCACAATACATTCAAATTTAATAAAAAAATCACTTCCATGACACATACGCACCTATAAATAGAGACATTTGCACCAATGAAGTATCGAGAATCAATTATTTTCAAAGCTCAAGCTAATAAGTCAAAACATATGAATGATTATATATATATATATAGTTTAATTAGTATGTATTATTAGTATAAATTTTTTATATCATTAACTAATTATACATTATTATATGTGAGACTTTTGATGTTGTTATTGAAAGAGTTAAATATTTTTAATAATATGATGATACATGATTGAATGACAATGTAAAATATATATAAGAATAAAACTTAGTTTCAACCCTTCTTTCTAACTCTTTTGATCACTCTTAGTAAAAAAAAAAACTCTTTTGATCACTCTTCATGTGTCTATTAATTCAATTAAGTGAGATTAAAAGAACAAATGAAATGTGATTAAAAGAGTTAAAGGAAAGAGTTGAAGAGAAAATGTTAGAATCAAGTTTTATCCTATATATATTACGCTCTCTCGCGCATGAACCTTTTAAACTTGAAGCACAGGCAATGAACAAAGTCATTCACCTTGTGATAAAACTCAACATTTTTATTAAAATATTAACAATGACAAGGATCGAGCTCCAAACTATTAGGTCATAGAGATTCTAATACTATGTTTAAAACTAACTCTCACAAAAAGTTAAACTATTAAGTGAAGAGACATGAATAATTTTATATATCAAATATAAAAGAACAAGAAATTGTATGTAGAATTAACGACTTTTTGCCATCAAAGTTTTAGCATAGTGTTTGCCTACTTCATAATAAGTGAGCATTTCCCCTTTTCTTATTTGAGTTTGAATTTTAAATATAATGAAAAAATTATGGTTTATTTTGTTAAATATTTATGCTAAATTGCTGCTTTTGCAGTTGTGACCCTAAACAAATGATGGTGGTTAAGAAAATAGTATGCCTTATTTTTTTTAATAAAAGTTTAAGATGATAGAAGGTTCTCTCAAAAAGACAAGAAAAAATCATAGCTAAAATGAGGTAATCTCAAAGGAAATAAAAAAAAATATATTATAGATATCTTTAGAAATTTTGGGCAGGAGGGCAACTACAGCTTCTCATGGCTTACATGAGGCGTAGCCCCTAAGCTATTCTCATTCCAAAATTAAGGCAAACCACCAAGTTGAATGAAAATTTATAGTGATATTACAGATTACTTATCAACGAGAGAATCTTGAATTCGAACCAAAATCATACTGTTGTCATAAGTGGAAGGTCGATTAGGTGAACTAATTCCCGTTAGCTTATTAGATTATGTTAATGATTATATGAAATATCAAACTCATTAAATGATAGAGTAACACGTCATTAGATATAAGTGTAAAACTCTTTTAAATTAATAGAATATCAAAATGAAATTCTACTTATAACTACCAAAATTAATAATAATATAATATTATCTAACTTTAAATTTTTTTTCAAATGAGGACCAAGTGAAATATATGCTGCTCGATCCATTCCACTTTCAGGGGAAATATTTTTGTGGTTAAATTATAATTTTGGTTATTATAATTTCTACTCATTTTTTATTTAGTTCTTATATTTTTTTCTGTTTAAAAAATATCAACTTCTGTTTTAACACCTTTATTTAGTTCTTATAATTTCTACACTTATAAAAAATTTAAAAATAATTTTCACTATCAACTTCCCTTTTAACACCTTTAGTTGACAAATCCTATAAGTGTCTTTTTTTATCTTGAAAGTGGTTTTTAAAATGCTCATTTTTTTAGAAAAATACTCTGTTGGTATTCCTTCATTTTAATAAGAACTCCTTATTTTTTGAGTGTGTATTTCTATATATTTAATAGCTATTCTTTTAGATACTTTTTTTAAATAAAATGTTTAATAAGAACTAAATTAATAGTATTATAACAATAATTAATGATGAAGATTATTTTAAAAATATTGTAAAGATTAATTTTTTAAAAAATTATGAGAATTAAAATAAAAACGATCAAAAATTATAAGGACCAAATTTTTAATTTATCCTTATTTTTTTATATGCCTAATTTTGTATTATTGTTTCGGTGAATGAATGAAATACTTATAAATTCAATGATAATGAAACAAAAAAAAAAAAATACACAAGACCAAGATTGTCTCCCCCACTAGGTTCTGATAAAGTACAAAGAAGTGTCAAAGTCCAACTTAAGATTAAGATTAACAAGGTCCAACTTCAAGTGTTGAAAAACACGCACATATTTACCACGAACCATCACCTAAGTCAAAAAAACAGAGAAAATTCTAAGCACATCTAGTTGGGGCTATGGCTGACATTGCAACTGAATTTATGTATACTTCCATGAAATAATTCACGTTAGTTTATGTATTATGTATATTATCATTAAAAATTTGTCAATTTCATTAAATTGTACAAAATGCAAGGGAAAAAGTATCATTTTAAAAATATAATTAAGAAGCTAGTTAATTGGTCAAATATATAAGGATCAAAATATATTTATTTTTAATTA
This sequence comes from Ormosia semicastrata, assembly GCA_029884595.1. NCBI lineage: Eukaryota > Viridiplantae > Streptophyta > Magnoliopsida > Fabales > Fabaceae > Ormosia > Ormosia semicastrata. Next base: position 3,223,198 of record JAQQTO010000012.1, on the reverse strand, counting down.
AGATTAAAATTTATCTCTGTTATCAATTGTGAGGATAAGAGGTAATTTTCATTTTTTCATAATACATTTTTTATTATCATAATTGCTGAAATTTTCTTAGTTCACTGTACATCAATAAAATGTATATTACCGTTGTAATTAAATAATTAAAATGAGTTAATTAAATAATTAAAATAAATTAATTAAAATTAATTGAGATAACTATTATCTCAAATTTTTATTTTTCTTAGTTTTATTTTAATACATTGTCAATGTAAAAAAGTTTTAATTTTATACTGTTTTTCAATAATGTATTGTCACGTCATTTAATGAATTTGACATCTTATATAAGTTTTAGTTCATTAAATGATGTGATAATATATATAAAACTTTGTTACTGTGACAATACATATAAATTAAATTTTTTTTATCCACTTTCTTTCTCGTTATATTTTTTATTTAATTATTTATTAAAATTATTTTATAAAATTTGCAAGTGTAATGTATGTGTGTGATATATCACCTTTTTATTTTTTATTTTTTACCAAAAGCATGAAATAGTTTTAGGTTAAACTAAATAATTAGTTCTTATATTTTCACATGATTTGAGTTTTGATCTCTATAGTTTCACTAATTTAGATTTTAGTACTTCAAGGACCAATACTTTAATGATGTAAAATTGTAAGTATCAAATTTTTAAAAATATAGGGACTAATTTATTAATAAGTAAAAATTATAGAGATTAAATTTAAAAGAATAAAAAATATAAAACTAATACTATAACACCAAGAACCATAATAAAAAATGAAAATGTAGAGATTAATATAAAAACAAAATTACAGGGACCAAAATACAAATCGAGCAAAACTACAGAATTAATTGTTTAATTTAACTAATAATTTTATTACTGGGAATACATTAGTACAATAAGGAAACAAGCAAAACAGACATAAACTAGCCCACAGGCACTAAAACACTTGTGCCAGAACAATTAACAGGGTGCGACCAATTAGTGTATAATATATCAACAGTTGAACACCGAGTAGCAATTCTGTATTTTTTCTCTATGCGGTCAATCAATAATCACTCATTGAGTACTACTCATTTCATAGTTCTTAAATAAGTTCTTAGTGCGTATTTGTGATAGTTGTAAAAAATTAATTATTTTAATAATTATTATTATAAAAAAATTATTATAATTAATTATAAAAAAATATTTTATGTTTAGATATATTGACTGAAAAATAATTTTAAATTAATTTGTTTTATTTAAGTGGTATAAAAAATTATTTTTATATATTAAATTACTAAAATAAATATAAAATAATTAAAAAATTATTTGATTGATTAAAAAAGTTATTTGATTAAAATAAAATAATATTTATATATCAAAATATAAAAAATAATTTATAATATAAAATTATAAGCTGAAATTTTAATATTATAAAAAATTTAAAATATATTAAATTTCATTTAAAGTTAAAACTGAATTTACTAAATATAATTAAACATTGTTACAATATTTAAAAAAAAAACTGTTAAAAATGAGAATAATATTTTCGAAACACCCCGCCATATTTGAATGTCAATTCCATACCTCTAGTGTAAACTTTAACGGCTCACAGCAACTCATTTAAAACTTGACCATTATTTGAGTAGTCATTTTAATTATGTTCACATTAACGTCGTTGATGTGATGATGATGATCATGACTATGACAAGTTGACAACTTTTATATAAATTTGATGAAATTCCTGTTTTGAATAATTTACCTTTGGCTAGCCATATTCTTTCACTCCTTTGTCTGGATCATATGGTAGCCTTCCAACTTTCTCTAACACAATTATGAAAGTCTTCTTGAAGATGTTTGTGGACCAAACCAAATTCATGCATATGTTATTGTTGCTGTTTGTTTTCTTAGGGAGCATGACCAAAGATTGATTCAAATATAATATTTCGGGTCATTTGACTTCATTATGCAAGCAACTATTGGTTGGAGTTGCCAATTTTGAAGATATAATATGTGAAATGTGTTTTAGAATGAAGAAAATGTATAATCAAATACGAAGATGTCTCTTGAATGAACAATGCCACTTGTGTCTATAGCTCTATATACATAAGCCAAGTTATGTATATATTATTGTTGCTATTTATTGTTTTCTTAGGGAGCGTGACAAAAGATTGATTCAAGTCTAATATTTCAAGTCATTTTACTTCATTCTTCAAGCAACTATAGGCAGGAGTTGCCATTTTCAAAGTATAATATGTGAAATTGTTTAAGAATAAAGCAAATGTGCATTCGTTAATCAAAAGATTTTGAATTTTGAAGTGTTTTCTTGAATGAATAATGACATGTGCACACATATATTGTGATTAATTAAGTAATTTTTTGATTGATTAAGTAATATTTAGGTTAATTTATGCACTAATTCACTTGCATAAAATTTAACATTAAAAATCCAATTATTTTTATGTAAATATTATAACTCCTCTTGAAAACTTGGTTAGGCGATAAGGACATGAATGCATTTTCTGCCTTTCATTTATTGATTGATTTTGATAAGGCGAGTGGAGGTAGTGTGCATTTTCACTTGGTGGACGTAACACTCGTATGTCATGCTCAAGTTGCCCACAAAGTAACCACGATCAATTCTTAATTTTTTGTCATGTATAATTTAATAAATTTAATATTTCATATAATTATTAACATAATTGTCAATTCATATAAAAAAAAGAGGAGGATAAGGCGCCGAATAAATTTATCCATTAAATGAAATGTCATGATTGAGACACCTAAAAATGATCTACGTTTCAGTTTGAGGTTGAATTGATTAACATAGGGAAGGTGTTAGCGTCCTCTGAAAGATCTCACACCGTCCGTTAAAGTTAACGATCAAATTTAATTAATGAAAAGAATTTTTTTATTTTTTATTTTGACATAAGATGCCAATAATATCGAAAATAAATTAAATTAAACAAGATTATAAATAGCATTATTTTTGGAACAAATTCTAAGTTCTGAACATATTATATAAAAGTGGTGAATCAAAAAAAAAATTTTTTAAGAGAAGTAATTTTCAAAATAAATGGTCAAATAAAACATTATTTCAATGAATAAATTTTAATTCAAAAAAATTTGTTTGAGGTAAGAGAAATTTTTTTTTAAAGTAAATGGCCAAATAAAATCTCATTTATAATCAAGAAAAATATTTTTTGGCACAATGAGATTTTTGTAGTAATTTCTAAAAAAGTTTTCAAAAAAATAGAACTTTAATTCACCACAATCATGATGTTGAACTGTATGAAATTGTTCACTTTTATTTGAGGATTTTTATTTTACAAAATGATTTTTTTTATTTTGTGTTTTTTTTTTTAAATTTAATTTACAAATTTATTTAATTTAGTGTGAAATTAGACGCCAACATCGCACTGGCAAAATCCAATATAAAGTCTCAAGATTATCGGGAAGAGTGTATTTGAGCACGCTCCGATCCTCTCCCAATTTTTCCGTCATCGACCGATTTTAAAATGTTTGATTTATACAAAAAATGATTAAAATAAATTCACATACTAACCATCACAATAGTCATAACAAACAAATAATATAATTAATTAAAGGGACGAAGATAGATTATAATAAAGTCAAACTAACCCATAAATTAATTTTCATCATCATTTTTTTCTATTTTTTTTAGACTTTTCATTTTTATATTTCTTTAACATTCTTTTTACTTTCCTTTTCTAAAAAAAAAAAAATGATCATGATGTGCATTAATAGGTCAAATATACAACCCACGTAAGTGGTCTAAGTAGCCCAAATTCCTTTATTTTGTAAAATTCCTTTATTTTGTATTTTGTATTGCTTTTGAAATCACAAAGTCATAAGGCTCAAATATTTGACACAGAACAGAGCAAGCAAGGAGACAAAGGGAGAGGGGAAGAAGAAACTCACGGTGCTGACGGTGGCTCCGGCAGAGAGATGGTGGTCTCGGTACGGATCGCGGATCGGCGGCGGCAGGTCCGGTCTGGAAAGCGATGGCGGTTGGGGCGGGGGAGCACACACATTCGAAATGCACGAGAGTTCCGGATCTGGGTGCAGGGTCCTGGTTCGCGACGGTGCCGATGAAGAGGATCGGCAGCTCGACACCTGGTTCAAGCTCTTCCCGATACGCCGGCGACGCGCAGTAGGTTCTGGATCTGGCGCACAGAGTAGGGGCACGTTGCGGTGGAGATGCCGGCGACGGACCTGTGCTGGTCAGACTGGTGCGGTGCGGGCGACGGAGGCTCAAGAGTGCAGGGGCCGAACGGCGATGGACGACTCGGTGGTGCGGGTCGTGAACGCGGGGTCGAATGGTGTTGGGCAGCTCGGTGGTCGGGGAGGCGTGCAACAGGGTGGCTTCACGTGGGTTGTTAATTGTGGGGTGGTGAGCTTGAAGATGGAGATGGTGGTTGTGGGTGATTTTAAACTATGGTGGCAGAGGAGTTTGAGTGATGCAGGGGCTGTTTTAAGTTGTAAAAATGGTGTGGCTCTGATGAAGGTTGAAGATGGTGGTTAAGGTGAAGCTTGGGGATGAGAGTGGAGAGTGCTTAGTTAACTGAGTTGACTCAGTTGGGTTGCTGATGGTTAATGGTGGCTTTGGTTGGTGGTGTGTGATAAAGGTAGTGGGCGTGGTGGCTTGGTGTTAGTGAAGATAAAAGAGGCTGAGATGGTGTTGTCTGTCTGTGTGATTGCTGTCTGCTTGTATTTTCCTGAATCCTGCGTAGCTCTCTCTTTTTTTTTTCTTGAACGATTGAATCCCCTTTTATTCTTGCCTTGTGGTTCCATTCACAATCAATTTGCTTTTACGTTTTGAAATGCAAACAGGCAGAATAATGCTTCTCAAAGATGATTGGAAAGCCAATGGAAACGAAAACTAATAGAAGCCTTTAATCCAAATCAATGCAAGCTATTGATGGCTCGGTGGCAGCAGCAGGAAGGGGAAAGGAAAGAGTCGAGATGAAAAAAAAGGTCATGGGTTAAAAATGAAATTGGGTTACGGGTTGAGATGAAATTGGGTCATGGGTTGACCCGTATAGAGCTTTTTTTATTTTCTTATTTCTCTTTTTTTCTTTTTTTTTTTTTTTTTTAAAAAAGGAAATTAAATTAAATAAGATAAAAACGAAAATAAAAGAAAATGGATAAAATTGGGTATCAACAATAATCAAATTTATTAAATGATAAGTCAATACAAGATGCTATTGATAATGAAAAAAATTACATTATCACCACATTAAAACTAAATTCAAAATAAATACATATGTTTATATATATATATATATATATATATATATATATATATATATATATATATATTAGAATGTGAAATTGGAGAAAAATGAATTATTGTATTGATTTTACTCAATGATCGAAATATGTATACATCGCAGTAGCTAGTTTGAGTAGCTCAAGTTGTACACAATGGTCAAAACTGACTAACCAAATTCTAACTGAATTTGTAATTATCAAAATTGATTCTTTTGAATAAATGAACTTTCTAACAATAATTATGTTGCTAAGACTCCTCTTCAAAGTGGGAAATAGATGTCTATCGTTTCTATCTTGGACAATAAAGAGTTGAATAAAGGAGATGAAACAAGTTTAGACAGGATATCTGTTAAATGATGTCCAATAAACATGAGTTAACCTTTTCTCTAAGAAAGTGATAATCAATTTTAATATGTTTTGATCTCTCATGAAAAGTAAGATTGGAGGCAAGATGGATTGTAGCCTGATTATCACAAAACAAAAGGATAGGACCAACTGAAACTCCAAAGTCCTGTAACAGTGTTGTTAACCATGTTAACTCACTGGACACACTAGCTAATGCTCGATATTCTACCTTAGTAGAGGATCTAAACACTGTGTTTTGCTTCTTAGATTTCCAGGAAATCAGTAAATGACCAAGAAAAACACAATGACCAGTTGTGAACCTTCGAGTGTCTAGGCAATTTCCCCAATCAGCATCTGCATATTTAAACTTGAATCAAAAGAAAATAAAAGACCTTGTCTTGGACAGGACTTGAGATACCTCAACAAATGGTGGAAAACATCTAAGTGAGGTGTTCGGGGTTTGGACATGTACCGACTTAGCTTATTGACAGCATAGCAAATGTCAGGCTGGTCAAATACAACAGCCTGCCTATAAGTCTTTAATATTGAGAATTTTTAGGCAAAAGGTCACCTTCATGTGAACTTAATTTGAGATTTGGATCCATTGGTAGTAGTGCAGGTTTACACTTCATGAAACTTGTGTCTTTTAGTAATGACAAGGTGTAGTTTCTGTAAGACAAGAAAATTCCTTTGATAATTTGAGCAATCTCTAAACCAAGGAAATATTTAAGATTGCGTAATACCTTTAATCTAAATAGTTGTTGTAAAAGATTCAGAACCTTATCAATAGCCATATGATCTTTACTGGCTATTATAATGTCATCTACATAGACCAAAAGAGCCATAAAAGTTGAACTAGAACCAATAGTGAACATGGAATAATCACACTTGGACTACTTAAAACCATGAGAAATCAATGTTGTTGAAAACTTATGAAACTACTGTCTAGAAGCTCGCCTTAATCCATAGATGGTAAGTCCATAAAGACCTCTTCAAACAAATCACCATTTAGGAATGCATTATTGATGTCCAATTGTAACAGTTTCCACCCATTTATTGCTGCTAATGATAAAAGCACTCTCATTGTTGTTAATTTTGTAACTTATGAGAAAGTGTCTATAAAGTCCACTCTTACTTGTTGAGTATAGCTTTTAGCTACTAGCCTTGCCTTATACCTATCAACAGTACCATTTGATTTCCTTTTTACTTTATAGATCCATCAACATCCAATGATATGCTTACCCTTAGATAGAGGCATCTCTATCCAAGTATTATTGGCCTATGTGGCTTACAATTCTTCATCCATGGCCTTTTGCCATTGAGGAAACTTGACTGCTTGATGATAGAATTGAGGCTTATACACACTAGAGACTTAAAGTACAAAGTTTTTGTTTGTTGGGGAAAGTTTATCATAGGAAAGATGATTAGTGATGGGATAGGCAGGAATACTGTTGCGGTGAAAATCACTAAGATAAGAAGAGGGTTTGTGTTGTCTAGAAGATTTTCTGGTAGGTATAGGGACATTTGTATTAGGTGGAGGAGATGTTGCTGGGATAACAGCAAAAGTATTAGATGGAGGAATGACAGCAGTTGATGAGTTAGAAATAAAATTTGTAACTAGTAAAGGATGAACTAGTTCAGGAAAGGGGTTAGATAGTGACGAAGATTGAGGAATAGCTTGAAATAGGAATGTAGTTTCATGACAGACTACATCCCTAGAAATGAAAAATTATTTGGTCTACAAATTATACAGTTTTGTAACCCTTGTAACCAATAGGGTAGCCAATGAACATTGATGGAATTGCTCTAAGTGAAAACTTGTCTCTGTTGGAGGGCAAGATGGAAGCAAAAGCAAGACAACCAGACACTCTTAAGGCAGTGTAATCAGGATATTTTTGAAACATAACTTGATAATGACACTTTTTCTTCAACAAAGGAGTAGGGATCCTATTGATCAAAAAAATAGTTGTGGCCAAATAATCACCCTAAAACAACAGTGGAATTTTGGACTGAAAATATAAAGACTTTGCTACATTTAAAAGATGTTGATGTTTCCTCTCAGCAATTGCATTCTGCTGAGGCCTTTCCACACAACTGAACTGATGTAAAGTATCCTTAGAAGCCAGAAACTCAGTCAATGCTAACTCTTTGGCATTGTTTGATCGAAATTGCTGGATAGCTTTTGAAAATTGAGTCTCCACTAAGGCAAAAAACTGCATGATCAATTTTGGAGCCTCAGACTTGTTTTGCAACAAATAAGTCCAAGTGAATCAAGAATGATCATCCACCAATGTAAGGAAATATATTTTGCCATCATGGGTAGGCACATGATAGGGTCCCCAAATGTCACAATGAACCAAATCAAATGGAGCAATTGTTGAGTGATTATTGGCAATGAAAGATAATCTCTTTTGTTTAGACAAAGGACAAATATCACAATAAGTAGAATGAAATGAATTTGGAACAGTAAAAGAAACTTTACTACTAAGAATTTGTAATCATTTGTGAGAAATATGTCCTAATCTTGCATGCCAAACATTTGTAGGCACTTTATTTACAACATAAATTGAAATAAAATCTTTGGAATCAACAATAAAAGAATGATCATGATGAGCATTAATAGGTACAGTATCAGGAAGTGACCTAGGGTGAGGCTTGAAGACATATAGTCCTTGAATCAAGTCATTCTTGTCAATCATCTTCAAGAAACTGGGATCTTGTATACAAACAGAATTGACATTAAAAGTGATAATATAAGAAGAATGAAGCATTAAGGCACTTATTGAAATCAAATTTACATAAAAAGATGGAATACAAAGAACATTATATAACTGAAAATGAGGTGTAAGAGAAATAGTGCCTATAGAATGAACAAAAATTTGAGAATTGTCAAGTAGAGTGACAAAGACATCATGCAATTTAGTGTTATGAGTAAAGAAAGCTAGAGAACATGCTATGTGACTAGTGACACCAGAATCAATAATTCAATGCTCATAAGAATTGGAAAAAGAATTTGATAAAGTAGATAAAACAATACTTGCTGAGGAAGGAACAAGATCAGAGTGCTCTGTGGCTGGGGTGGCCACATATGACACTTGGGAAGCCAACAAGGAAAACAATTGTTGATATTAGGCAGGGGTCAACTAAAGGGTGGAAAGATCTGATTGAGAAGATCTAGAAACATAAGTGACCTGATTCACAAGAGCACTTGTACTAGAATTCTTGAGCTTGTCTTTGTTGTAGCTAGGAGTATAACCATGAATTCAATAACATTTTTCCATGGTGTGACTAATGAGGCCACAATGTGTGCAAATAGAGCTATCTTTCTTAGAATTCTTGACATTACTTTTCGGAGCATTAGATTTCACACTGAAAGTCAATTGTGACTCAGGTAATTGAACTGAAACGACACCAACTTCTCACTTTTTTTCTTCTTGAATAAGCAAAGAGAAAACTTTACCAATTAGAGGTAACGAATCAAATAGCAAAATTTGGCTACGAATTTTATTATAACTATCATTCAAACCCATGAGAAATGCAAGAACCTACTCCTAATGAACATGATTATGCAAAACTTTTGCACCACCACAAGTACAAGTGCAGTTTGGCCGAAAATCATTGAGTTCTTCCCAAATTGTTATCAACAATTTATAATATAAGAATTTTGCAATTAAATATAAAAAAATAAAATAAAATAAAACGCCATTTACGTGTTAGCTTATTCTATCTTTAATTGCTCCCATTTTTTCATAATGGCATGTGTTCCATTCCATGCTAGGTTACAAAAGCATTGCCTCTCTATCAAGCCACGTTATTTCGTTGTTTGCCCTATTAAAATATCTAGAACATATATCGAGATTAAATTAGACTTGATTTTGTGTTATCTTAGAAATTTGATTCACACATAATTAGAGATATTATTTTGATTATATTTGATTGTATTTCTTTATTTGTATAGACTCTTTTTCCTATAAATAAAGAATCCTCTTGTATACGCTGATTATTTCAAAGATAATAATTCAGAGATAATACAGAAGCCTTCTCTATACTTTTTCTATGTCCCTAATTCTCTATTTCTAATATGGTATCAAAGCTGTACCATCATCCGTGACCTGTCTCATCACTATTCCCTTGTATAGTTCCCAAAAATTTGGAACTCTAATAAGTCACCTCTCATGTTGTGTTCTCTTTCCGACTTCCTCTCTTTATCTCTCTGTCGTCATTTTCTCTTTCTTATTTGTAGTTGGCCCCATCTCCACTGCGCTGCTTTGTCGCATGTCTCTGCTGCACTCCTTCGCTCCTCCATTGTGCTCCCGATCAGTTCTGCTTGATCTCGCATCTACGATCAGTTCCTCTTATTCCAGCATCTCCGATATGCATCTTTGTTCAATGTTGCCGATCAGATCTGTTCGATCCAACCTGAAAGATTGGCTTCGTCTCCATTGTTCCAGCCTCTAATCAATCGCCTGATCCAAATTGATAGATTGACTCTGTCTCCATTGTGTCAGCCAAATGTAGATTAGTTTCATCCTAAATGCAATTTGGCTCCATTCCCATTATAGATTTTCTTAAATGCAGATGATTTCATCCTAAATGTAATTTGGACATCTTGGCTTCTCCAAGATATCGACGTTGTGTTTTTTGAATATTTTTAATTTATTTTATTTTTATGTGTCTAATTGTAACAAGCTAAAGTTTAGTAACTTTAGTTTAAGGGAGAGTGTTAAAATATTTAGAACATATATCAAGATTAAATTAGGCTTAATTTTATATTATCTCAGTGATTCAATTTACACGTAATTAAATGTACTATTTTAATTATATTTGATTATATTTTTTTATTTATATAGACTCTCTCTTATAAATAAAAAATTATCTTATATATATTGATTAATTCGGATATAATAATTCAGAAATAATATAAAAACTTTTTCTAGAATTTTTCCGTTTTGCTATTTCTAACACGCCCAAGAATGACATGTAATGTGCTATATGAGGATATATAGTTGCGTTAATCGTCCAAACTCCAAACACATTAATATATAAAAATTGAAATAGCACTTTGAACACTCAAAGAAATCAATGATTGAGGATGGGTGGAATTGAGTGAATGCTGAACAAAAGCAAGTCAAGTTGGGGATTCAAAGAGAGGGAGGGGTCCTCGAAGATAAAAACTTAAAACTTGAATCCAACCTTTTATTTTTTCTCTGTTGAATAAATCCGACTACTGTCTAGCTATCCATGTAAAGTAGCCATTTCTGGTTTTTTCAGTGTAACCAATATAATGAACGTAAGGAATAATTATTTATCAAATAATTAAATTAATATTATTATTATTATTATTATTATTATTTAATGCTGAAGATGCGAACATTTAAAGTATAAGTTTGTTTTCCAAAAATTTGTATGGTCTCAAAACTCTGTTCGGTAGGGAAAGGCTCTACGACCATCGAATGAGATGAGTCAAACTGCAATTCTAAACATCCAAGCATTCAGAGGTGCAAGGTCTCATGAGCTGCAAAACCAAAGGACGCAAACAAGACAACAATCATGGATTAAACTTGCTCAAAACCTATACAAGGTGAATGTGGACTCTGTTATCTCAGTGGAGTCTAACACCCTTGGTATCAGCATTATAATCAGAGATTGGCAAGGCCAGTTCATGATAGCTCAAATAATTCATGGATACGTTCACCTCCGTAGAGGTGAATATTATTCGCAGCAAGATAGGTATTTTATTTGCTTAAGTGATGGGATTATGTAAAATCATGTAATATATAAAGAGAAGGTATATATGCCTTCAAATCATGAGGTGTCATTCTTAATAATTGTCATGTGTTATATAATGTAATATTTGATTAGGAAGAGAATTTTTTCAATAAAAATTAAACTTCTCTTCTTATTTTAGCTCATTAGTAAATTAATTAAAATTTATAATTAATTTTATATTCAATTTCAAATTATAAGTAGTAAAAGATAATTACTTTTTATATTAATTTTTTATTTGATTTGCTTTAATTAATAATTTTCATTTATTATTGTTTGTAAAATATTATGATTTGTAAGGTTTGATTGATTTGTTTTAATTAGTTTAATTATGTTTTTAATTCATTATTATGTTAATGCTTAATTTTGTTCATTTACAATAAATCTCAAGTAGTCAAATTTGATAATTATTGAAATAAATTTCATATTCGATTAGGAAAAAAAATTTCAATAAAAATCAAAATTTCCTTCTTATTTTGTCTCATTATTAAATCAATCAAAATTTATAATTAATTTCAGATTCGATTTTAAATTACGAGTAATTAAAAGCAATTACTTTTCTATATAAAGACTATCATTCTATTTATGAAAATTTTTGAATTGTTCAACAATTTGTATCAATTATTTTTAATTAAATCAATATATTAATTTAATTACCTATTTACTTAATTTACTAATTTTAATTCATTATTATATAAAAAAAAATTTTATTTACTTCATTTGTTTTATAGTTTAATCATTATAGAATCTTCACTAATATAATAACATTAGATAATTATTATACAAATATTTAGAATAATTAACCCAAATATTTTTTTCTTATTTTAATTGTATAAATTAACTTCATCTTTTTACATAAATATATAATATATATATCTTTCATTATATATAATTTTATTAATAATCATTAATACTATTTAAAAAATTACTTAAAAGATATATAATCAATAATATGTACAAATATTGTTTTTATGTGAATTCTTGCATAACAATCAATAGTCAATGCAACCGAAAGAATGCAATGAAGCATTATAAAATCCCACGAGATATTGACTAGGTTGGCTTGCGATGACCTCTTCTATTCTATTAACCACTACTCTCCAATTTCTTCACCAACTCAACTTGTCCTCTCTCTTTCTCTCTATCCTTTTATTTATTATTATTATTATTATTATTATAATAGAGGAAAAGTCATATATACACACAAACAACAATACTTAGAGAAAATCACTTACATATATTGCTTTTAAGAAGCTAGAAAATATCCAGATAAGAATAGAGATAGAGGCATGGCTGGTCTGCAAAGATCTGCAGTGTCCTTCAGAAGGCAGGGTTCATCTGGGTTTGTTTGGGATGACAAGTTCTTATCAGAGGCATTGAACAAAGTGAACCACAAAGATCAGGAACACCAAGACCAGGGTGAGATTAATGAGCTTCATACTCCACCACCACTTGGATCCATCAACACCATCGACAGAAGCCGCTCCAACGGCGGAGCCCGTACCCACCGCACCGGAAAAGTCTCACCGGCGATTGAGCCGCCGTCTCCCAAGCTCTCTGCATGTGGCTTCTGTGGCGCTTTTGGAAAAACAAGGGACAAGGGCCAAAGGACAAAACCCCCCGGCAAGCATCGATCAGGGTAGTTTGTTTATTAATTGAATCATTGTTGTCCCTTTTCCGGTGGCCGGAAGTGGTATTTTCAGGTGCCGGTGACAGGTTTTTCCGGCGAATGCCAAAGGGTTCTGCTCTTTAAGTAATGTTTACTTTTAGGTTTGTAGGGTAGGGTGGGTTGAGTTCACAACTTGATATTAAGAACATAATGATGAATGCTATATTTCTCTTTTGCTTTACAATTTTCAAGTTTTTGTTTAAATTGTCTTTTCCTTTTTTTTTGGGGAACAATGTTTAAACTTTAAATTGTCTTACATAAATAATTAGATTGTAGACATGGTTTAATTTGGTTCGGTTGGGTAGGTGGTGCAATTATGTGTATATTTTGATCTTTGTATAAAGCAAATCTCAGATGGGATCTTTCACATGATTATGCTAGCTTGGGATGAGTGCAAATTGCAAAATATATACTTTCTAAAGTTTTGTGCAGCTTGGACATGATTAGATATTTTTATCATCAATTTTAAGTATATTTTTCAATTTAAACACATTCACCTAAAATTAATAGTGAAAATCCTCTGGAAGTAAGACTTTTCTTCTTGCTCACAGCTGTCCAAGAAAACTTCATGATACTTGACACACATACGGTCCTACTCATGATCACCCAGATCGTCTACCGATTCTATGAAATTGTATACAATTCTAACCGTAAAATGTATTTTATTTTATAGACATAAAAGCTGAAACTATAACTAAAAAAAGTGTGAATTGCTAGATTGACAACTGTACAAGGTGTTGTTATTTTTTTTAGTGCAGCTGATCCCATTCCCTCATCATCATCCTTTAACTCTTTGGTGTTTCTTGGGATTAGTAAACACAATGGCGGATATGTACCCCAAATTTTATGTAGGGCTTCCCTTCTAGCCTCATATCATGGGTGATTTGGAAAATCAACCTTAGCAATTCTTCAAGAGGAATGAAAGGGACCAGAGCTTGGAAAATCTAAAGTCGTAACAGTGTTTATTTTCCAGTGCGATTTTTTGGTTGAGAAACAAGAATTTGGCTCGTCTAAAGTAATGTTTTAAAAATTGCATCGATCTTTAAATTGCTGAAAGAATTAATTTACGGTTCAATAATTTAACTGTGATTAAATTATAGTTGAGTCAGAATATATATTTAAATGCTAAATATAGTATATACTGCCAAAGGAATGTAATAAATATAAGGATATGAGTACAATGATCAAATTATAATAAGAGACTTGTGGTGAGCAAAGCATATTTTCAATCACAATACTCAGGTCGGATTCTCATTCTTGCACATCTTTTATTTGAATTATAGTATCATCCTAATAGTCCCACAGGCAATGAAACAACCAATGTTTAGCTTCTATAAATGGAAGAGGACACCAACGTTACGTCCTTGCAAAGGATAGTTTGGTATGGTGTGCCATGTAAGTGGCAGAAGTGGCCAATTAGGCTTCTTCCCATGCTTAAATTAAAGACAGTCAAAAATAATTTTTAGAACCATTTTGAACCGATTTATTCAGTTACTGACCAGTTTTTATCGATTTATCGGGTTATTGATCGGTTTAACTAATTTTTTGTTTTGCTAGGTTTAAGGCTCAAATAGACTAGGTATGTGACCGGTTCAACCGAAAAATCAATATGGTCTGATTTTTAAATCATTGTTTTAAAATTGTATTTTAAAGAGTAAAGTGCATATATTATAATCGTTGAAATTAATAAATAGTGTTGATAAATTCAACTCATTTAATGAATCTACCTCATTTTTTAAATAATCATATTATTAAAAAATTTAAAAAGAAATCATGCTTCCTCTCTCTTCCCCTTTCTACTCTGGACACTAACGAGTCACTCATGTAAAATTCACGGTCGTCAGAATCCATCGTACCACTGCCAATGCCAAATCCGTTGAACTCCAACCCACGAACCAGAACCTCCATAGTAGAACCCAGCCACCATGGTCCTTACGCATATTCACCACCATCACCTACCCTTGAAGCCACCCAACCTCCATAGTCGGCATCTGACCACCAAACCCAGTGCCTACAAGCCACTACCCAAACTGTTGTCCAGCCTTGCCCCAACCACTGCATCGCCTTTCATCACGAGCCACTGCCAAGTCCCAAACGCGATATAACCCTGCCTTAGTGAGCCCTTGCTCCTCGTTTACTACGTGATTTCCCTGCAAAAGCAAGAAGAGGAATAGATGAAAAGAGGAATTTTATTTTTAAAAAAATTGAGTTATATAATTATTTTATAAAATAATATGAAGTAGATTTATTAAATGAATTGTATTCAACTGCACCATTCATTATTTTCAACGGTTAAGATGTTTACATTTTATTTTCTAAAATACAATATGCACTTTACTCTTGCACTTTAGAAGAGTTGAATTCCAAAAACAAAGGCTCATGGTAATTAATAATCATATGTTATATACTGTAATATGGGGTCATGTCCTGTAGGTTGACCCGACACACAGTATACCGGAATCCGACGTAGACGCTCTTGACAGGAGTTCACTTGCAACATGTGAATAAGACCTCAGCTCTATGTTTATCGGACCACGACATTGGGTAGTAACAATTTTACCACAAGATCTGTGCAATAGATAGATCCTTATAATATCTGTTATTGCCAATCATAATCTTACGAAATAATAGCACTCATAATTGTCTCTAACTGCCCATAATTGTAGTATCTATAATCTAATAATATAGGGATCCTATGCAACTAAATAAGGAACATATATCTTACTATTAGTATTACAAGAACGCATCTCTCCATTATGAGAACATATATATCTAACCTCTATAAACATCAAGTTTATTCACCTCTCCAAGTAACTTATCACTCATTGTATAACCCTACTTGTGCACAGCTTGACTTGAGCATTGGAATCCCTTTGTAAGTACCAACCCCTTGTCTCAACACGCTATGCTGTTGCACCACAACGAGGAAACTATCGTGACGTGTCTATCTCAGGTACACTTCTAAATCTACTTTAGAACATCATCAAATCCCGACACTACTAGATTAAGCTAAAACTTTAGAATTTTCGTACAATATTTTGATCATATTTAACGTTACCCTTTTAAATTCATTTGTTATATATATATATATATATATATATATATATATATATATATATATATATATATATATATATAGGATCTTCTTTCTTCGAATTGAGATGAGTGTTTATTGTGAGAGGTGAGATGAATGCATCTTGATCATTAGATCTTTCATGAATGGTTAAGATTAGAATAAATATATGTGACTTTTTTAAGTAGTCACATGACTTTCAAGTAACTTTTAATCTTGATCATCCATGTATGGTTGTATGGTCAAAATCTATTCCTCTCACCTTCTCACAATAAAAACTTCTCTTACTAGATATGTTCCTATATATATATATATATATATATTATTGATTAAACATATTTATAAATGGTTAATCAACTATACCACCTCGACAAATAATAACTATAAATGGTTAAGAGGTCAAATTAGCTTGACAATTAGTTAATTTTACTTCTATATATGATGTTATTGGTTCACGGCCAAAAAACAAAGAAATATTGTATTGTGTAATGTGTAACTAATATCACTTTATATTATTATCATATTAAAGAGAGTCTTGTCTTTCTTTTATTAGTCATAAGACTGTCACACCGCCTTCAGTTTGTGTTTTTTTAATCCTATGGGATTTTTTATAACTATTTTGGGTATGAAACTTATTATTATTTGGGTGGGGTAATATAGTTATTCCGTCTCACTGTTTTTTTTTTTTCACATATTCAAATCTCTCGTATTGTAAAAGTTTATCAACCATTAAACTCAAACTTAATTACTACTTAAACTATTTTTCTGATTTTTTCCTTATATCTTAATAGGTGACAGATGCAGCACAACACCATCAAATTTAGGTGAAACCTAAAAATCCAAAAATACAATTAACTCAAAATTAAACAAGCCTTTTTCTTTGAAAGCTATTTATATGAGATTTGAACTTAAAACGTTGAGGGTAACTTCACATCTCCACCTCACCCTTTTTTTTTTCTTATGAGATTTTTAACCCTTCAACTATTATATTTAAATGAATGACAATAGCACACTCTTTCATACACTTTTTTTAACATATTTTTTATTATTAAATCCCATCTTGCACTTATTTTAAAGTGTGACTTGTAACATGTTAAATAAGAAAAGTTAGAGATATTTTCCACTTTTTTTTTAAACTTCTTTTTTTTATTCGCTTAGCTACGTGAGCAATTTTTTCTTTATTTTTTTAGCAATATCTCTTTCTTTCTTTTAATTCACTTGGTGCCTACCACTTTTTATATATATATATATATATATATATAAAAAAATTTATTTTATATTAAAAAAACTTTATTTTGGTTGATAAAATAAAAAATAAAATACATCATAGAAATAAAGTTCTTTTCTCTTATTGAAAGTCACTTATTTTTTGTTATATTTTTCTTTTAGTAACTTTTTTTTTAATTCACTTAGTAACCAATAGGTTAATTTTTTTTGTATTTAAATAACTTATCCTTTTTATTCACTTACTTATGTAAGCAATTTTTTCTTATTTTTTTTAGCAATTTCTCTTCTTCTTTTTTCATTCACTTGGTGCCTAATAGGCCCTTTTTTTTATCTTTTCTAAAAAATATTTCGAAAAAATAAAATAAAATACACCAATAATAAAAAATATATTTTACTAACATTTCTTTTATTTAACAAGTTAATATAAGTTAAAAATTATTTATCAATTTAGTGTAAAATAAATAGTAAAAAAATAAATTTGGCCTGTTCCAACGATTTGTACAATTTTAAAAAGTAAAACAACGAGTCCTAACTTGTAATGACGACTTACATCGAAAGTAGGTCCTTCATATAATTTTTTATTTTTATTTTTTAAAGCTTTTGTACAAGAGAGTCGTGCTTCAAAGGTATCACTTACATTTTATTTAATACTTTTAGGGAAGTTGTGTCTTTTAAGATAAATACATTTTTTTACACCACAATTAAAAAGTCAATAAAAAAATAATTTTTAGGTAAACTTGATAAATTGGTAAATAAATTACACTTTAAAGTGAGTGTGAAATGTAGCCCAATTATAGAGAGTGATCCATATTGGGATTTTAGGTCTCTAAAGGC
>JAQQTO010000012.1:2252500-2602500 GCA_029884595.1 Ormosia semicastrata | reverse complement strand
AGGACAGGGATAACACAGACACCAGTGACTCAGAACAGAGTGGGCCAGTGTATGCAGAGGTGGATGATGTCCCAGAAGGTCCTATAGTTGAGAGTCCTCAGTTAGAGGAATCAACTGAACGAGCAAAGTCGCAGCAGTTCGAAACACCACAGTCTTCTACTCCAGCTCCTATATTGAGAAGGTCTTCTCGGCCTCATGTGCCTAATAGGAGATACATGAACTATCTGTTGTTGACTGATGGAGGGGAGCCTGAATACTATGACGAAGCTTGTCAGACTGGAGATGCTAGTAAGTGGGAGCTTGCCATGAAAGACGAGATGAAGTCTCTGATCTCCAATCAGACATAGGAACTAGCTGAGTTACCCGTGGGGAAGAAAACACTTCACAACAAATGGGTGTATCGGGTGAAGGAGGAGCATGATGGCTTCAAGAGATACAAAGCCCGACTAGTTGTCAAAGGATTCCAGCAAAAGGAAGGAGTCGACTGTTGGGAATTGCGGATCAAAATATCACGCAGCGGAATAATAGGATTCCCAAATCCATGCGAAAAGGAAGGAGTCGACTGATAAACACAAGCGAGGTGACACCACAAATCTTTGCTCCAGTCACGCCTGTTTCGCGGTGCTAGCTCAATAAGAGAAGAACTATCGACTCATTTCCTAGGTGCGGCTAAGGTTGTGTAACATCTAAGTATTGTTGCTAGTGAAGTGAGTGTGAGCTACCTTGAGCGTGCAACCCTAAAACCCATTGGACGTGAAGACCGTATTTCTTCACGTTCTAAGACTTAGATGAGGAGATATATATGCACCAAATGAAGGTTTCTCGAGTAAAAGGAAAAGAGAATATGGTGTGCGATATTAAAGAAGAGCTTGTATGGCTTTCTGAAACAAACTCCAAGAGATCAATATCTCATATTGACTCATTTGAGTATGGTTCATAGTCTCACTCGGGGGGCAAGTTCGATGGCTTCATGCACACAGGAAGGTTTCCAACTTTATAATCATCTTGTTACTGGATGACGTTTGATGCAATGCACGACTCCTCATGTAGGAATCGTACTTCTTCAAGAGATATAAGTTCGATCCACGTAGCGTATATAATTTTGCTACTTTACGTCGATGATATGTTAGTAGACTTGTTCGGATATCCATGGACGAGATCGAAACTTGAAGATGCATTATTGTTGTCAAAACAATGAATTTGACATTTAAGAATAGATTTATCCAATAGGTCTCACCATCAAGTCATCCACTTGATGTCCTATGAAGATCCTTTCTAAGGAATTATGTCTATCATCACAAGAGATAAATGAAATGCCTCATTTATCAAAATAGCATAATATAATGTATGTCAATACAAACAAAATGTATTGGCTCAGCATACACCAACATCGACACCGAAATCTTTGCTCCGGTTGAAAATCTTCAACATGTTAAGTATTGTTGCAATGCCAAACCTACCTTGCTAGCACGTGACCTTTTCTTCACGGAGACTTAGATGAGAGATATTTTGCTTTCTCGAAAAAGGAAAAGAGAATATGGTGTGCGAGTTAAAGAAAAGATGGCTTGAAACAAACTCCAAGACAGTGGTACGGGAAGTTCGATGGCTTCATGCACAAGGAAGGTTTCCGAAGTGCAATGCAAGCTTCTTCAAGAATAAGTTCGGTTATATAATTTTGCTACTTTACGTCGATGATATGTTAGTAGCGGGTTCGAGATATGGACGAGATCAAAACTTGAAGATGCGGTTGTCAAATGAATTTGACATGAAAGATTTAGGTCCAAAGGGAAGATCCTTGGAATGCAAATCACAAGAGATAAGCAAAGAGGATTTTGCAGTTATCTCAAGCAGAGTACATCGACCGTGTTTTAAAAAGATTCAACATGGGCAATGCCAAACCGGTTAGCACACCTTTGGCCAGTCATTTTTGCTTATCCAAGGATCAGTCCCCTCAGACGGAGGAAGAAGGAGAATTCATGGCTAAAGTTCCGTATGCTTCAGCCATTGGAAGTTTGATGTACGCAATGGTCTGTACGAGGCCAAACATTGGCCATGCAGTGGGAGTTGTAAGCAGGTTTATGTCAAATCCAGGTAAAGCTCATTGGGAAGCAGTAAAGTGGATTTTGAGGTATCTACGAGGCACTACAAAGAATTGTTTGCACTTTGGTAAAGGAGAATTAAAAGTGTAAGGCTATGTAGATGCAGACTTTGGAGGTGAAATCGATCATCGAAGAAGTACCACCGGTTACATATTCACTATTGGAACTACAGCTGTTAGTTGAATGTCGCAGATACAAAAGATTATTGCTTTATCCACTACAGAAGCTGAGTATGTGGCAGTAACAGAAGCCAGTAAAGAATTGATATGGTTTCAAGGTTTGTTGACAGAGTTGGGATTCGTCTAGGAGAAAAGGATTTTGCATAGTTATAGTCAGAGTGCGATACATCTGGCAAAGAATTCAGTAGGGGTGTAAATTGGTTCGGATAATTGACCAACCCGATTAATCCAAACCAAACCAATTAAATTGGTTCGGTTTGGTTTGGGTATATTGATTGGTTCGGGTAAAATTCAAACCAATTAAAGTTTAATTGGTTCGGTTTTCGGATTTGAAATTTCAAAACCGAACCAACCCAAACCAAACCAAACCATATTTTATATATTTTATTTTAAAAAAATTTTATGCTACAACATTTTTTGGCTACTACTTATTTTTCTTTATTTTTTGTAATACTTTCTCAGTTTCTAACTCCTAAAACGTCATTTTCATTCAACACAAAAGGCTAGAAAACTCCTCTGCCAAAATGTTTGGTTCTGCTTACCAGCTCTGCAGTTCTGGCCAAGCATATGCTATCAGGTGCTATTCTAAAAACTTTTGGAGAGGTGAGAGGCTTGAAAACTTTGGATGCTTCCTTCAACTAACTCTCTGGATCCATTCTTATTGAACTTCAAAATCTACATGTCATTTAACTTTCGAACCTCTCTTATAATGATTTAGAAGGAACTATTCCTAATGATGGAGTTTTTCAAAATCTTTCTGATGCCCATTTAGAAGGCAATAAAAAACTTTGCTTGTATTTTGCATTTGATCTCATGCTAAGAAGACATTCGTGACATTCATAGGAAGCTAATAATTTGCTTGCCTATACATAAAGAAACGAGAAAAGTGATATTAACATCATCTAAACTTGGAAGTTTGGAAACGATGAATTGACTTTAAATGCTCTAGTATTGACTTTAAAAAAATGAATTTCTGGCTTTACTTTATGAGTACTTAAGTAATGGAAACTTAGAAGATTGGATTAAAGGAAAGAGAAAGCATACAAATAAAAATGAGTTGAACCTTATGGAGAGACTGAATATAGATATTGATGCTGCTTGTGCATTGGACTACCTGCACAATGATGGTGAAGTTCCTATTGTGTATTATGATTTGAAGCCTTACAACATTCTTTTGGATGAAAATATGACTGTAAAGGTTGGAGACTTTGGATTCACTAGGTTACTGATTCAAAGTTCAACTAATCAAGTCTTCATTAGTTTAACTCATGTCATTAGGGGTTCAATTGGTTGCATATATATCTTCAGGTTAGTAACCTCACAACTTTCTCTTAATTAAATAGTAGTAGTATACAACTTGCCAATTTAAATCTCTCTTGAATTTTTTTTTAACTTATTCAAATATAATTTCTTAATACAAATATCAATATGTTTCTTTGTTCCATCTTTATGAACCTTTTAATACACATTCTAAAATATGAAATAATTATTAGTGTTCAAATTAATAAGATTAATTCTATTTCTAAAATTTTTTTCATTAGTTTATTTTGTATTTTTTTTTTATGAAAAGCTAATTATTTAGTTAATTTTTGTATTAAAAAAAATTCAACCCGATCACCCGAACCAAACCAATTCATAGATGTTCGATTCGGTTGTTCGATTGGCTATCAAAAAATACAAAAACCGAACCAAACCAAACTAATTGATTTTGATTGGTTCGGATTTATTTTTCCTCAAAAACCAAACTAAACCATCCACTTACACCCCTAGAATTCAGCATTTCATTTCAGAACAAAGCACATTGATCTTCGTTATCACTTCATCAAGACTCTGCTTGAGGATGATGTGCTAACATTGGTGAAGATTCAAGGAAGTAAGAACCCAGCAGATATATTAACAAAAGTGGTGACTATCGACAACCGAAGTTGTGCTCAACTTCGGTTGGCTTCTTGCTAGAGAAAAGCTTATTGATCAGGTGAAGACAATTGCTTCAAGTTTGTTAGTCAAACGCAGGCCTTCCCCAATTTAATTTGTCCAACACGTGACCACCGAAAGCTGCAACAAGAAGCATCAAAATTGCAAATTGCAATTTGCAATTTGAATTATTTTGTGTTGGCAAACCGCGTGAAGGAAAATCACGCGGTTTCAGCTTCTATAAATAGAAGCCTCCGTAGAAGAGAAAATGTATTCCAACAAAGAGAGAAAAACTCTAGAGAGAGAAACAGAAAAGCTTAGAGAGAAAAGCTTTAGTTTTTGGATGTAATTGGGGTGTGGGTTGTGAGAGATTTTGAGTGTTTTGTAAACACCTTTTATATTTCCTTTATCAGTAAAATATTTGCAGCAGCCCGGAGACGTAGACACAATTGGCCGAACTCCGTTATCAATTTTGTGTGTATTATTATTTCTCATTTATTTCGCTTTCTACAAATTTGATGATAAAGAAATTTTGCGTAATTTCCCAACAGCATTGTAGTCCATTGTGAAGATTTAGGGATTATTTGCCCTCGGAGAAAGTTGTTGGACAGCTTCAAGAACTGCAAGGATTTGCACTTTGTAGCCAATTGTGCTTGTAACTCTCCTATAAGATTATTGTTGGACAAATCCAAGTACCAAAGTCCTTTCATCTCACAAAGCGACGAAGGTATGTTTCCTCCAAATCTATTAACTGACTGGTCCATATGTGTGATGCTTGGAAGGACAATACCAATATCTTTTGGCAGCAAACCACTTATGTTGTTGTTTGATATGTCTAGGTAACTTAAAGTTTGTTGGGAGAACAATTGAAAGCTTCCCCCAAATGAGTTATTCCTCAAAACTAAAGCTCCTAGTCTGGAATTATTTTGCACCAATCAACTTGGGAATGTTCCAATCAATTTGTTGGAAGAGAGGTCAATAAAGTGCAAATGGTGTTGGAATAAAAGAAAGCTGGGAATAGTTCCACCACTATTAATGTTTAGGTTGCATCTTCTTAATATGAGAGATTTAAGTTGAAGTGTAGGATACCAATCAGCATTTTCAGTTTCAACTTGTAATCTATTGCTTTCAGATGGAAAATAGAGAACCTCAAGCTTGGAATGGTTAGCCAAAGTGCTAAATGAAAACAATCCCTCCATGTAATTGTGAAAGAAAGACAAGTATACAAGGGATGTGAGGTTGCTAATAAAGGATGGAAAATTGCCGCTCAGTTGATTCTCAGTGAGGTCAAGAACTCTAAGGTTTGTTAAGTTGTTTAAGCACTCAGGAAGTTGAAGTTGACCAATAAAATTTTTCCTGCTTAGATCCAGCTCAACTAGGTTGTTCATTTCACATAGTCCTGCCAAAGTTGTTATATCTAAAGGTCTAGTCCTTATTACAGATTCATCTTGACATTTTGAATTCAAATAGGCCTCGATGGCATAGAATTGAGAAAAAGTATGCCAAAAATATTTACGGAGAATTAAAGAGAAGGACCATTAACAATACAAAATTAATCGTGAAGGATCAATAACTATTCTCGTAACATCAATGACTGTTCGGAATGATTAATTGGTCTTTCTTATTAATTTTGTATTGTTAACGATTCTTTTCATTAATTTTCCCAAATATTTATTCTATTCCATTGTGAAACGTTTATGGGATCAAATAGTTATCTGCGCCTGGACCTGGTGTCAGAGGTCTGCCAAGCATACAAACTAGAGAGGATGTTTCCTAAAATATATATATATAAGTAGGTACCTTGCGTCGGAAGAGGGCCACTCAATTGGTTATGGCTTAAGTCTAACATTTTCAATTTTCTCAAATTCACCAAATCTGCATTAAGGAAGAATAAATTAAAGTGAAGGTTTATATCGCCTTTGGGCTGTTCAGTGCAGTGTTTAAATTTGTGATAAGCAGGAATGGTAAGCAGAATAATAATCATAACAGTAACTTTCTACCAAAAAGAATTGTTATTTTCTACCAAATTAAAATAATCATAACAGTAACAATAACGACAAAAGTTTTTTTTTTTGTAACGAAATAAAAGTGTTATTAATCATATATGATAGTGATAACGATAATCATGATGAGATAACTTGTTAAAATAAATGCCTTTAGCGATCAGAGGAGCACTGAGTTGATTGGAACTTAGGTCTAACATTTCCAAATTTTTTAGATTTGCAAGATCTGGTGTTAGGAAAATATAAGAAATGAGTGTAACTGTAAGCTATAGAATAGTGGTTTTAATAAAAGTAAAAATAATAGAACTAATGTGGAAGTTAAATAGCTTGCCTTGATCAGGAAAGGAGCCACGAATTCTGTTTTGAGCAAGAATCAAAGTCCTCAGTGATGTTAATGCACTGAAGCTTAAAAAGGCACTACTGTCCAAATAATTATGACTGAGGTCTAGTATCTCCAGTTTCTTCAAATTTGAAAACGCTTCAACATGTAGAATCATGAAATGTTATTTATCTTAAATTACTATAGGACAGATGCTAATTGATATACATGAAGAAAAGAATTAGGCTCTAGAGGGAAGGGTACCTTCAGGCTCAACCAAACCATCAAAGAAGTTGTGAGATAAGTTGAGGGTTCTCAGTTCTTCAAAAGTTTGAAACATAGAAACGTTCAGAAACCAATTTTGCTCAAAATCATTATCCGGGAATTCATAAAGAGACAACTCAGTTACATGGCTAGTGAAAGGATTGCACTTGACTAGCTCCCATTCACAACAATTAGCTGTTCTATGATCAACCCATGAAGCCAATTTATGGAACCTATCAGCTCCCCATGAATCAAAGAAGGCCTTGATTTCCAGCAACTCCATCCTCTCCTTTTCTAAGCAGCCATAGCATTCTTGCATCTGACCCATCACCACAATCAGCCATGATAACGAGTATCTCTAGCCAAAATCCATTCCATAATTGAAGAGGCTTTTCCCCTCAGGATCCTTTTCAGGTTCATCTTTAACTAATGTGATGTGATGTGGTTTGGTCGTAACTATGAAGCATATAATGAATTGAATCGTTTCCTAGACTTTGTTTTCTATGGCATATAGATAAGACAAGAAGTAATATACTGTAATGAATGAAAATGAAATAGCCCAGCTTGGACATGATGATTTGGGCAAGTTGGTTGGAGAGAAAGGACAGCTGGCAAGCAATGCTGAAAATAAGGATATGTTAAGAAGGAGTAACAGATTTCGTGAGGCATAATGGTGGAAAATAAAACGGCATGCAATGAGAGGAATTGGTTAAGCAAATACTGAGAATCAAGTCTCCTTCTCGCTAGATGTTCTTCCTCTTCTCTCTGAACTTCTTCTCGCTCTCTTTCTCTTGATTGTATCTCAATTCTGTTTCTGAGTTTATCCCTTTTGCTCTTAAGGATTGACTCATACCTCTTGTTACTACTCATATCAGTTGTCTTAAATTGATTTTCATATAATTGTTTACTAAATTTCTGTATTGATCCATTGAACTCTCATTATCTCTATGAGCCACCATTACATATGCAAGAACAAAAAGACATCCAAGAGTTCGTAAACTTACATAATTGATAGAAAAGAAGCCAAGTCTTCAACAAAAATTCAAAAAATATTAGCACTCTAGTTTAAAACAAAGATTTTATTTAATTTGCGTAAGAGCGTAGCTATAATATAAGGTTCAGAAATGGGTCCAATGAATCCATGTATAACTAAAACTGATAAGTGGTTATGAGAGGGTTCAAGCCACGAATTTGTTGCAGGTCACCAATTTTTGGTAGGAGTGTACATGGGTCGGGTCGGGTCGGATTTAGAGGAAAAAAAATCTAACACAATCATGTGAGTTCGGGTCGAGTCAAGAGAAAAAAAATTTGAGTAACTCGATCTGAATCGGGTTGGTTCGGGTTAGATAATCGGGTTGGTTGGGTCACCGGATCGGGTTATAAGAAAAAATAAATAAAAAATTTAAATATAGACAAAATGACGTCGTTTTATTGGGTCGTCGGGTCGGGTTGTCAGGTTGGTTCACCAAACCCGTTACCCAAACTGATATTCAACGGGTTCACAAAATTTGACCCGACCTGACCCGATTATCCAAACCAACTGGATATATGTGGTCGGGTCGGGTCGGGTTGGCTGGTCGATGGGTCGGGTTGTGCACTCCTAATTTTTGGTAGGATAGCTCCAGTTAAATCATTGCATGATAAATTCAGACCAGTCTGTATCCAAAAAAAAAAAATCCAAACCAGTCATCCTCTCAATGCTACCCGTGTAAGAGCATTTTTTTTTATTATAGTCAGATGCTCTCTAGATCATTTTGCACTTATTTCGATTAATCTATTTATCAGATCCGATCAAAGACAGGTTATCTATGGTGAAACCTAAGACTATGGATTCACAAGAGTATTTTTTGTGGCATGACTCTAAAAAATTAACGTAATTAAGATTTAAACTTATGATCATGCATTACCTGTGTAAGAGTAATAATTACTCCTAGTCCTAAATTTTGTTGGGGAGAATACATCATTCCCTTCCCACCTGCATGCATAAATATGAGTAATTAAAAAAAATATTCACACACAAATTTAACGTGGTTGAGCTTAATATGACTACATACACTGATAAAAAAAAGATCAAATTCATTATGAATAGTATTATAAATGTAACTTTACTTTTGCATAAATTAAGTTATAAACTTTCCACAACTACAATTTTTGTATGAATAAAACTACAAATCTTCTCTTAATGTAACTTTTGTGGACAAAGTTGTGAAGTCGAGCTAATGCAATTTTCCTATTACAAACCCTCTAATGCAACTTTTAAGGACAAAGTTGCAAACTCTCCACTGTAATATTATTCTTAAATTCATCTCTTTCATTCTCATGTCTCTATAAATTCTCTAATATAAATATTTATAATTTACAAGAACTTGTTTGGTAAGTAACTACATCTTTTTACACTCTTTATGATTTTTCTATTTTCTATTAAAAACAAATTTCTCTTATATCTTATATATCTCTCATATATCATTTATGTTTATCTCACGTATCTTAATATTAATTTAAGATATAAAACTACTAATAAAATAAGAAACTATTGATATCAATTTTCAAATTAGGAATTTTGAATCAATCCCACTACAACTGCTATTTGTAGGGTGGTGTTATTTACACTCCTATTTTCTTATTGGCCTCCCTTTTAATTGTTTAAAACTTTAATTACCTAAATTTACCTTCATTAATTTATGTATTTATTAAGTTAAACTTTTTATTGCTTATACTTGACAAAAGAAATTACAAAAAATAAATATTAACTTTCTATTACTGGAGATGAACTATTAT
Source organism: Ormosia semicastrata (assembly GCA_029884595.1). Classification (NCBI taxonomy): domain Eukaryota; kingdom Viridiplantae; phylum Streptophyta; class Magnoliopsida; order Fabales; family Fabaceae; genus Ormosia; species Ormosia semicastrata. The sequence continues at coordinate 2,592,944 of JAQQTO010000012.1, read as the reverse complement.
ATTTATATTAAACTTTTTTAATAAGTTAAAATTTTTTATTATTGGAGATTATTTTATTATATTTTATTGATATATTACAAAATAAAAACTTAAGAAAAAATCATTTTATTATGAAGAAAAAATTAAGTAGTTTAACTTATTGAAGTTAAAAAGTTTAACTTATTTAAATTTAATATTTATTTTTTGTTAAAAAATTTAACTTATTTATTAAAGTTAAAAAGTTTAACTTATTTAAAAAGTAAAAAATAAAAAATCATTATATATATATATATATTTATATATTTATATATATTTTAAAATGTATAAGTAGTTTAACTTATTGAAGTTAAACTTTTTTATGAAGTTAAACTTATTGAAAAAGGAAATTACAAAAAATAAATATTAGATATATTAAATTGTCAGGATATGAGAATTTATTTAAATATCTAACTACTTGAAAAATCTTAATATTAGTGATTTTTTATATGTAAAAAATATATATTTTAAGGTTATAAATTATATTAATAAATCCTTTAATATTAGATAAAAAATATTTTTATAAATGTTGCGTAAATTACTGGAGATTATTTTATTATATTTTATTGATATATTACAAAATAAAAAACTTAAGAAAAAATCATTTTTCATATATAAAAACATTGAATATAACTTTGATAATTAAATTTAAAATATTATAAATATAAACGTATTTTTTTACCTGTAAAAATATAAACATATTAAAATGTTTTTTAGTTGTTTAAATATTGTATTATAAAAGTGGTTCATGACCTTTGAGATGGCTATTATTGATGAAAAGTAAAAAATAAACATATTTTTAATTAAAAAAACTGAAAGTAAAAACTAATGGAAAAAAAAAAAGAAAATAAGGAGGAAAAGAGAAAATATGATTATATGATTTAAAATTTTATTTGATGAATAAAAATTAATTTTAAAAATAAATAAATATTAGAAATTCAATTAAATAATAAATTGTCAAGTATAAGTAATAAAAATTTTAACTTATTAAAGATATAAATTAATGAATGTCAATTTAGGTAATTAAAGTTTCAAACAATTAAAAAAGAATAGCAATAGACAAATAAGAGTGTCAAAAATAAGAGTGTCAATAGCACCACTCCTATTTGTTTAATATCTTCAAATGCTATTAACATATACTTTATAATTTACCCTATTATTTTTTATTAAGCATTTGTAGGGATGCAAGGTATCCCATATATCCCAATTTCTCTCTCTTGGGCTGCACGCAGAATGAGGGGATTTGAGCTCCCAATAAATTTTTTTTAATGTAATTGCTCTCATAATTTTAAGGTGGATTGATGGTTAGATAAAATTTTTATTAAAATGGTGACTCCAAGATTCAAATTATTCACATTGTAGCTAAGATCAGCATAAAGTCACAGTTCACTTCTATTACAATTAACCTAGAAAGCATGAACACGTCATTTTACTGGCATATCCACGTGTCTGACATAAATATACTTCGACACGTACACGACACGCGTGTTTTACGTGTTTGAATGTTTTCAATTAAAAAAAATATTATTATTTGACTCAGACACAGCTCGAACATGGTTAGGATACATCTCGGACACACCGCGAACACATATTTGACACAACCCATTAAAATTTTTAAAAAAAATTATTATATGACAGTGTACTAATATCAAGGCCCACAAGCTCAATATCCCCCGACCCACTCTCAAGAAAAATCTTCTATTCTTCCTCAATACATTGTGTTCACTGTGTGCTAATAGTTCAAGTTTCAAGTGAGTTTCACTCTGGTCTGGTGGTTCAATTTTTAATTATTATTGGTTTCTTTTTTAGTTATAAACAAAGATGTTTGTGTTATCATTGAGGAGTTGTATTTGGAATGTTTATAATCAAAATTATATATATGTTGTGTCCATGTCGTGTCTGTGTCCTAAAATTTTTAAATTTAGTGTGTCTCTGTGTCTATGTCCATGTCATGTCACGTGTCCGTGTCCGTGTCCGTTTCCGTGCTTCATAGCAATTAACCAATGTTGGATAATTTCGGAGAAGATGTTATTTTGCTCTTGTATGGTTGGACTGTGCCTGTGGTGTGTGGACATCATTCCTTATGGACCTTCCAAATATTTTTATTAAATCGTTTTGGACTCAAAAGCCCACTAGATTTAGGTTTAGTTTTTTCATCTTTTTGTCGGGGAGGGGAGAATGGGCCTGGGTTCAGGTTCAGGTTCGGGTAATCTAGAATCAAGCTCCATATTGTCACTTGCCTCCCCAACAATTACACACACAGGCTTTGTTTGGTTCAGGTGAAAATCAAAGGAAAGAAAATGTAAGGAGAGAAAATGGGATGATTATGTACTTTTCTCTTGTTTGATTGAGGAGAGAAATAATATATGGGATCCACAAAAACATTTTCATGCCTCAACTATAGGGGTGGAAATAGTGCTAGATCGCCAATCAGTAGCCATGGCTTCACTGCTTGAGTTTTCTACTTAACTTGTTTACTAAATAAGTTTAAACAAGTTAGGCTAAGACTTTTTTAAAAGTCTATTTAATTAAAAAGGTCAGGTCTCAGCCATTTAATAGGCCTTTTTAGCTTGGTAGGTCGGTCGACTTATTTAATTATATATAATATTATAATAATTATAATTATAATTATAATTATAAATTTATTATAATATATTAATATATTTTTTAATTAAATTTTAATAAAAGTCAAGAATTAAAACTTAAGTTAGTAAGTTAGAAAAAAAAATAACATATTTATTAATATATTTAACATAATATATTTATTAGAATTAAAATAATAAGTTAACACTCACTCCTTACTTTTATAAATACTCACTACTTTCTTGTTTTGATCTTTGGTCGATGTGAGACTTGAAAGACTAGAGTAAGAAAGTGAGTAACTTGGTATATCTCCAAATCCCACATCGACCAAAGACTAGAGTAAGAAAGTAGTGAACATCTATAACTCTCACCCCTTATTTTTATAGATGCTCACTATTTTCTTACTCTGATTTTTGGTTGATGTGGGACTTGAAAGATTAGAGTACAAAAGTGAGCAATTTGGTATATCTCCAAGTCCCACATCGACCAAAGACTAGAGTAAGAAAGTAGTGAGCATCTATAAAATTAGAAGGTGAGTGTTAAATGATGCACACTTTTTAGTTATTGCATTTACAAACCCAAGTGCAGGTTGTCTCAAGTAATAATTTTCTCGGTGAGTCCGAGGTCGATCCACACGGAATTGATGAAGATTAATTATGGTGAGGTAAATATTTTGTTGTTACAGTAAAAATTATTTATTTGGGTAAAATGATCCACTCTTGGTAAATAAAGTAAAAGCAAAATTAATTCCTTTTATAACTCAATTAGAATCCTCGCAACATGGAGGTTCCAATCGGAAAATACAACATTAAAAGTCTATTAAAATAATATACGTAATTATATTATGCTTCCTTTAATCATCCATTAATATCATCACTCATAAATTGGATCAAGCATTCAACGCTTGCTATATTTTGTCTACAATAAATCAAGATCTCCACATTACAACGAGTTTCTAACACCAACACTTGTAAATGGGTTAAAGCATTCATTGTGTCAATCTCTTGTCTACAACAAATCAAGAACTTCATTTTACAAGGAGTGCTTCTAAATTGATTGGAAACAAAATACAATACGAAATAAAATAATATACGTAATTATATTATATTTCCTTTAATTATTACCACCACTTGTAAATAGGTTAAAGCATTTACTGTGCCAATATTTTGTCTACAATAAATCAAGAATTCCTATTCACAAGGGCAATTTCTAAATTATCAGAAACAAAATATAACACGCATAATAACTACTTAAAAATATAAATCATTAAAGCACAAGAGAGGAATAAATCTAATATTATTTTATTACCAAGAGCTTCACACTTTGACCCAAGTAGACCGAAACTTATTTACACATGACTAAAAGAAAGAAAAAAAGAAAAAGAGAGAGAAAATAAAAGTGAAGGGAGACTGAGGAGAGGAGGAATTCCTCCTCTCCTCCTCTGGAAATATGCCTAGAGTTTCCCCCTCCCCCGAATTCTCAATTGCAAATGAAATGCAAATGCTTATTTATAGGCAAAGTTTGGTTACTGTGCTTACAATTTGGAGCTACAGTAGCTACAGTAGCTGCACGTCAGAAACTTAACGATTAAGTTTCTGACGTTTTATTTTATTATTTATTTATTTTTTTTAATATTTTAATAATTGAGTAAATGCACATCCGTATGTCTAGTTTTCTTCATTTTTGAGAGAAGTGGTCTTCATGAAAGTTGTAGGCCTAAATATTTGCTTTAAAATGGCTTTGGTTTCAGTCCATAATCATGCCTAGAACTCAAGATATGGTCTAATTACTGCACAATATTTTAGACCCGATTTTAGCTCCTCTATTCTGACTTCAAAGCTCAATATCAACTCTAAGGCGTCCGATTTTGGAAAAGTGTTCAACATGAAAGTTGTAGGAAATTGTCTTAACTTTCCTACAAGACCAAAATCACATTAATCAGATATTTGTAACTCAAATTATAGCCAGCTTACTAAACATCACAAAGAGATAATTACGATTAATTTATCACAATTTATTTAATCGTCCAATTTACCAAAATCATAAAATGTGTCAAACCAACTTAATTAAGCCTAATTGAACCTTAAAAAGCCTAGTGAGAGGATTACAAAATGTATAAAATACAGTGTTATCATTAAATTATAATAAAGCCTTTGGCTTTCAGGAGACTTGCTGACTTATTTCCTGCCAAGCAGTAAACAATTTATGTAAAGACATGTTGACTTATTTAAAGGTAAGTCTGTTAACTTATATAAAACATGTTGATCTATTTAAAGGTAAGTTTGTTAATCTATGTAAAGGCTTGTTAGCCTATTTAAAAATAGACCTGTTAGCCTATTTAAATGTCTCATTGTAAAATAGGCCTTTAAATAGACTTTCAGACCAGGTTAAGCTTTTAAAAAGGTCAGGTCAGACCTTAAAAATTAATTTATTACAAAAATAAACCAGATTCGGCCTTATAATTGTGATACAAATCAGCCTATTTAAGAAATGATTTCACCTCACCTTTGCTTTCACCCCTATTCAACTACAAAGACAACTGGCAAGAACGAGAGAAAATTACTGAAATAACAATTTTATCCTTTCTTTTAGTGTTGCTCTGCTAATATCGTGGCCAACTATTTTTTTTCCGTATATCTCTACCAATAAATTGTGAATAACAAATAATCACGGCATAATCTCTCAACATAACAATTCAAAAACTCAAACGAGTGTAACAATGAAGGGGGCATGGGGTGAGGAGTGTGGCGGTTGGGATTCGAGGGGAGGACGCGTGGGAAATAAGGTAGGGAGTGATTATAATTTTTGTTTTGGATTTTTGGTTTAGCTGGGAGGGAGAAGAAGAGGTAATAGTGAACGAAAAGAAGAGGGGGAGGGGAGGGGGGCCTGTTGGTGGAGGTGATGGGTAGGTTAGGGTAGGGTAGGGAGAAGAAACTGAGGGTGAAAGATTTAACTCATATTTAATGAATTTTTTAAATTATATTTATTATATAAATGTGTTTATTTATAAAATTTATAAAAAATAATTAATTTAAAAGTATAAAATAAAATAAAAAATAATATATATATATATATATTTATATCTTATTATATAAAAAATTATATATTTATATTTCATTATATATATAATAAGGATAAATATATTATTTTACATAATTATATATATTTTTAACATAATTTTCATTTTCTTTTTATCTATTTTTTCTTCGTCCAAACACACAAAGAAAAAATACATTTTTCTATTCAATTTTCTCTTCTCTCCATTTTTTATCTTTCAATTTTCTTTTTTTTCATTTTTTATTGTCATCCAAACAAAGGCTAAATGAGAAAAGCTCAAAGATTTAAAATAAAGTTAAAAAGCTCTAAATATTGTTAACAAAAAATTAATTTGTTTTGTTTGTTTGTCTTTGATCTTGATTACATTTCCTGTGATCACGTTGATTGCGGAGGAGTGACAGAAGATTTTGGGTTATGAAAAACAAAAAGTAACAAATGCGTGCTGAATCCACTTAGAAACGGAGATTAAACACTTGCCAGTTTTCTACTTCCTCCACTCGTACATAATCCCTGTCCGAATAAGCCTTTCCCAGTTACACCGCTTTCGTAATAGGCTTGGGTGCGCATGCAAATACAATATATCCAACCTCACCATGAAAATGACAACAACTCAAAATCAAAATTAACCCCGCAATTGTGCTCAATTATGTGACTCCACTTAAAAAATTGAAAATACTTAAATTGGAAAAGTGCATCGTGTCAAACGGATGGTTGATTTGGTAATGGAATATGATAGCATCATATCATAATTATCAAATTTAATGGTCAATTTTTAACTCCAATCAATAAAACTTACATTATTTATGCATGAAAGTGAGATGATGCATTAATTGATATATCTATTTTAAATAAAACTTGGTTGCACTATTAGTGCAATATAAAATAACTACTATTATATATTATTTTAATTTTCTGCCTATAATTATTGTATTTATAAATATTTCAATTAGTTTTGATGTTTATATAATTTCAATATTACAATCAAACCCGTGTTATTGTCAAGTTTAGACCAAATATATAAATATCTAAATATCAAAATTATATATATAGAATTAATTAAAGGCGGGAAACGGAAAGTGACTACCCCTGCGAAGATGCTCACAAAGCGTGATGCCGTGATGTTGTTCATCCGTCTTTATAGCATTAATGCATTGGATTCTTTTAACTTTTTAGGAAAATAATTATTATAAATTTCATTTTCTTTCAAATCGTTCAAGTTTGTATAAGCAACAAAATTAAAGTGTATATGTATAAAAAATAAAGTGAATTTAATTATAATTAAATAATAAAAATTATGTAAATATAATGTGATGATTATATTAGTATGTGTAGAATTAGTAATTTTTTTCCCAGTTCAATGTAAGCCCAGGGGCCAAAAGATGGAATTGGAGATAAAGCAGAGCTTTGTTTATGCGTGCGACAGACGGAATAGAATGAGATGTGCGGGGGAATCAAGCTCTCTTCCAATGTTGAATTGTTTGTTTTAAATTTCGAGTAGTAACTATTCCAACGTTGTTCATTCGTCTTATGTGATAGTGTTAATTTGTGAGTACCATAAATCATAGTAAGTTCTTGCTTAGATTTGTGACATCACTTGAAATGCAGAAGCCTCTTCTTCCTCCTGAATTTTTTACTTTAAAATAAATTATGTGAATTAAAACATGGATTAATTGAGTGAGTCATGGTGCTCTCGTCAACATATTTTGACGACTCTACTCTAACTATAAATCATAACATTAACTAAACATAAGTCAAGTCAATTCAAATGATTGAAAACATATAAAAGTTCTCTCAAGTAATAAATAAGTTTGAACTCATTCAAAAAAAAAAAAAAACTCTTATAATATGAAGATTCTTGTTCATCGAAAAGTATTTATAATAATGAAAAATCTTAACACCTCAAGTGATGATTATTTTTAGTCTAAAGAATATGAGAAAAATCTAATAAGAAAAATCTTTTTTATTAATTATGATATTTATCTTTTATATTAACGTTTATGTTATGTATTAACAACATAATTTCTAAGCAGAGACACAAGTGATTATGAATGACTTAGAAAAGATATTTATAACGTTTAAAAAATTAATATATGATGTAAATATTCATTGCTAAGGCTGTTGGGCGACATGGTGGGACAGGATAATTATCACCCATACTTAGTTAAAGGTTGATTCCAGAAGGAAATTATGCTCCAGAATAGCCGACAGCAAAGTGAGGTGGAAGTGAGTTGATCTGGGTAATTCTATATGGTACTATAATTTTTTTAATATTAAATAAAAAAAAAATATATTTAATATTTTAAGAATACAAAATATATTTAATATTTTTTTATTTAATAATTAAAAAAATTAATAAAAAATTAAGTAAGAGAATAAATTATTTCTCGAATTAATAATCCATGATTTAAAATATAATTCATTCTTTATCGGCATATCTTGATGACCGCTTCGCTACTATGATTAAATATACATAAAAGCTGTCGCAGTTAATAACATATAATTAAAAATTGCTATGCCCTGTATGACAAAAGTGCACTGCAGTGGTTATGTACAGTCATTTCATGGAATTAATTTAAGAAAATGATACTCATACATTATTATTTTTTAAATATTATTATTTATATTTTTTATAAATGATAATAATTAAATGAGAAAAAAATAATAAAAATATAATTAATAATATTAAAAAATATAAAAATATATATATATATATTATTTGTAATAAAAATATTATTATTAATTAATTTATGAAGTGCTGCAGTTGAATGGAAGAATAGGGAAAATATTAATCCAGGCCACCTTCACCCCATCTTCTATTATGCACATTCAAAATTTTTACAGTTTTATAAATATAAGGTTAAATATGTTTTTGGTATTTAAAAATATAGTATTTTTTCTTTTGATCTTTTTAAATTTTGTTATTTAATTTTTATTTCTTTATTTTTTTAATCTTATCATTAGTAAAGTTTTGGTTAAATACTTATGTAACAAACGAAAATTTTACTTATTGATAACATGTTAAGGATTCTATTTGATATGTAAGCACTTAACAAATATTTATTAATGACATGAACTAAAATAAATAAATAAATTAAAAGGATCAAAACTAAAAAAAATGACAAAAAAAAATTTAACCTAAATATAATAGTCTCACTTAAATGAGCTATCTTTTGCTTCAAATTCGAAGTCTTATCAAATTAAAAATTACATGTGCCTCTTATGGAAATAAAAATTCTTAAAGTTATATAAAATAGTATATATGAGCAGACCACGACAACTAGACCACATAAAACACAGGTATTATTTTACAGAAAAATAGTTGAGATTTTGTTCCTATTAAAAAGCATGTAAGCGTGTTGAGCTGTGAATGCTGATTTGAGTTTGTTATGATTTATGATAATAACATATTTTATATATTAATAAACTCTTATTTTTAATTATTTACACTTATTATGTACTTAATTAATTAAATTTAATTATATTTTGTAAGTTTGAACTCAAATTGAACTTAATTAATTTTTTGAGTATAATTTACGTCTTATACTATTTTTATATTTTAACTATATCTTGAGTTCTAAATATTTAATAATTATGTATTTTACCTTGTAGGAAAGTTAAGAGAGAGTTTTACAACTTTCATGAAAAGCTCTAGGTCAAAATCAGACATCTAGTAGAGTTAATTGGTCTTAGAAGTCAGAACACGAGTTTTGTGATTGGAACCTAAACAGTGTACAGTAATCAGAGCATAACCTGGACTGTAAGAACTGAATTGGGCTGAAATTTTAGCATTTACAAGTTAAGACTTATATCTACAACTTTTATGAAGAACACAAGACCCATTTCGCATTGCTTAGAGGTCCTATTAGGCTTACAAGTCAGAACAGAGGAACTGTAGCTGGGTCTGAGTAGTGTATAGTAATTAGACCATATCTCGAGTTGTAGGAATGTTTTTGGGTTGAAACTAATGGCATATGAAATCTAAGACAAAAACCTACAACTTTTATGAAAACTACTAGGAGAGAAAATGGCGAATGCAATGAGTTTAGCACTGAATGATTTCTGAGATAAAGAATCTCAATAATTTTCTACTCATCAAAAGTCATTTGGCATTTTTCACTCATTTTTTACTTATCCACTCACTCATGAATCAGCCCCCTTGTCATTTTGTATCCCTAATCCTCTGTAAAAGAGAGCATTGGCTGATCATTTAAGAATCTTGGTCTTAAAGATCAAGATCATGCTATTGTATTGTTTGTCTATGTTGTTGTAATTTTCTTTTGTTCTAAATTGAAGTTATGTTATTCTTCTTCTTCTTCTCTCTTTTTTTTCTTGTGTATGAGTAACTAATTTTCATTTTACTTAGGTGAAATGGTTGAAGCTTTTTGGTAATGAAATAATATTAGATTAATATCTTTCTTATGCTTAAATGATATATTATCAAGTAGCCATTATATGTTGTATTTTTTTTCGATAGAAACCCTCCTTGTAAAGTGGAGATCTTAATTTGTTGTAGATAAGATATTAGCACAATGAATGTTTAAGTCCATTTATAAGTAGTGGTGTTAATAGATGATTAAATGAATCATAATATAATTACGTATATAATCTTAAATGAATTTTGAATGTTGTATTTTTCGATTGAAACCTCCATTATGTGTGGATTCTAATTGAGTTATAAAAAGAATTAATCTTATCATTATTTAACTCACCAATAGTGGATCTCCTAACCCCAAGTAAATCATTTTTATTTGTGACAAAGTTTTATCACTTTTATTATTGTGACAAAATATTTATCTTACGTCAAAGTATTTGTCTTCATCAATTCCTTGTGGATCGATCTCGAACTCCCGAGAATTTATTACTTGAAACAACTTGCACTTGAGTTTGTAACTTTTAATCCGCATCAAGTTTTTAGCGCCGTTGTTGGGGACTTGATTTGAAGAACAAATTTATTGTGTAAATATTATATATATATATATATATATATATTTTATATTTATATATTTTTTTGTGTATATTGTATATATATATATATTCTACTCTTTTAATTTTTTTTCTCTTTGTACATACTAACATATTAACTTTTTAAGAGAAACTCTCCATTCTCCTTTCTCCCTTTGTAATCTTTAATCATGAATGAAACAATCTTTCTTCTTCTTCTTCTTCTTCTTCTTCTTCTTCTTCTTCTTCTTCTTCCTTTATTCTTGTCTATGAGTAACTAATTTTCATTTTAATTGGGTGAAAGAGTGAAGTTCTTGGTAATGAAATAAGGTTAAATTAATCTCTTTCTTGTACTTAAATGATATATTATCAAGTAGCCATTATATGTGTTGTATTTTATTTCCAATCAATTTAGAAACCCTCATTGTAAAGTGGAGATCTTGATTTGTTGTAGACAAGATATTAACACAATAAATGCTTGGGCCCATTTATAAGTGGTGGTGTTAATAGATGATTAAATGAATCACAATATAATTACGTATATAATCTTAAATGAACTTTGAATGTTGTATTTTTCGATTGGAACCTCTATTATGTGTGGATTATAATTGAGTTATAAAAAGAATTAATCTTATCATTATTTAACTTACCAATAGTGGATCTCCTAACACAAGTAAATTATTTTTATTTGTGACTAAGTTTTATCACTTTTATTATTGTGACAAAATATTTATCTTACGTCAAAGAAATTTTCTTCATCAATTCCCTGTGGATCGATTTCGGACTCCTGATAATTTATTACTTGAAACAATCTGCATTTGGGTTTGTAACTTTTAATCCGCATCAAGTTTTTGGCGCTGTTGCTGGGGACTTGATTTGAAGAACAAATTTATTGTGTAAATATTATATATTTTATATTTTTTTGTAAATATTATATATATATATATTTTTTTTCTACTCTTTTAATATTTTTTTCTCTTTGTACATACTAACGTACTAACTTTTTAAGAGAAACTCTCCCTTCTCCCTTTCTCCCTCTGTAATCTTTAATCATGAATGAAATAATCTTTCTTCTTCTTCTTCTCTCTTCCTTTCTTCTTGTCTATGAGTAACTAATTATCATTTTAATTAGGTGAAAAAGTGAAGCTCTTGGTAATGAAATAATGTTAAATTATTCTCTTTCTTGTACTTAAATGATATATTATCAAGTAGCCATTATATGTGTTATATTTTGTTTCCAATCAATTTAGAAACCCTCCTTATAAAGTGGAGATCTTGATTTGTTGTAGACAAAATATTAGCACAATGAATGCTTGAGCCCATTTATAAGTGGTGGTGTTAATAAATGATTAAAAGAATCATAATATAATTACGTATATAATCTTAAATGTACTTTGAATGTTGTATTTTTCGATTGGAATCTCCATTATGTGTGAATTCTAATTAAGTTATAAAAAGAATTAATATTGTCCTTATTTTACTTACCAAGAGTGGATCTCCTAACTCCAAGTAAATCATTTTTATTTGTGACCAAGTTTTATCACTTTTATTGTTGTGACAAAATATTTACCTTACGTCAAAGAAATTTTTTTTCATCAATTCCCTATGGATCGACCTCGGACTCCCGAGAATTTATTACTTGAAACAACTTGTACTTGAGTTTACAACTTTTAATTCGCATCAATTTACATATAATAATGTGCATGGCTTTGTGTTTCTATGAGATGAACTGATGAAATGATGAATTGCCAAATGAGGAAAGGGAACTCATAAAATATGAAGGCTCGTATTATGCCTTTTTCATTCACTGTTTGATAAAGTTACAAGAGTTCATATATACACGTTACAGATCATGATAACAACTGGTAATACACTGAATCCTATCTTTAGGTTGTTCTAGTATAACTGATGGTACCTATCTCTAGGTACTGGTATAACAACATGCAATTTGAAATACGTAGCCAACTTATACAAACAAACTTTCAAATAAACTTATTTTATCTTAACCCTTATTACTCCCCCTCAAGTTGGAGCATGAGCATTGTGAATGCCTAACTTGGACATCAATTCTTGAAACTACCGAAGACCTAAAGTCTTGGTGAATATATCTGCTTGTTGTCGATTTGTCGGAATGTAACCTGTTGCGATGGTGCCTCTTTGAATGTGCTCACGAATGAAATGACAATCCATTTCTATGTGTTTAGTGCGCTCCTGATAGACTGGGTTTGCTGCAATATGAAGCGCTGCTTGATTATCACAAAAGAGTGTGGTAGGCTCATTGCAAGATACTTGGAGAGAGGATAACAGGCTACGTAGCCAGACAATCTCACTTGTGGCGTGAGCCATCGCTCGATATTCAGCCTCACATGAGGATCGTGCTACTGCCATTTACTTCTTAGTTTTCTATGATACTGGTGTGTTCCCAATCTTCACGAGATAACCACTGACAGATCGTCTTGTTGTGGGGCATGAGGCCCAATCGGAGTCACAATAACTTGAGAGGCGAAGGTCATTGTCCTTTAGCATTATTATTCCTTGGCCCAGGCAAGATTTTAAATAACGAAGGATATGCATGGCAGCATGCCAATGTTTCTATCGTGGAGCTTGCATAAACTGGCTTAGAGTGTGAAAAGAGTACATTATCTCTGGACGAGTTATTGTGAGGTAGATTATACATCCAATGAGCCTCCAATTTTGAGCTGGATATGAGTACAAATCCCTTTCTTCTGTGGATAGATTATGATGTTGTTCTATGGGGAACCTACATGGTTTGCAATTCATCATCCCACATTCATTGAGTATATCAAGCATGTATTTACACTGACAAAGGAATAAACTAGATGGACCTCGTGCAAGTTCCAATCCAAGAAAATACTTGAGTCTGCCTATATCTTTCATGTGAAAGCAAGTGTTAAGATATGTCTTGAACTCCTGACAAGAAACAGAATCATTGGTAGCTACTATGAGATCATCCACGTAAAAGAGTACTGTTAAGAAGGTGGATTTGGCTGAGTAAGTGAACAAAGTGTAGTCTGCTGGACTTTGAATAAAGCCATACTTGATCAATGCTTGAGTTAGCTTCGCATACCAATTTCTAGAGGCTTGACGAAGCCCATACAATGACTTCTGTAGTCGACACACAAGCCTTGGTTTTGGAATTATGTAGCCTGGAGGTGGTGTCATGTACATCTCTTCATCAAGGTCCCATGAAGAAAGACATTACGCACATCCATTTGGTGTAGTCCCCAGCCCTTTGCAGCTGCAACTATTAGTAAACAACGAACAGTAGTCATTTTCGCCACTGGAGTGTAGGTCTCCGTGAAGTCTTCGCCCTCTACTTACGTATAGCCTTTTGCTACAAGCCGCGCTTTATATTTGTCAACTTCTCTAGTAGATTTATACTTGACTTTATACACCCACTTGCAACCAACCAACTTTTTCCCTTCGGGCAGGGGCTCAAGCGTCCAAGTTTTATTCTCTTCAAGAGCTTTGATCTCCTCAGCCATTGCATTGTGCCATTGTGGGTATTTAACAGCCTGTGAATAATATCTTGGCTCATCATGTGACTGGATGGTCGCAAGGAAGGCTTGATGTGAAGGAGAAAAATGATTATAACTGACATAGTTTGAGAGAGGATAGACCTTACTAGAAGAGATTGATGAATCGATTGACGTGCATGGGGGGCCATTGGCGGCAGTGTAGCAATAATAGTCCTTCAAGTAACTGGGTGGTTGCCTTGTGCGTGGCTCCAATGTTGCAGTGCTTATCTCAACATCATGCTCCCCCTCATTTGAAATGTGCAATTCAGTCATCTCCCCCACCTCATTGACATGGGCATGTCTTACTTGCTTATCAATTTGTATCAACCTTCGTGGAATGTGTGATCTCATTATCTGGAAAAAGGTGTGACATTTCAAAACATTGTGCTGGAGACGGGATCTTCATGTGAAGCAAAAAGAAAAATGGCTTCATAAAATACTACATCCCGTGAAACTAAGAATTGACGTGTTTGGGGATCATATATTCGCCATCCCTTTTGACCTTGGGGATACCCAACGAATATGAATCTACGGGCCCTAGCATCAAACTTGTCCCGTGATTTGGATGAGTTCTTCACGTAACAGAGGCACCCAAAAGTCCTTATATGAGCATATGATGGAGGCTTGCCATATAGCATCTCATATGGTGTTGCCCCATCATTGGCCACAGTCAGTGTTTTGTTGATAAGGTGAGTAGCTGTTAATACACATTCCCCCCAAAAGGAGAGCGACAAGTTCACCTGGAATCTAAGTGCCCTTGCTACGTTGAGGATGTGCCAATGTTTGCGCTCAACCTTACCATTCTATTGCGGTGTCTCCACGCATGAAGTCTCATGAAGAACACCTTCTTGAAGGAAGAAAGATTTCAGTGTTGAATTTAAACTCAATTCCATTGTCACTGCGAACGATCTTCGCTCTGGTGTCAAATTGGGTTTACACCATTTTGCAAAAAGTTAATGAGATGAATGGGCGCTTCGGCTTTGTCTTTTTAACAAATAAATCGACAGACCTCATGAATAGTCATCAACAATTGTAAAGAAGTAGTGTGAGCCATTATGCGATTTGGTTTGCTATCTCCCCCACAAGTCACAATGTATCAGATTAAAAACAACACTAGCTTTATTGTTGCTCAATGAAAATGGGAGTCTACATTGCTTGGAGTGATGACAAATATCACAACATTCCTCTTTATTTGCATTAAAATGAAAATTAAGAAATTTAGAGAGTTTCAACATCGTCTAATCAGAGGGATGACCCATCCTTGCATGTCACAACTTCCCTACATCCCTTAAGACAGCCACTTGAGAGAATCCTTGCGCAGCTTTCTTGAGTACATAGACCCCGTCATGCAGCTCACCTGATCCAATCGTCTTCTTCTTGGCTTGGTCTTGTATAACACAACAATTATCAAAGTAAGTCACCATGTAGTTCAAATCACTAGTAAGTTTATGAATTGAAATTAAGTTGCAGCTAAACTCAGGGATATAAAGAACGCCATGCAGCTTCATGGTTTCGTTTAGATTCACAGTTCCTATTTTCCGCACTACAATAGTGTCTCCAGTGGGTACTTTGATGTTAAGTGGTTCCTTGAGATCACATATTTCTTCAAGAAGGGAGTACACAAGGGTCATGTGGTGCGATGCCCCGCTATCTAAGACCCAACTTTGTGCGTTATTAATTAATGTGTTACCAGACATGTGCTTGGCTTGCTTGCAGCCTGTGTTTGCATAAGAACTGTGGAAGGCATGACTTCCTTCAATGTTGGTTGCTTGTCCTTGACTGCCACATACCCAAGCCAAGCGTGCCCCTCCTGATGGGGTGATGGTTTTTGAAATTGTTGTCTTGTATTTGACTTCTCCAACTCCATTTTGGTTTCTTAGAACCTGCGCTCTGATACCATCATAAAATATAAAGGCTCGTATTATGCCTTTTTCATTCACTGTTTGATAAAGTTACAAGAGTTCATATATACACATTATAGATCATGATAACAGTTGGTAATACACTGAATCCTATCTTTAGGTTGTTTTGGTATAACTGATGGTACCTATCTCTAGGTACTGGTATAACAACATGCAATTTGAAATACGTAACCAACTTATACAAATAAACTTATTTTATCTTATCCCTTATTAGGAACGCAGGAGCACATGCATCATGGGTTTGAAATTTAGAGATTTTTTTTTAAGTAGGTTATGTGTAATCTTTTGTAATTGCTCATTGCGTTCAGAGACCTAAGTTTAGACTGAGACAAACCATTTCATCACTCAAAATTTCTTATAATAAAAATGATAAATTTTATTTATAATTAATTTAAATAATAACTATGATATAATATTTAGATTAAAAAATAGGGTTAATATATGCTGTAAATAAAAAAATGCAGATTTTTGGTTTCACATAGTAAGTAATTATGAAATTAAATGAGTTACTGACAGTTTAATTTAGGTTTAAAGATTAAGAAGAAGCTTGCTACTTTCTTTGCTGTTCTTTTATCATTTTTCTTGCTGTAAGGTCCATAATTCAAAATCATAACATGTCAAGTTTACAACTTACCACGTATCAAAGAACATCCATTCATTCAACGATGATCAAAGTGAAGGCTTGCATCAGAGAAACTTTTCTTTTTCTACTTTCCTTTTTCTCCTTTTCTTCCAAATGGACTGAAATACCTCCCCAGATTCTGAAAAGTGGAGAGGTGATAAATTCTTCCCATTGAAGAAGGCTTTTTGTCTATAAAAGCAGAGAAAAGAGATGGCATGGGAAAAATTCTTTCCGTGAGAATTTGAGCACCAAAACTTTTCATTCGTTGCAGATAATTAATTAATTATATGGATTTTAGTTTTCATTCAACAAGTTTATCTTCAACATAATTTCTACTTTGCTAACAACGTTGATAATAAATTAACAATATTTTTAATAACATCTTAATCACACAAAATGTTAATTGTTAAAAGAGTATACCCATTTTTTAGTAACAAAGTTAAGACTAATCAACTTGAATATTTGAAGTAGTAACTAGTAAGAAAGGGATGAAACATCGAACATGAATAAATTGATCAAAACCAACTTCTATCTAAATTAGAAAAATAGAAAGAAGAGCACAGCTAATTTTTTTTTTCGGTGGAGACAACTAAAATATTTTATGAGTACCTATATTTTATCTATCGTGTATATTTTTTTCTTTTATTTCATCATATTATAAACTGGAACTAAATTATGAAAACATCAGATGTTTAAAATTTTAAAACAGCTATGACTGTGATATACAAACAAAGGCAAGTTATAGAAATATCATCTGTCTCTTTTGTTTCTTCTTTTAAATTATTGAACTGGTAGATGTTCATATATCATCCTGATCAGTGATAACGAAGGGCTACTCACCATCTCCACCAAAAAATAAAGTAGGGCATCGGGTAGCTTTCCACACGAGGTGGGTTTCTGTTTTTCTGTCTTGCTAATGTATATGTGTATAGTGTTCCCTGCGCATGCCCCATTAGAGGGTGGGGCGTCTTGATTATAATTAACTTTGAGTTTAAAGAGCCAACCTGGAATATTGGAGTTGAGCAAGAGCCAATGCCAAACTAATAATTTCAAGAGTGGACCAAGACTCAAGAGCGGGGACCATAGCCTTGGAACCTTATACTTTACATAAGAAGCGAATCTCCATCCTTCCACGTAACTTTTTTGTGACTCTCTGCTCTTTGTACTTACATTGATTGATTTTGGAATCATTAACAAAAAGAATTAATTTAATTTAAAATATAAATTCAATATATTTAAAGATTTTTATTGCACACAATTTAAAAAATATTTTCCCATCATTTAAAAAAAAAGGAAAATGACATGGCATTAGCCACACAAACTCACTTTCCTATTAAATAATAAAAATAAAAAATATTTAAGTGTTTCATAATAAAAAAACCTTTTATTCTATATTATTCAATATATATTATTTTAATTTTGAAAATCATCAATATCTCTCACTTTAATTATATTTTAAATATTATAATTAAAATGATATAAAATAAGAGATTTCTTTTTAGTCTAAGCACGTATAAGAATCTCACGAAGAAAATATCATTTGACAAACAACATGCCTTTTTTTATTCATGAGCAGTTTTCATATATAAGAAGTCATTCATAGGAATTAGCATTAATCTTTTTTGACATATACTAATGTATAGGGATGTCAACGCTGCTTCCATACCCGTTATAAGTATTTATTTGTAATTTTTATAAGTAGGTGTTATCTACGAATATTTATAGATAATTATTAATTTAAAATAAAATCTTAAAAATTATAAAAAATAAATAAAATAAATTTTAACATTATATATACTATAACTTTGTTTGATATAATCTAAGATTCTTATAAAATTAAAAAATATTATAAAATAATAAATTAAATTTAATTATATTTTATAATAATTAATTTACATAAATAATTATTACATAAATAATATTTTTTTCAATAAATTTTATTATTAAGGGCTCATTCAATAAACAAATTCATTGTAAAATAATTAAAAAATATATAATTTCATTTAATCTAAAAGTAAAAAAAAATTATAATATATAATATACATTAAATGAAAATATATATTTCACGATTTGTAAGTACTCACGAGACAGGTATATAATATCTTTTCTGTTTTTATTTATTAAACAGATCTCATCCTTTGTGTCATCATGAGTAATCTCGATCCATGAATTTTCACAAATACAAATAATTTTGTCATCCCTATTAATATATAAGTATAACTAAAAAAGACACAATAATATAGATTTTTCTAATTATGCTAGTAAATGCTATTAGCTATTTGGAATATAGAGATTTACATTTAATGAATTAAGCAAATAATTATATAAATAGATTTGACACTCTATCTATTTGAAACTCAAAATTTTAAAATATTAAATTTATAAATCTTTTTACTTATATAACCCTTAACTTATTCATTCTTTTTTAATATAAAATTTCTTCACTCACATCTAATAAATACATGAACTACCATCGAATGGAAGTTTAGTAATTCGTAAGTACGCATCGTTTTAGGCAAACCTTGACAAATTAAAACCATGCTTTTGCACGTGAAAGTAATGTATTGCTTAATTTAGAAATCGGAAGTAATATATTGCTTAATTTAGAAATTGGTTGTATTATTTGTATATCATTTTGCCTACACCATTCTTATACTTTTCAATAAACTAATATTTAAATATGATTCACCAAATTTTTATTAATTCTTAACCATTTTAAATTTTTTTTAATTAATTTATATATAGATATAAATTGAAAAATGTTATTAATCCATTAACCAGTTTATACATATTATCAATTAATAATTAAGTCATTATTAATAATTTTTTTTGGGTACAACATTATCAATCAACTTTATTATTATAGAAATTGTTTAGTCATTTTGGTGTGCCAGCAACATTTCTCTTTTGAAATTGGACTGTCCTTTTTTTTTTCTTAAAAAAAAACATCATGGAGCATTTTCAAAATAAAAAATTGTTACATAAAGCTTAAAATAGTTTTTTTTATCTGAGCTTAAAAATGTTGTATTTAAATTTCAGATAAAAAAAGTTGTATTTAAATACATAATAGTTTATTTTAATAATTCGTCTAGTTATTCATGTCACTTTTGAAACACAAAATATAATAACCATACCATTTTTTTTTCAAACAAACATAACACTACTCATTTCGTGTACCAGAATCTTTAGTGACAAACCATACTCATTTAATTATTGATAAATAATGGATAAAATTATAAACTTAACATTCGTAATTAATTAAATTTCTTATAAAAAAGAAGTATACATGTCTGGGGGAACATCTGTACGAATAAATGTTTGAATAAAGCTCCTGTAATAAAATCTCAGCTACATAAGTGATCTGAAATTTAATAATGTGTAGTAACATAAAAGAATAGGTATTATTTAATTGAAAACTAATATGAAAAATAACAAGTATAGCCTTTTCTTTTTGACATGGAAAAATAAAAAAGTATAGTTCAGATTCATATTTATATTCATATTAATTGAAAAGGTCAATTAATTTGGAGTTATCCACTTATTCTACAGGAAAGAAAATAATATTTTTACATTACTTTTTATCTTACATTACTTTTTATCATATTTTTTAATAATTATAATTAAATGAAAAAATTAATAAAAAATAATATAATTAATGATATAAAAGTAATATAAAAATAATATGAAATAAAAATAATATAAAAAATCATAGTTATATTATATAAGACATCAACCATACTTTCTGTTTGATCCTTTCAAAACTGTAATTACAGTTGATGTTTTTCCTGTTACAAAATTATATAGTTGATGTTCTATTGGATACAAAATAGATAAGTGGATTTTCATTACTATTTTCCTAATAAAAATTCTCATACGCACCCAAAAACAATAAAAATTCTCGTAATTAAAGAAATAAATGTGGTGTGTGCAGTATGTACTATGGATATGGACAACACAAGATTGAAATTAAATACAACTTTTTGTTTTTTTCTTAAAAAAAGAAAAGGATTGTTATCCGATAGGGTGCTTTGCACGCCATTCAACACGCGTTACGTCAGAGTCACCAAAGCCGTTCGAAAAAGCACCCACAATTATCTCAACCCAATAACTAGAATTTAATCATTATATTTTTCATCAAATAATATATATATTTTTTTATATTTTATTTAATATTATTTATTATACATATTTTTTTTTATTCTTTTTTCATTTAATTATATTTTTTAAAAATATTATAAATAATAATATACTCTTAAAAAAAAATATAAAATTATCTTTATCTACTAAAATTTTATGCAGCTTCACAATCCTCTGATCCCAACTACACTTAAACCTGCAATCACACACCCTTTACTGTTCCATCAAAATCATTGATCTACACCATCTACCACTAAGATCGCTACAATCTCTGGTCGCACACTACAGCACTTACAACCTTTTTGTTTGAAAAATGATTAATTTATACCAATTTTTTTACACTTTTTTTATACTACATTTTTTTAAAAAAATAATGTATTGAAATATTTATTTTTTATTTTATTATCTAAAAAATTTAATATAAAAATAATAATAAAAATAATAAAAATCATAGTTTTTTTTAGTTTTGTTAATAAAAATATTTGTTAAGAAATAAAAAACAAAAATAAAAATTTTAATTAAAAATGAGACATTAAATATATTAAAAATAAAAAATATTTTTTATTATTTTTGTCTAAAATTTTTATTTTATCTTCTTTAATAAATACTATTAACAAAACTCATTTTTCTTTTTTCAATTATAAATAAGGCTTCACTTCCAAGTTACAACCTAACACCTTTATAACATTCCAATTCCAATCCATGCAAACTGCGAAGGAGACACGGTAACGGTAGAATCGAGCGAGTACCATGCACTCGCGCCTAACATACGCGCTTAAGCTAATTTATTTCATTTCATCATCACTCCCGCCAATTTCTCTTCTTTCGTCGTCTTGTTTTGTTCCTCCGCATAAGCCGTTGGATGATCGCAAATCTCCAAGGATCTAATCCAACGGTTAAAAATCCGGGTACAACTTGTCTCGCAGCTTCGAACGTACCGTAACACTCTCTCCCCAATATAAATCTGCAGTGTACCAATCTCTGTGACAGTCTCTTCGTTTCTCTTGCCGGAGCGCGAAGATCGCATTTATTTTATTTTGTTTTTTCCTGCGAGGATGGGTGAGGCGTTGCTGTCGGAGCTTGCGACGGAGATAGTGGTGCCTGTATGCGCGGTGGTGGGGATTGTGTTCTCGTTGGTACAGTGGTTACTGGTTTCGCGCGTGAAGCTGACGCCGGAATGGCACGGTCCTTCGTCGTCACCGCGCAACAACAACGACAAGGATGGGTACGGGGACTACCTGATTGAGGAAGAAGAAGGCATGAACGACCACAACATCGTCATCAAATGTGCTGATATACAGAGCGCCATCTCTGAAGGTCTGCTTTCTGCTCTATATCTCAAGATCTAGCTGAGATCTGGTTTTGTTTTCTGCTTTTTCTTAATGATGTTTCGTGTTTGTGTTAAACTGAACTGAAGCCATTGTTCTGAGTTCTGGCGGTGAGAGAAGGGGTGAAAACGAGAGCCAACGTTCTCATATAGTATTTATTTATGTAAAAAACTTAACTCTAATTGTAGGAGGATTTATCTTTTTTTATCTCATTAATCTATTATTATGTTTTTAATTTATTATTCATTTATATCGTATAATTGAGTTAATGAATACATAAATTAAGATTAAGAGAGTTTGAAAAATGATAACTTCTCCCACGGTTAGTGTGAAATTATGTCCTTTATTTATTTATTTTTTGGCATGGTGCACGGTTAGTTTTGGTTCAGCAGGGGATCTAGTTTTCTAAAATTTCAAATATTTTATATTCTTGGTAAAAAGGTCTTATGATGGTTCGAAATTTAATAGTTCCACCAGTTGAGACGAATTGTGATCCGTTTTCTAATTTTTCTCACTTGAGGTCAGGGCGTCAAAGGCAACAAATTGTTAATTCTTTGTTGGGTTTTCTTAATTAAAGAATAAAAATAAGAAATTTTGTATAAAATTATTTTATTTTTAATATATTAAAAAATTTTATTTTAAATTTTTATAAGTATTTTATGAGATTTTTTCACAAAATCCTTCTTTATTTAATATCATTTTTTTATCATCAAGATCTTTTCTTTTTTTTTTTTTTGAATAGTCAATTGTAAGAGAAAAAATATATAAAAAATTTATTAATAAGACTTAATAAAAATTTATGAATTTTTTTTTATAACTTTGTGTTTATTTTTCTCTTATAATTAATCACTTAAAATTAAAAAATTTTTGAAAATATCCTGATCTATTTTCTTCTTTAATTTTTCATCTGTCGTTTTATTTGCCGTCTTGGGTTGGATGTCATCGTGAACCTCATCATTCAATTCATCAATTATGAGGAGAAAATATTGTATGGATATTAGAAAAAAAACTTAAATAAAGTTGTATGTATATTATACATGATTTTTTATATTTAATTATTATTTTTAAAATTTTCATTTATATCAAAAATATTAATATTGAGAGAGATATTATCTAAGTTTTTCCTTTAGGAGTATATATATTATATTTATATCGAATTTAATATGAGAGAAATGTTAAATTATTTTGTATGTAATTATAATATATTTATGACATATAAAATAATTTTATTAATAAATTAAATAAAGTGAAACATATTTTAATTGGACAAATAAAGACTTATTATTTGGCTAGTAAATATCTCTCTTATTATTACTAACTATTATTCCTGAATAGATCTAGAGCTAACTATTCATGTGCACTGCACGTGAGCCATCTTTTCAACAAGACATTTGCATCTTCTAATATTTATGCTTGTTAAGGTATTTTTGTTCCGGTTGTCGTCTACCTTGTTATTAACTTTTGGGTCAAAAGGGTATTTTGGTATTTTTTATTTTTTAATTTAGTTCCTTATATTTTATTTTTGTCTATTTGATTTATTATTTTACAAATCATCATTTCATGTAATTCTCATACTGTCACGAATTTGGATAAACTCTAACGAAAATGAAAGCATGTCACTAGTGATGATGACGTGACTGCGATATGATAATGATATATGGATATGACATGACATTGACATAGTTATCATTGATTAGTGATACATTATCACTTTTGTTAAGAAGTGATAAAATTATGATAGAAAATCACATTGAGAGATGATTTTAAAGATAAAAAACTAAATTGATAAAAATAAAAAAAACACCAAATTAGAAAAATAAGTAAATATAAGGGGAAATACCCTTTTTACCTATTTTTTTTTTTATAATTCTCAACGGGTGTTGATTCACTTGGCCAATTTTTCACTCATGACATATGACTTAGGTTTGAATCTTAGGATCTCTCATTGGTAGACAATCTGAAATTCCTATAGGTTATGTTTGGATATATAATGATGGACGAAATAGAATGTAATGGAATAGAATGAGATGAAATGAAAAAACGATCCCATACCGTTGTTTGGATACTTAACAATGGAATGGAGAAAAGTTTTCACTCTTTTGTTTGAAAATTCTAGTAGAAGGGAGTGAAATAGTAAGAATTAGAAGTTTTATATTCTCATACTGTCGTTATCTCAAATACAATAAAATTTAATAATTTTTAGCTAAAAAAATATTTTAATTATTTTTTACATATTATCTAATGATTATGCAAATTGATAACCCTTTTATTGATGGTTACATGGTAATTCTCTTATTCTCTTTTTTTTCTTTCCACCCTTTGTTAGACTTATTTGATATAAAAACTATATATTTTTTAAAATTTAAAATAAAAATAAAAATAACGAAAACTCAAGGTATGTCATTTTATTTTTGAAAGAATCACCTTCTCACTGGGGGTGAAGAGTTTGAGGTTGGGTAAAGTTTGAATAAAAAATTTGTTTAGTATATTCACTCACAAACATCATTTTAATTTTCAAGTTGTTAAAAGATAAGAATTTGAGGTGAGATGAGATTTGAAGAAAAATTATTGTCTATGTCTAGTAAAATTTTACCTCCTTTTAAACCAAGGACAGCAAAGAAAAAACGGAGACCATTATTACAAGCTTTGGGTATATTGATTCTCTAACAAGTTCGTTTTCTTTAACTCATTATAAAGTTCACCCTATGATACTAACACTCAGAAAATCAATAAATGAAAAATATTTTATTTAATTTGTTTTTTGAAAAAGGAATCAATTAATTGAAGTCAATGTTGAAACTCAATTTCATATTTGAAGATAATAGATGAGTAACGAGACAACACGAGTGATTGAGTAAGAAAGCTTCTCTACTTTCTTAGTTTAACATGTTAAGGATAAAAGAGTAATTTAATAATTATATTAGTAAACAAAAAGTTGATTTCATCTAATACTTCCCAAATTAAATGGAAAAAAAAGTAATGAAATTTGATGGAATGAAATTTCATTCCATCCTAATTTAAAATATTCAAATAATAGCGATTAATGTCATTTCATTCCATCACATTCTATTTCACTCTATTTCATCAATCCAAACATAGTCATGCCTTGACCTTGAAACCGAAACAATCTCTCTTCATCCTAAACTTTTCTACACCAAAAGAAAAAAATTTAATAACTAGGCATAAGTTCTTATGTAGTTCTATTTACATATTTACATAGATACTAGGAGCATCCGTATTATTATTATTATTATTGATTAACGGAGCATCCGTATTATTATTATTCCGTGCTAGTACCTGTATTATTCTTACCATATTATTATCAATATTATTAAAATTTTATAATTATTTCACATATCTTGTGTCACTGACACTCATCAACTTCTATAATCTTTACTAAGACTTGATTTCATATTGCAAAATGTTTCGCTTTTACCAATTACGGAACCCGGTGCCAAAACAAGTAAAATTCTGCGTAAATCCTGTTGGATGGCTCACAATATTAACCTAAGCTGAAAACTTTCTAGGTGCTTCGAATTAATTAAAATCCTAGACGTACAATGGATTGTTTGGCATACAACTTGATGTGGCCTTATAGAAGTAGTTCTTTTTCCATTATAAAATTGATTCGTTAATTCTTAAATCCAGAATGCTGGCGCTGAATGTTCATATGTTCCTTGGTAAGGTGCCTGGTCAGTGTTTCATTATAACTACATGCGCTGATGTATGGGGATGGGCATTTTTGTTGGAGTTTATGGGGATTCGATACCTTGCATGCATGCACTAGCTCATGCCTTAGTCTGTAAGCTCTGGGCCTCTGGCCATGAGCACAGTGATTTCTAAATTCTTTAGGATTATATTTTCCTGTACTTACAAGGTGTGCATGGATTTGCAGGTGCAACGTCCTTTCTTTTCACTGAATATCAATATGTGGGGATCTTTATGGCTGCTTTTGCAATTCTGATCTTCCTTTTCCTGGGCTCCGTGGAGAGCTTTAGTACCAAGAGCCAGCCCTGCACATATGATAAGACGAAGTTATGCAAACCAGCCCTTGCAACTGCAATCTTTAGCACTGTATCTTTCTTGCTTGGCGCTATAACTTCAGTCCTATCTGGTTATCTTGGGATGAAAATTGCCACCTATGCCAATGCAAGGACAACCTTGGAAGCAAGAAAGGGGGTTGGAAAGGCTTTTATCACTGCATTTAGGTCTGGTGCAGTAATGGGTTTCCTTCTTGCAGCAAATGGTCTTTTGGTGCTCTACATTGCCATCAATCTCTTCAAGCTATATTATGGTGATGATTGGGAAGGCCTTTTTGAGGCTATAACTGGTTATGGTTTGGGTGGATCTTCCATGGCTTTGTTTGGGAGAGTCGGTGGTGGAATCTATACCAAGGCTGCTGATGTTGGTGCTGATCTGGTTGGAAAAGTTGAAAGAAATATCCCCGAGGATGATCCAAGAAACCCAGCTGTAAGTTATATTTGCCCCCTTTCTAACGCCACCCCCTTTTGTTTTCCCAAATCACTATTCCAGCCTCTGTTTCTGAGCTTGTAATGGTATTGAGTTGAGCCTTTTCCATGGTCTCTTCAGGTGATTGCTGACAATGTTGGTGATAATGTTGGAGACATTGCTGGGATGGGGTCTGATCTATTTGGTTCATATGCTGAATCATCCTGCGCTGCCCTAGTTGTTGCTTCGATTTCCTCTTTTGGAATCAACCATGATTTCACTGCCATGTTATATCCTCTACTTGTCAGTTCTATGGGCATTCTTGTCTGTTTGATCACTACTCTCTTTGCAACTGATTTCTTTGAGATCAAGGCTGTCAAGGAAATTGAACCAGCATTGAAAAAACAGCTTATCATCTCTACTGTTCTCATGACAGTTGGAATTGCAATTATTAGTTGGATTGCTCTTCCATCATCTTTCACAATTTTCAACTTTGGGGCTCAGAAAGAAGTGAAGAGCTGGTAAGACATAATTATTTACTAAAACAAAACGCAGAATTTGCATGCCATGTGTTTTAGTGTGTTTCTGACCTATGTGTCATTTTGGTCTGGAATCTATATACTTTCTTTTGTAATTAAAGTTAAAAATTGCTTTTTTAATACAAATTTTCTAGGTAAATATTGGTAGCAGTATTTTTGGAAAATGTATCATTTCATGATGATCAACTAATATTTCAGTTGTTTTTTGTTTTCTTGATTGTGGGTAACAATTGAAATCCAGACACTAACATGGTTGAAATTCCCAGGCAACTATTCCTATGTGTGGGTGTTGGTCTCTGGGCTGGACTTATTATTGGGTTTGTGACTGAATATTATACAAGCAATGCTTACAGGTAGCTGAATGCTAATGAAGTTGTGCAATCTTTCCTTTCTCATTGTTTATAGACCTTGACTTGCATTATTGATTGCCTTCAGCCCTGTACAAGATGTTGCTGATTCCTGCCGGACTGGAGCTGCAACCAATGTCATCTTTGGCCTTGCTCTAGGATACAAGTCTGTCATTATTCCTATTTTTGCGATTGCAATCAGCATTTTTGTGAGTTTTAGTTTTGCAGCAATGTATGGTATTGCTGTTGCTGCCCTTGGGATGCTGAGCACCATTGCTACTGGGTTGGCTATTGATGCTTATGGGCCCATCAGTGACAATGCAGGAGGTATTGCTGAGATGGCAGGCATGAGCCATCGTATCCGTGAGAGAACTGATGCCCTTGATGCTGCTGGCAACACTACTGCTGCCATTGGCAAGGTACTGTGATATTATATTCTTGTTGGGGGTTGCTTATGTTTGAGTAGTCTATCACGTTTTCTGGTTCAAACTGTGTAGCCACGTGGATTGTCTGTGGTAGAATAATAATGTTGGAAAAGATCTAATATCGGTGTATGGGAAAGCTCTACACACTTATAATAGTATTGGTTGACTTCTTTCAATTATGAAATATGAACCTATAATTACGCCTTGTTATTATGCTTCTTTAATATGTAATTATTACTGAACTTAACTCTATCTTGTACTAGGGATTTGCTATTGGGTCTGCGGCACTAGTGTCTTTGGCCCTATTTGGTGCCTTTGTCAGCCGGGCAGGAATTTCGACTGTGGATGTATTGACTCCCAAGGTCTTCATTGGACTCATAGTTGGTGCCATGCTTCCATATTGGTTTTCTGCCATGACCATGAAGAGTGTAGGAAGTGCAGCTTTGAAGATGGTTGAGGAGGTTCGTAGGCAGTTCAACACCATTCCAGGACTCATGGAGGGTCATGCCAAGCCTGATTATGCTACATGTGTCAAGATTTCTACTGATGCATCCATCAAGGAGATGATTCCTCCGGGAGCCCTTGTCATGCTCACACCACTCATCGTTGGTACCTTCTTTGGTGTAGAAACTCTTTCAGGTGTTCTTGCTGGCTCTCTAGTTTCTGGTGTGCAGGTAATACTATTACACTGATCATTAGCATTTGATTGAAATTTATGGCTTTATATGAAGTTTGCTTTAACCTTGTTCTTCTGCATTGGTTTTCATTAGATCGCAATATCAGCATCCAACACTGGTGGTGCCTGGGATAATGCTAAGAAGTACATTGAGGTAGTAATTCATTAAACTTGCGACTCATTTGAAAGTAAGATTATTAATTTATATGATTTTTGCTTGGTAATGAAATTCCTCGTGGGCTTCAAATTTCAGGCTGGTGCTTCTGAGCATGCCCAGTCATTGGGCCCAAAGGGATCTGAACCACACAAAGCAGCTGTTATTGGTGACACCATTGGAGACCCTCTTAAGGATACTTCTGGCCCTTCGCTCAACATCCTTATTAAGCTCATGGCGGTTGAGTCACTTGTTTTTGCTCCATTTTTCGCCACCCATGGCGGCCTGCTTTTTAAGATCTTTTGAGAAGAATGGGAAGCGCTTTCAATTCATCCTATATTTGTTGGAGCTGAATGGGTTTGCCATTGTCAACAAAGTCATTCCCCCCCCCCCCCCCCTCCTTTTCTTTGTGCCAAATAGCCTCTCCACCTTTAGGTAGCTCTTCAATTATGAGAACATGAAATTTGTTACAAAAACTAGTTTTTGCCAAAATGGATTTTCAATTTTCAGCTTTTTATTGTTTTATTTGAAGGTTTCAGGAAAATGGTGAATTTTATAATTCATTTTATACATCTTTAAAGTGGCATGATATAAAATTGAGTTATTATTTTTTATGATTGCATATAAAAAATAAAGAGATATGCATCTTTAAAAAGTAAAGGGTAGTTTAAAAGGCAATAATCTCAGCTTGGCAGCTTACTTCTATAATATTTGCTAAATCGTCAAAGTAGCTATTGACAGCAATCTACAAGTCTTTACAGAAAAAGGATTCTTTCTTGTGCCATAGGAAGAGTTTCAATTTGTCCTACTAAAAAAGGACCAGTTCTTAATGTAATTGCTGTAACAAAAGCTTCATATTCTTCGGTTAATCCATCCATGATTGCTTCTATATGATTAGTTTCATCAACAGGTGCTGTAATTGACGCCTAAGTGTCATGATCTTCTTGATTTCAAGTAGATACACATTTACAGAGACTTGCTTCTTTGTATTCCCCAACTGAAGTTTGAGTTACCTTACTTTTGTACGAAAATGAGAAGAAAAGAATTCCTCCAATTGTTTCCAAACTTAATATAAAAACTCACATCCCACCATAGAGTTGTAAAAGATTTACTCATTGAGGATAACAACCAAGACAACAGAAGTTGATCGTTCCCAATTGAGAAAATCATCACTGATCGTTTCATTTTCATCTTCTGGTGTTGCAAACTTATTGGGAATTGCTCGTCTTGTTATATACTTATGAAGTTTATAACCTTTGATAGTTCCTAGCTCTTGTTGTTTTCACGGTAAGAAATTGTCTTTATCAAGTTTGATTGAGACAGTATTTGAAAAAGTATGAAAAACGAAAGAACATGGGGTTGCTATTGAAGTTTGGGAAGAAAAGCCATGGAAACACAAGTTCTGATACTATGAAAGGCATCAGGACAAGGCTGAGAGGAAGGAAAACAAGAAAATGAATAGAGAGAATGAAGAATTGATCTTTGTTGAATATCAGAAAATGAACTCAACGTTATTGATTACAATTACAATTTTTACATATATAGGGAATAGCTTTTAGTTAGAGTTTAACCAACTCTAAGACAGATATAACAACTTCCTAAATAACCATTCTCTCTCACACAACCATTAAGAATATATCAGTAATCTCGAAGCCAAATTTTAGTTCGGACTGTTCAGATCTAACAAAATATGTGAGTAAGATTCTCACCTACAGGAATATTAAAACGACTATGTAAAGTAAAGTGTACCTTGTGATACATGGATTTAGGCCTTTAGGGTACGAATGTATGCATAAAATCACTCCAAATATATTAACCCAAAAAGAAGAAAGAAAGAAAGAAAAAAACTCTTAAGACATATCTGCACTTAGCATTTACAGGTTTATTGTTACAGTAATTCTAATTTTCTTATATCATTTTTTTATATCATTTTTTATATTATTTTTTATATCATTAATCATATAATTTTTATTATTATTATTTTTAATTTAATCACAATTATTAAAAAATAATATGAAAATTGTGTTCGAAAAAAAAAGATGTACTAATATCATTTTTCTATTATTTATATTTGTTTTAAGATACATATACATATTTTGTGTGTGCTGAATTCTGTAAATTGACAAAAACAGAAATTAAGATTGTGCTGCTGGTGGGTTAGATCTGACTTCGGGTGAGGTGGTCGTCGTAAATGTTCTCGCGAGGTGGGCGTGGTCGTTCCTACGCGTTTATTACGGGGCTTTGAAGGCACAAATTCGGCTGGTTCATATTTTTTTTTTTGGACGATCGATTTCAATTGAGGTAAATTCGTAAGCGTTGGTAATTTTATATTTGTCCACATGAGGGTGGATGGATTTTGTTGTTAGTTCGTGTATTAGTGGGATGTGGGGAGTGTGAAGGTGTTAGTGGTGGGGGGATGTCATCAGGGGTTATGTAAACAGTTATGGAAGCAGCTCACACTGCAAGGTTTAGGTACAGTGAAATAAACGGAGAAGACATTTGTGCCTGACCCATCTTATACCCAATTTATACCTGTCTATGACATTGTCAAGAAGAATAATTAGAAGGCGGTAGGTGAGGTTGCGACGAAGGAGGGCTGTTGTGTGGTTATGGGAAGGATGGGATATGCATGAGATAGGAAGCAAAATTGTCTTGGTGAATGGGAATTGGGAAGTATTTGTTGCTGTAGTTGTTTTGGTGTTTAAGTGTGATAGTCTTTATATAGTCGATTAGGTGTAATAGGGTATCCTAACGAAAGTTAATCTGTTTTAAATTTGATTGCTTATAGCATGATAATGGTTTTTGAATGATAAGGCATGGTGTAGGTTATTGGTTTCAGTGCAAACTTTTGATTTGAAGTGTTTAGAAGGATAGTCTGGCTGAGACTGAAATGGCGCAAGACTTGCAAGACTGTTATAATTCACACAACAATGCAAACAATTTGTTACAGGTCAAATTTGTTGTTAAAAGGGATAAGAGTAATTTTGTAGCATAAGGTCTTGTCGTTTGTAAGTACTGTAATTGTTAAGAAGAAAGTTAAAAAAAAAAAAACAATTTAATGTGCTTGCAGGGAATGAAGGATATGTCAATTGATCGTGAAGAGTTGTACGAGGTGAATGAAGATAGTGATTATGAATGTGATGGTGAAGAAGAGAATCAGTTGTTGGAACGCATTGGGGACTTTGGACATATAGACTTCCCCACACTGAGTCTGAATGATGTGAAGAATCTTTATTTTGGTAATCTTAGAGCAGCGTATGACTTTTATAATATGTTTGGGAAAGTGTATGGATTCTCGATAAGGAAACATAAAACTGGTCAGAACAAGAAAAAAGAGATAGTTTGGAAGTCGTTTGTTTGTTCTAGGCATGGGTATCGAGATGAGAGATTTGTGACAATGAAAAATCGTAGGCGGGACCACAAAACTCTGACAAGGTGTGGATGCCAAGCTGAAATGCGTGTTAATGTTGAGGCCTTAACAGGGAGATGGTATGTAACTAAAGTTTGATGATGACCATAATCATGAAAGAGTTGATGACAAGTTTTCAGGCATGTTGTGGTCACACATAAAAATGAGTGATGCTGATGTTACTCAAATGAATTGTATGAGAAATGATGGAATCAAGACGCCAACGATATATGGTGCTTTTGCAAGCTAGTCAGGTGGTTTCCATTTGGTGGGATTTCAAAAAAAAGAAATGTACAAGAAGATTGATAAGCAAAGAAGAATGGTACGTGGTGATACAAATGCTACTTTGCGGTACCTTCATATGCTGGCTAAAAAAGACTAAAAGATGTTTTGAAGGCACACAATATATAGTAAGGGTAATTTGCAGCACTTGTTTTGATATGATGGAAGTAGCCGACTTGATTACCAGGAATTTTGTGATGTATTGGCTTTTGATGCAACTTATAGGATGAACAAATCCAAATTTCGCTTTTTGTGTTTTTGGGTGTTAACCATCACAAGCAAAATGTTGTTTTTGGTAGTGCTGTTGTTTCGGGTGAGTCAGAAGACATATTTTTGTGGCTTTTACAGCAATTTGTAGAAGCCATGAGGGGAAAATGTCCCTAATCAATCATCACAGATGATGACTTAGCAATGAGGAATGCAAAATGAAAAGTTTTTCCTTATGCACACCATAGGTCATGTGGGTGCCACTTGTTACGGAATGTAACCAGTAATGTTGGGAATCCTAGGTTCACAACGGAGTTCCAAAAATGTAAGCTGGGTGATCTTGAGTTAGATGAATTTAAAGAGAAGTGAGATAATATGGTTGAAGAGTGTAGAGTGAAAGAGAATGAATGGATTATAGAGCTTTATGGAAAGGGGATGATGTGGGCAACGACACACATTAAGGGGGAGTTCTTTGCTGCTCTAAGGACGACTTCTAGATGTGAGGCATTGCATGCGCAACTTAGGAGGTATATAGTTTCTGGAAACAATTTGACTTAATTTCTACATCACTTTAACCACGCTTTGAACTATATCCGGAACTTGGAGCTGGTGGCTGATTTCAAGTCTTGTTATGGACAGCCTGTGATGCAAACCCAAGTGGGAGCTTTGGAGAAATTCGCAGCATCGGTATATACAAGAGAGGTATTCTATGTGGTCTGGTCGTTGTTGTTGAAGGCAAGCTACAATGAAGGTGGTTTGGGTGTAAAGAAATAGCAAGAAGTGCAATTTATATGGTTAGCAAATATTGTAAACCAAATAGAAATTGGAATGTTTCATACTACCATAATGAGATGGAATTGAAGTGTTTCTGCCAATTGTTTGAGCCGTTTGGGATTCCATGTGTTCATATAATCGCTTTGATTGTGTATTTAGACATTGACGAAATGCCCAAATCTCTCATACTTGATAGATGGACTAAGATATTAAAGGAACTGGTTGAAGGTAGAAGAGAGGAAAGGCCTTTGATGGGTGGGACATTACATATGAGTCGCTATGTAGTATTGCTTGACAGTTGTAGGAAGATGTGTAACATTGCTTGTCACACAGACGAAGATTTTGTGGACATAAGGGATAAGGTTTTTAAGGAAACTGTAGAACTTGAACAAAAGCATCGAAGACAGAATGATAAAGGAGAAAGTAATGAAGATTGTGTCCAACCTATACTCAGGGACCCTGTGGCAGTAAGAGTGAAGGGAAGTGGTGATTGTTCATTAGCAATTAGCAACGGGAAGACAAATTAGGCGACCGGGCCGCTATGGATTGTGTAGGTTTGAAGGTCTCCATTGTCCGTATGGTGAATATGTTAAAAGAAAGTCAAACTGTCATGGTGATGGTCGTAATGGTGATGTTGGTTATGATGAAGCAGTATATGAAGACAGTAAGCGATGGTATTGATGATATGGTTAGAAGTACAATGTGAACCTTTTTGGAACAGTATAGTGTTAATTGTTTATAAATTAAAGAATTTATAAGGAAGAAAGTGTATTATATGTGCATGATGAAAACAGTGAGTATGGTGATGGAAGCATCAAGTTTGGTATATAGTCTGAGTGATAATGAGTATATGGTGGAAGCACATGGCGCATGAGTAATCCAAAGTCATCGTACGGTAAAATAATTTCAATAAGTTTTATGCGTAATTAGATGATAAATTTGTGTAATGGAAACAATGTGTGAATGATTTGTTGTATTGTTGATTTGGTTTGGTTTAGTGAAGTTGGATGTTGTTGAACTAGTATGTGAATGACCTTTTGGGTCATCCATGTTAAACTTTTCCTTACGTAAGAGCTGGACTGTCAAACTCAACCTTGACATAATATTACATTCAACTGTGATCTCAATTTCTCTGTGGTTTTACCCTATTTACCTAAATTGACTTGTAACTTATGCATATAACACTTTCAAATTTAGTCAAGGTTGAAGAGGTCAGAAATGAAACAACGTAACTCATTTACAGACATTGACAAGCGCCAATGTGTCGCATACCCAGAATTCAACAAAGTCTACTCAAGATCCAAGAGGTCACCTCACAAATCCTTCATCAATCAATCTATTAATTTTTTTTAAAAAAAATTGAAATTTGCCGTTGTTTAATAATGATTGAATGAGAAAAATGTAAAAATTATGTTAGTTATATGTTTATTTAAGAGGTTATTCTTTCATTCAATCTGCATACGGGACACAATTCATTATTCCATCCACGACTTATTCTATACATTTTTTTAAAAAAAGATTTTATATATACAATTTCTTTTTAATGTAAAAAGCTCCTTCTCTTCGACATTTTAATCAATCTTCCATTGTCTTGGTATGGAAAATCAATACCTTGTGATGTCAAATCCAAATATTATATTTATGTACAGAGTTTCATTTTCCTTATATGAATAGAAAAATGATCATTACACATCATTTTTTTAACATTGATTTTTATACGACTTGATGTTATTATTTGATCTAACAGTAATTATTATTTGATATTAAGTTAATTATTACTTGATGTTAATGGCTTTTACAACAATCGTAATTTTGGGTGTAAAGAAATAGCAAGGTAATTGGATGGTTAACAAATATTGTAAAACCAAATGAAGTGGAATGTTTCATACTACCATAATGATAAGTTAAGAAAATCATTTTTTAAGAGAAAGTTCTTTGGAAAATTCTGAATGGATTACTATCTAATCTGAAAGTAATTATCATCTTATATTAAAATACTTATTACTAAAGTTTAAGATTTTTACAAAGTTAATAAAAGAATAATTCTCGATATTCTTATCATAAATAATGTATACATCTTTTTTTTATATCTCATCTAATATCATTTATTATAATTTTTTTTTTATCACTTTCTCTCTCAATCAATTGCACATTTTTAAAAAGAATATATATAATACCTATACTTCTAAAAGAGATATAAGATCATTTTTTTTTTAAAAAAATAAATTTTGAAAAAAGTTTTGATGAGTCTAAATCAGTAACTACTTTATTTATGGTATTAACGTTCTTCTATTTAGGGATGACAATTTTACCATACATGCGGCATACTGCTGCGTAATAATACCTTGTGACTGGATAATACTCATTAAATTTTCTCCTGATATAAATACTCGTTTAATGTTATCCCCGTTTAATAAACGAGGCATGAGACGGGTGGTTTCCCCTGCCGCAGGCATATGCATTAAAAAAATTTATATAAATATTTTATATAAAATTATTTAAAAATTTAATTATATAAATTAAAATATTATAAAGTTATATAAATCAAAAGTATTTTAAGTGTTTGACATTATTTTTAGATTAAGTTGTGTTTGACAAATTTTAAAAAATTATAGTATTATATATATTTTTTATTTTTTTATTTTATTTTTTTAATTTTTTAAATTTTTTTATAATTTATTAGATACTTATAAAAAAAAATAAATAGATACTTACACAAATATAAAGACAAGAACAAAGACAAATATTATTCACAAAAATGAAAGACGGAGAGCCACTATCCATCCCAGTTCCGCATCTTTGCCATCCCAACTTCTATTGCGCCATCCCTACTTCTATTGCATATATGCGGTTGATGACGAGGACACAGCATATTTGACGTATACAATTGGTATACCAATCTGTGGTGGGTGAGGAAATGGATGGATGGTCATTTCACACGTCACATTTCAAGTGGACAGTGGGCCATAAATGGTAGACATCTAATTTCTTAACAAAATATTCAATTTAAATGTACTCTTAGAGTAAAAAATATATATTATTATTTAATTATGTATTATAATATTATAAAAAATATTAGATTCTTATAATAATTATTTTAAAAATCATATATATATATATATGTATAATTAATTGATAATATAAAAAATTTTACACT
Organism: Ormosia semicastrata; assembly: GCA_029884595.1. Lineage (NCBI taxonomy): Eukaryota > Viridiplantae > Streptophyta > Magnoliopsida > Fabales > Fabaceae > Ormosia > Ormosia semicastrata. The sequence goes on along the minus strand of JAQQTO010000012.1, from coordinate 2,556,381 downwards.
AATAATATATTAAGATTAAATTCAAATTAAAATGGCTAAGTTTATCTTATTTGAACATATCTATTCAAGCCAGTAGAATTAAGCTAATTGTAAATGATTGGGTAATATAAGTTCAAAGTTCAAACTTTTGGTATTATTATTATATTAAAAAAATATCTGTTCTAAGGGTAAGATTATTGAAACTCTTAAATATCTATTCACACTTTTTATTAATAAATTAAAAAAATTTAAAAATGTCAATAACAACACTTCTATTGTAGTTGTCTCAATCCTTTTCAATAGAGTGGAAAAGGAAATAGCGCTCTTATAAGGACAAATGGAATTAATTATGCGTAATCAAATGCTCAATTGATGTGTCTCATTGTCAGTCTCCTTCATCATTGACGGTATATTTTCCTTTTAATTTGGGACTTTGTCGTGGAATGACTAAGCAGAAGATTGTTCATTTAATAAGGCCAACAACGTAGCGCAACATGCATGTGGCCTTCAATGGAAGGACAGAAGGTGAAATTTCAAATATCTTTATTCAAGTTAATCTTATGCCAAGTTTGTTTTATTAACCTGTTAATTTATAATTTTTAATATTTCTAATCTCAAGCCATAAATATTGCCCAAAAAGTCAAATGATATTACTTGTAAAGTGCAATCGGTTCTTTTTTGTTTTTTGGTCGACGGTGCAGTCGATTCTTGATCACACTTTTTCCTTCGAAGTCGACCTAGATCATGGCCTGTAGACTAAGCTCTAGTTGCAATCCACAAAGCCTAACACCGACGCAAATGTCCACACAGCCTACACAAAGCAGCACAAAAGGTTAGCCAACTTGGATAAAGAGTGAAGACTGTGGACTTTTTGCTTTAAATGCACAATGATATATTATAGTATGAGTTTTAGGTATGGTACTTATTAATAGAGTCAAAATAAAATATTTTAAATAAAAATAAGATATTTAATATATTAAAAATTAAAAAAATATTTTTTATTTAAATTTTTTATTTTAAATTTTTAGCAAATATTTTTAAAGTATTTGTTAACAAAACTTTTATACTATTACTCGAAATCAAGATTGTTACTCGTAATATTAAAAATTGAAGATTTTTATTTTTTTATTTTGGAATTTTTAACAAATTTCTTTAGAGCAATTGTTAACACAACCCTTATCCATTTATTCAAAACCAACTTGTTACTCGTAATGACAGTCAAAAACATTAAATTTCACTACCCACGAACATTTATGATTAGTTGACAAATTCCAAGTTTTCTGGAGACCATATTATTAAGGCAGCGTCCCTTCCTCAACCCTAGTCTTTTGTGACAGTTGTTTTTTCTGTTTTTGTTTTTACAATTTAGCACCTCTTCATGTTTGTTAGGTTCAGATACTTCAAATATGTGTTAATGATGGCAGTGATGTGAAGAAATAATGTGGTAGAATAAACATGGAAATCTATAATGGAGGAGACGAAGACATACTCTTTCTACCCTTTTTTATAAAGACGCATATACTATATCAAATAATTCTTTTAAAAATAATCACATTTAAATTTGTAATTTGGTAATAACTCATGGAAAGGTAAAGATTCAAATCATAATACTTTAAGATATTAAATCTCAATTTATCATTATATCAAAGTGTTTTTAGCAAGGGGTTCATAATAAAGGCAGGTCATTCCCATTTTTACAATTAATAGCTAATGTTATTGGTACATAATTAATAGCTGACTGCATACTTATATCAGACAAGAATGATTCCTCAAACTTTTTTTCAAGTTTCCAGTGATCTTTAAACTTTTAATTTAATTAATTTGCTTCTTTGTTTTGTTTTTCATTAGGAACAGTATGTCCTTCTATTAACTTATATGTGCTCTCCTCAACCACTGAATAAGCTAGCAAGTTGACATGGCATACTTTCAAGCAATGATGTGTTATATATTAGAGACACGAAAATTGTCTCTAATGGTTTAAGCGAAAATATACTTTTAGTATGTTATATACTCATATTTTAGTTTACTATTATATGGTTCTAATTTAATCCTTGTTTTTTAATCCTGGTTTAAGCCAAAAAAAATTCTTGTCTTTTTAAAATGACTTAATGTCTCTCAATTTTGTTTTTTAAATTCACCTTTTTCCTTTATTAAATTCATCAAAGCGTCTATAGTTCTAATGAGAAAAGATAATTTGGTCTTCATTGGTGAAAACGGGAATAAATTACAGCCAATTAAAAAACTAGCTATTTCACTTGAAAAGAACAACAAAAATTAGGGGAATGAAATTGATTTTTTTTTAAAAATTAAATGGTTAAAAACAAAAGTATATTCACAGACAAGGAACACTTAAGTGGTAAATAAGTTTAAATTTAATATTTAATGAATTTTTGCAATTTTAGAGATTTGAGTCAAGCACTATTGGAGAAAGGAAGTCTCAGTACTCCAAATCTAAGTTTGGCATTGGAACAGGGGATTTTCCTTGACAATTCTACTCAAATATAAGTAGCTATACTCTTCAATTATCATCTCTCAAACTTCATACTGGTCACTATTAATTGGGATATTAATCACTTATTTTTCCCAGTTTAGAACATTTACCTCTATGGTTATTTGAGAGCAATTTTCGTTAATAACTCCACTGCCACCGGATGTCCAATTAATATGATGGTGATAATGTAATGGGCACTAGCTATTATAGACATCTTTATCTTAGTAGAGACGAGAAAAACATGTTTTTGTATATTCTTTTAAACATTTTTTTATTATTATGTCACATCACATACTCTCTCTTTTACCATAAAATTTGAGATCATATATCAATTTTTTTCTCAAGAAATTATAAAAAAAATATATAAATTATAAAAAAATTTATAAATTTTAATTAAGTCCCGTTAATAATTTTTCTATCTTTTTTTTCTATAATTAATTACTTAAAAAAATTAAAAAATCATAATTTATACAATTTGATATTCGTTTAACTTTTATATATTTAATTTTTTTTTAATTTATTCATAAATTTATTTTATATTTCACAAAAATACTTTAATCATATACAAATTAATTTAATATTTTTTATATTAATATATAATATAAATATAATATACATATATAAATTATACGCAAACCATTTTCATTACCATAAGACTTCTAACCGGTTGTCAAGTGTGAAAAAAAATAATAATAATAATAAGACGATGAGAAATTTTCTTTCAGTTTCTCAGTGTTGATAGTTCCAGATCGTGAGATGAAAATTGAAATGGACGAAAACCTTGAACGTGCTTTCAGTTTTCTTTCAATTTCCCATTAAGAGGAATGAAACCATTGGGGAAAGCCTTGAAGATGCTTTCCCAATCAAATAAACTATACCAAGAAATATCTTTGGAATCTCTCCCTGCGTTCTTTATGCTCTGCTGCTATTTGAGATCTATGGACTCTTTCATCGTCTTCGTTTCTTCATCATCTTCAAAACAAACAAAACCATCACCACAAACCCACGCTTCTCCTCCTCTTCCTTCCTGATTTGTAAACATAGGTTTCCTAAATCGATTTATTATATGTTTAGGAACATCACGTAAGATTGTGTTCAATTTATTTAAATTTTGACATTTCATCCTCAAATAATTATGTGGTCCACCACTCAGTTAATCATAGTTAACTTTTTTATTTAAAAAATATAAAATAATAAATATGTCTAAATTATTTCCATTAATAATATAAGGAAAAATATCACCTTAAAAAAGGTGAATATTCTATTAACACTCTTTTATAAAGTATTAAAATTAATGAGAAAAAATAATAAAAAATAATAAATAAGATAAATAATATTAAAAAAATATAAAAAAGATGTAAGGAAAAATAATAATAACAGGATCGGGATCAATATGCAAGGAAAAAAAAAAAAGAAGAATCACCATTATCACGCAACTCAAACAACAAACCATGGCAAAAAAATCGCGAGGCAGATAATCCGGCAACGGATGACAGGTATAGCGGCAGATCAGAGAAGCGAACATGGCGGAAGACGGGGATAGCGACTGCAAGGGAGATTGAAAGGATAAAGGAGAAGGAGCGGACCTGAAGGAAGATCGGGGTGGCGGCTAAGGGGGTAGGGGTTATCCGCCAGGAACAACGGTGGTTCACCGGCGATTATGCCGGAATTGTGGCCGGAAAGATTGGCTGCCAATCTTTGGCACAGATAGGAGAAGAAGAAAGTGGCCGAATTGAAGAATCATCGACACAGATAGGAAATATCAGTTCGAAAGTGAAGTTTTTTTTGTTTGTTATTTTTTAATAATAAAAAAATTATCCAGTTGGAATGGAGTCATGCTCTTGTTCTCCTAATGAAAAAATATTCAAAGTGTGAAAAAAAAAAATATTACTAATACTCCTCTATTAGCATACATTACTGAGGAAATATCTTATCTTTAATGAATTCTTGTTCAACATTTTCTCAATGAAATATCATCAAAAAGCATTTAACAAATTTTGTTGGCTATGTTGTAATGCCAAAATATCCATCACTGCAAAATACAATTCCACATTAAAGACGAGAAGACAGAGGTGGAGGGAGTAGTACACAGCTAACGTCGGTCTTGACATTCAATTTCACATCATATACGCGTGAATTTAATGCTCCTAACAAATACTCCCAACTGTAAAAGCTATAAAGCACAACCTGTTCTCTTCCTTCCACTACTATATATAGTTTTGTAAATCTCATATAAGTTGCTCATTCACTCACTTACACATACACATATACACCACCTAAGCTGACTTCCACTTTTCACTTCCCCACTAGCCATCATTTGTTGCTTCATTTCTTTACTTCATTGGCATCTGGGGAGCTCATTATGAAGTGGATTATGAATATAGTGGCAGTGGTGGTGGTTCTGGGTTTGTGGAGTGGGGCTGGAGCTGCACCACAAGTACCTTGCTACTTTATTTTTGGGGACTCTTTGGTGGATAATGGGAACAACAACCAGCTCTCATCTTTGGCCAAAGCTAATTACCTGCCTTATGGGATTGACTTCCCCGGTGGGCCAACAGGAAGGTTTTCCAATGGGAAAACTACTATTGATGTAATTGGTGAGCTTGCTTCTAAGTCACTTTCTTAATTAGCGTATCAAAATTGCATGACACTTGAGCAGAATATAAACAAATTATTTTATACTACTAACAAAATCACATGGCACTAGCTATATGCTCCAATATATTTAGTATTTAGTGATAAGGTCTTAAACTAGTTTCACACGTATGCTGCTGTAATCATCATCATTGTCATAATCATAGGGTGATAATGATATAAATATAGTCATAAAATCCACTCCTCAGATCTAATTGTTTAAAACTTTACGTCTACCAATTACTTGGCATACATTCAATTAATATTTTTGTATCTATATTGTTCTCCCATGTTTTTCAACAGATCAGATAGGTACGTGTAAATTAAGTGCAACTTATATATGCATGCATCATTTTCTACTGTGTAATCCATCAGAGATTACCTTTAATGGCCTATTGGATGATAATTATGATGCTAAATTCAGACAAAAAATTCCTACCACGACATATTTTACATGTTAATGCAAGGCTTTGAGAAGCACAAGTACTGTTGAAAGTTATCAATGAAAATTTAAGAAAAAACATGCTGAAGTCTGTGAACAAAAAAAAAAAAGAAAAAAAAAAACTAGAACTGTGCATTTGGTACTACTCTTTTTGAGTTACTCCACTTTAGGTGTGTGCCTACCCCTTAAATTCCAAACACATGGGTTTGTTTGGTAGCAAGCATTGAATCTGCAATTTAAGACAGTCACAAGAGGTAGAAAAGCAAGTACAGAAAGATAGAGCACCAGCAAGAAATCTTTTGAACAAGTACATGAAATCTTTTACTCTTGTCTAAATTTCTCTTGAAATTTAACAGCTGAGCTTTTGGGGTTCGACGGTTACATAGCACCGTATGCAACAGCTAGAGGCAGAGACATACTCAATGGAGTCAATTATGCATCTGCAGCTGCTGGAATTAGAGAGGAAACTGGACAGCAATTGGTACCCTTATTTTCCTTTTTGCTTCTATGGCACATGACTTTCTTTTCTTCATTTGGTAACCACATGGTTATTTTCTAAAAATGTTCATTTGTTTTTACTTTGTAGGGAGGGCGTATTAGTTTTAGTGGGCAGGTGCAAAATTACCAAAGGACGGTGTCCCAGGTGGTAAATATAGTAGGAGATGAGAACACAGCAGCAAATTACCTGAGCAAGTGCATTTATTCAATTGGATTGGGTAGCAATGATTACCTTAACAACTATTTCATGCCTACATTCTATTCCAGCAGCAGGCAGTACACACCACAGCAGTTTGCGGATGTTCTTATTCAAGCATATGCTCAACAACTTAGGGTTGGTCTCTAGCTCTCTCTGTCTTTGCATTTTTCACTTTCACCATGTTCAACTAGCTTTCATAATATCCAGGGCTTCAACTAGCCATTTTCAATTACGAAGTCTAATAAAAAAAATCAAATGATTATGGTTAGAAGCCCAATCAAGCTTCACAATTAAAAGCTTAACTTAATTGTTTTGTGTTTGTGATTCAGACTCTGTACAACTATGGAGCAAGGAAAATGGTGTTATTTGGGGTTGGTCAAATAGGTTGCAGCCCTAATGAATTGGCACAAAACAGTCCAGATGGTAGAACATGTGTGGCAAGAATCAATTCTGCAAACCAATTATTCAACAACGGATTGAAATCTCTTGTTGATCAACTCAACAACCAGCTGCCGGATGCAAAATTCATCTTCATAAACACTTATGGTATCTTTCAAGATATTATAACTAACCCTTCATCCTATGGTAATTATTTTCTGCTTAAAATATTTCCTAGTCATAATTTGTCACTTTCTTGAAGACTCAAACACAGTTCATGCTAATTGATTCTTTTCCCATGTGGTCTTTAATATTCAGGTTTCAGAGTTACAAATGCTGGGTGCTGTGGGGTAGGAAGGAACAATGGTCAAATTACATGTCTGCCTCTGCAAGCCCCATGCCGCAACAGGAGGGAGTACCTGTTTTGGGATGCTTTTCATCCAACTGAGGCTGGCAACACTATTATTGGTAGGAGAGCTTACAATGCTCAGTCTACATCGGATGCTTACCCTATTGATATCAACCGCTTAGCTCAGATCTGAAGAGGGTCTACTATTGGCTATAAGCTTTGCCACAATTATTGTCGTTGTAATGTCTTGTTTCTTTTAACTTAAGGCACAAAAGAGTGGTCTTAAGTCTTAACTTATCCTTTTTCTCTTCGTATTCATATTTTAAATGTGCAAGTGTTCACAAGTCTATGTGTGATTTGTCATAAATTTTGGTAAGATTTGCATATTGAATTCAGTACTACTTATTTTTTGGTAACACACACAGTTTTCATTGGAACTTCACACAGATCCATATCATCATCACCTTTCTTTTTTCTTTTTCTTTTTCTTTTTTTTCCTCTCTCTCTCTCTCTCTTCCTTTTCTTCTTTTCCATGGCCCTCACGTGATTTATGTGGTATCTATTTTTGCAATTTATGGGTAATGTAAGTAGCTTCTTTTGATAAAATTTTCATCCAAAATGAAGAAATTGACACGAAATTATTTGCTTTTAGAATTCTTAACCGTATGAAGAAAATGGATTATATTTGATGAAAAACATGCATACATTCTAATATTGAATTTTATTTTAACTTATACCTCAGATAAAAATAAAATAAAAAATTAAAATATGGTTAACAATTACTTAGGATCCGTTTAGTACGTAAGAAATGATAAGACCTGATTGTATTAGATTTGATAGTATAAAGTTTGATAAAATTTTATTATTATCCAATGTCTGGTGCGACATTGTATAAGATAATACTATCATGTGTTTGTTGATGTACTGTATAATATTAGATATGATAAAATATTAACACTTTTGACAAAAATATTTTTTAATAAAAAAATATACTATACCCATCCAAATTTATCATGTTATATTAATTTTTAGAGAAATAAAAGTCTCTAAGGCCTATAAAAAAATTATGACCGCTATGTATATTAAATAAAAAACAACTCACACATTCACAACAAAAATTAATAAAAATCTAAAAAATGTCTAGTTTGAGTAGTCATTTTCATCTTTATTTTGATAAAACTCATCTTAATAATAAAAATTCACAAGAATTTATATGACTATTTAGGTTTTAAATACAACACATAATATAAAAAATAACGCAGGTCTGCACACAATTTCATAAATAGTAGCCATCAAGTTCTAATAGTAAGTATTATAAAACATCGCTAAATTAAAATAATTCTAATATTTTTATCATTAAAAGTGCATACATTTCTTTTTACACTCCACTTAATACTATTCAAAATAAAAAAATGTTACCCAAAACGGTGCCATACTTTCTACAAAATAAAAAATAATACAAATGTTACTTATAATATCTAGTCAAAATAAATAGTGAAGACAAAACATGCTATAATGACACACAGCCAACTCAATGCATACCCAAAACGACCTTGAGGTCACTATCCGGGATATCTTTTATATCAATGCATTGAATGAAGCTTTTCTTGTTGACCCACCCAACAAGAAAGGAAATCACATCTACATCGTCTGATGTCAACTCTCCCTCTTTGGTCTCAAGTTGTTCCGGGGCCTTTTCTTAGGTCTTTTGAATAGAGGTGGCAAAACGGGCCAATTCGTGCCGCTTTGCCTTCAACCTGCCAAAATATAGGATGGAATAGATTAGTCCATTTTAAAAAATGGACTGGAAGAGCCAACTTATCCCATTTTAGGATGGGTTGACGGGTTGACTTGCCTAAAAAAGAAAATGAAAAAAAGTAAACAAGTTGGCGGATCAACCCGCCTAATCTACTTAAAAATAAAAAAAATGTATAAAAAAATCCATAAAATTTTTTAAAAAATAAAAAAATTATAATTTATAGAGACTAAAAATATAATAAAATAAAATAAAATTAAGTATCATACCCATAAAAATATCACAAACACAAATAAAAAGACTAATTTATAACACTTAAAAAAAATTCAACCCAATCGCTTAACACTTCCGCTTCAAGCATGCTTAACCAACATTGGTATGCGGAAGGGGTTATACTGAGTTGGAAAATAAAAGTAGGTTGAAATCTTGAACCCAACCCGCCAAAAAATGGCAGGTTAGCGGGTTAAGCCAATAGATTGAACTCGTTTTGCCACCTCTACTTTTGAATCCAATAAAGGTAGATGGTCGGTTTCATTTCCTCTTTCATATAGAAAGGCCAAGTTGTAGGAGTTGCATCTAGTCAGAAGTAGTCCTTTTTGAGCCTGTTGTATGACTCCTGGTATGAATCAAAGACCTTATGCCCTGCATAGGCCCTCAAGGCGATCCAACCCTTGGTGTGGCTTGCTCCAGATGCCCAAACAAATCCCCAGCCATTGGGATGAAGTTGAGTGGGAGCCACTTGTAAATGATTTAGCACCCTAATCTCAAACTTCAGAAATGGAAGTCGGATCGCAAGGCGCACAAACATTGTTTCATATAAATGCATAAAATGATTTGGCACCGTGGTTTGGGTTGAACACACTCACCCCTAGTCATTGATTAGGAACATCATAAACTTCTTATCATGGCTTCCGTCCTCAGTAAGCCGTATGTATTCTCTCTTCTTGGCCACAACAGCCATCATGTTTATCGAATAATGGATCCCCAAGACCTCCTTGTCCACCCACCGATATAGACTGACACCTCGGGGGATCAGTTGTTCACTCAGATAGGTAATCATCACTTTTTGCCTCCCTATCTCTGTGACCCTAGAAGAAACACCCATAGAGGCCGAACTTTCGGCTTCAGAACTTGAACTACCAAATGGTCAATACTGTTGTTCCAACTTTGTAATGACTTCTAAAACCGGATGGCACATCCAGGGTATTGCTCTCTGTCTGGATACCTCAATTCGACTCAAAATCATATCTTGAGCTTCCACCCAAGACCACGATATCTGGACCCCGTGGGTATTCTTTCCCCTTGGGGGCCCTCTTTGTCATTCACAGTGTAGCAATGCTAGGAGGCTCAAAAAGGATTTCCTAGGAACTCCCCTCCTCCCCATCATTCCCAATCACTCTAACCCTCGCCATTTGTAGAAAAATAGAGAAAAACAGATGTAAGGGATGGGAGGACACCTTAAGTAGAGAAAAGACGATGAAGGAAAGGGTTAAAAATAGGAAATTGGGTTCTGCAACTAGAGCTGCCATGTCCGCCACTGTAAATCGATGCGCTAACCTTGCCGAAAATTGCTTGGACTCCTTGAAAACTCTAAGATAAAATGAGAGGAAAGTAAGAGTCAGGGGTTCCCATCCCACTTCCTTATTTATAGGGGTAGCAATGCCCCAATTGCCATCATCAAGGTAAGGGCATGCTAGTCATTTCACCTGTGTTCAAAATCATTGTGGTGCAAAACCCAAATGATAGTTACCATCTACAACACGCCACGTGTATGCAAAAGTTGTCAACAACAGGCGAAACGACCTTGGCCCCAGACGAAGCGTTGCAAGCAGGTTAAGCGTCATTTACCCTAAAGACACATTATCATGCCGGATCTCGATTAGTCGACGCTACCTAAGATACTGGACCCCGGCTTACAGCGAGTCCAAGTCGCTCAGTGGATCCCTATCCTGGCACTGAGAGTCATGGTGCAATTTGTGGCTTCTACAGTCAAAGTCACTTGTGCATAAACAGAACATTGAAGGGTCTCAGGGGAAATCACTTACCCACTCCAACTGTATCTTAACATATATGCCATAATGGGCTCTATCAACGCAAGCATCGTGGCTCCATGCTGCAAATCACAGAAAAACACCCCTTGTTGGGGGCAATTATGTGGAGCATCCTTTATAATCTTGGATGATAGCTACAACACTTCCCATCACGAAACAGATCCCAACCTTAATGCCTTAATATGAATCCTAATGCATGGGGGCATCTAATGTAACATCCCAAATTTAATAACCATAGTGTAACCGGTGTTATACCATAGTCATTAGATTCGTACCTGTTACTTACTATACCTAAGCATTTTCTATGATAACAAAACCATATATATAGAAAATATGAGCCTCGTCATGAATAAATAATATATTTATTACACAACATCAGTATATCTCACAAATACATTAAGTACATAACTTCAAAACAAGCTAAGCAAATATAAAATATATACAAGCTCAGTCTAAAACAACATATATGCTATACTAGTCTTCATACATCTTCTTCTTCCCTTTTAAAGAACTTGTACCTGGATTTACATGACAACACAATCGAATGAGAAATCACAATTCTCAATAGAAGTATTCCAAAACTAATACTTTATACATTCATATAGAATACATAACTTTTAAACTAACACTTCAATCTTTAAAGTACGAAAACAACATCTCCATTTTAGAGATACCCAATCATCCATACAATTGTAATGTCATGAGTTCATATCATGGTAGCAACCGCTCACACAATTGTCATGCTATGCCAAATTATGTCTAATGTTTATGTCTATGCAAGTCCAAAGAGTGAATAAAATTTAAGAATGTCATGAGTCCTCAGACGTATTGAGGATATTACTTGTAACACCCCTAACTTTCTATGTATTAAATAAGTAATTTTAACAGTTAGCAGAATTTTACTGTTTAGTGATTTCTGTACACTGTAAAATTATTTTAAACATTCCGTCTGTATATTTGATCGTTTTGAGTAATTTGCTCCGTGTCAGAAAAATAATAATTTTTGGGCTGAAAAAATTTACGTAAATTAATTTTTACTGTTTAGTCTTAATTAATTTACGTAATCTGAATTGATATTTGTGAATTTTTTAATTTTTGTGATTTTATGTGTGATTTTGAAATTTTTACTGTTTGTGGGCCCCACGAGGTGTAGGTGGGTCCAGGTGGCCATACGTGGGCCCAAGTGGGTCCCGCAAAGTGAAAAAATTTTCTACGCATAGAAAAATTTGTACTGTTTAGACGGAGACAGGGGATCTTACTAAACCTGAATCTGGAAACAGTTTTAGAAAAAAAAATTTATTGTATTTTGTATTGTATTTAATTATCGGATGATAAAAATACAGTAAGTATATTCTTTCGTGGGGTTATAACAGATAAAAATAAAATTCTATACTGTTAAGTCAATATTGGTGGTTTGGATATCCACCATCGAATTAATTACCATTAGAGATTTAATCTTGATTTAATCAACGGTGAAGATTTAATCTTGAAAATAAACAAGATTAATTATAATCATTGGATGAAAAATTAAATCAAGGGTGGAGATTTAGTCTTGTAAAATGAATATGATCATTATGAACCCTTGGATGTAAAATAAATCAATGGTGGAGATGGATCATTAATGACCATTGGATTTGGATTTAAATCAATGGTGGAGATGGACCATTAATGACCATTGGATTTGGATTTTGATCAATGGTGGAGAATTGGTCATCAAAAATTTCTACAACCATTTTGGACCCTTGGATGTAAAGTTTGAAGATGCAATCTTGACCTTTCATTTGGAGACACATCTAATGGCTAGGATTTAAAGAAGAAAGATCCAATGGCTACAGATTTTGTCTTCTAAAAATCAAAATCTACTTGAATCCTAACCATTGAATGAATCAATGGTTAAGAATGCTTCATATAATTGATAGAAAAGATGACAATTTGCATGAATCATGCATGGAGGGAGGCGGTTTTGAATAGCAATGAGAATGGGAGACAAAACTAGTATAGACTTTTTAGGCCAAAGAAAAGATGAAGACAAGTTCCTATTGATCAATTAATGAAAGCATGCTTTTCAAAACTTCACTTTGTCATTTCTCTCCATGAAGTCCACGGCCATGCATAGTTAGGATACCAAATATTTCACTTCCACACTTCACATTTTTCATTTTCTCTTTCTCTCACTTATGCTTCAAGAACCAACCAAGGAGAAAAACTCCATTTCCTCTCCCTAGAGAAGCATTCGACCAAAGCACCTAAGTCCACCCTCCATCACTCTTTAATTTCATACAACCTAGTTTCTTGAATCCTTACCTTATTCTAAACAACTTTCATGTTGAAGAATTTCTCTAAATCTTCCATCTTGAAGGACTTTTACTAAGATCAAGTTCTAGAGCTTTAGTTGGTGAAGAGTAAGGAAATTTCTTTTATTCTTTTCTTTTTCATGTTCTAAACCATGTTTGATCCATGGTTCCTCTTAATCAAGCTCAATATACTAATTTTCTTGTATTTGTTCTATGTTCAAGAGACTTTTGTTGGAGGAGATCTTGTTCTAAATTCAAAGTAAGGAGCTTTTGGAGTTCTTCAAGAGGTAAGAGGGAGATTTATCTCACCAACCAAGTATGGTGGTGAGAGATGGTTATATTTGATGGATGATGAATCCATGTGAGGATTCATATCCATGGTCATGTAATAAATTATTTGTGTTATGTGTTTTAATTATTTTGTTTATGCTTGATATGCTTTGCATGAATTAATTGTGTATGCATGCTTAGTATGATTTTTTACTTGTTTATATGGTATGCTTATAATATGCATGATGATATATGTTAAATATATTATGATGGATGTATGTTGAACTAAGCAAAATTTTGGCTCCAATGGCCAAAGGAGAGGTTCGGTTTTGATGCCCAAAATTAGGGTTCATGTTGAAAATTTTTCAAGAAAAAGGTAATTGATTTTTGGGTCCCTAGAACAATAAGATTTTTGGCCAAGACACCTCAAATTAGATGTTCACCAAATTAATATTTTCATGAATAATAAAATTTTATGATTTGATAAGTAAAGGAAATAAACAAAAGGATTTTGGTTTTGCAAAAGAGAATGCACACGTTTTCTTTTTAGTTATGTTGATATTAATTAATTTTGCGTAGAAACAAAAATATAATTCATTTAAGTTATAAGAAAAATCTTTCATGGTTCCAATGGCCATTTTTAAGGTCTTGATAATTTAGAAAAAAATGTTTTGATGTTATAAAATATAAGAATTTTCAAATAAGGATTTTGAAAAGAGAATTAAAGTGTTGTCAAGTGGAATTTTCATAAATAAAAGAAAAAGGGAGATTGAAGGTGTTAAACTTCAAATTGTTTTCAAGGAGAATTAATTTTTGAAAGTGATTTAGAAATATAAAAGAAAAAGTTTGTAACTTAAATTTACTAACAAAGAATTTATTTATTGGGTTTTGGAAAAACATTAGGAAATTTAAAAGTTAGAAACGGTAATTAATTAAACTAAATGAAATTTTGTAAAACTAGATCAATAAAAAATAATTTTGAGAAAATATATTAAGAAAAAGATTTTTTGATTAAGAATAGGAAGAAAATAAAGTAAGGAATTATATTATTGTAAGAAAAGTCCAAAATAATATTTTTAAAGTTAAGAAATATTTTACGAAGGGTACAAACGGTGAAAAATGATTTATGGAGCTTAAAAACGTAAATTTTGAGTTACGCGATTTGAAAAAGGTTAAAATATTTCTACGCAATTTAAAATGTTCAAATATTTTATACGATCGAAATGTTGTAGAAAAATTGCTATGTGAAAAAAAATGAAAGAATATTTTTACGCACTTTAGAAAACAATAGAAAATTTTTACGCGAATTTTAAACGTAATAGAAATGTTACAAATCGTTGATTTCGTAATAAAATATTACGTGACTGTGAAAACGGGACAAAAATGTTTTTGTGAATGAAAAAAAATGCGATAATATAATCGCTGTTAATTATACAGTAAACTTGACAGTTAAAAATACTATTTGAACCTGGTATGAGAAATTATGTGATTTACCATTGGTTGGTAATTGGTGCATTACACATGCATTGAAAATGGTCCGATGGACTGGATATGGCTAATTGCCTAGGAGAAACGTACACCTCTTGAGTGGGTGCGATACGCGTAGTGTAGGTCACTTGTGGACCTTGGGGGCATCGGGGTGCGGGTTGCTCACAATGGGCAGTTGGTAGCTCTTCTGCACCGTGGGTTAGACCGATGCAACACACCTGATCCTGGACCGAGACACTATTCTTAATCGAGATCTGACAAAGACTGTTGTGTATGTGTTAGATGTGCAAGATATAATTATAAGCACTTGGTCTGAAGCACGAAATACCAGCAGCTCTTTTCGATCAATTTCTCCGACTTGAGTATTAGCTCCATGGAGTAGGACATTGAGTCTGTGTGCGCATGCATGAAACTGAGCATCTATATCTATATGATGGTGTTACTGTAATTGTTGTATGATTTAAACAGTGATAGTGGCATAATGGTAATTATTATTTTGCACTATGATGATGGTATAATTGTGATCATAATATGATATTTTTGCATGATGTGTTGTTTGTATTATCTCTGTACTATCATGCTTGTATTGGCGTAGATAATCTCACCTCTTTGTGTGTATATTTGCCTATTATATTTTAATTGGGTGAAGACGTTGAGAAAGAAACAGTACAAGAAGCAGAAGAAGAGTTACTTCTCACGACTGGGAACGCCGACTCGACAGTATGACGTCAAGAGCCACTTTCTTCGAATATGTACGTCTACGATTTCACGGAGGAGTCAGTGAATGGAGAACAAGTCCCGATGAGCGAGGACTTATTTATGAGGATATCATCGTTAGCATTAGCATCATGTTTTCGTAGAGATCCGTTTTTCTGTGTAACTATTTTAGTTCATGTTGAATTTCCGTTGCATATCAGGCGACACTAAGACACTAGGAATTATGTCCCAACAGAAATCAGTATAGTATCGTCAGCCCGGACACCTGTCCGTAGGGCTACTCATCATAACGGATTCCTACATGCTGAGGAACCCGAGGAGGACCCATCTGAGGGGTCCGCTGCTTAGTTAAACTTGGGCAAGTTTGAACTCTGATATGAACTGTGTGTAATTTATTTAAGTGTGTTTTTGTTTGAGACATGAGTTGTAAAATAAATAATTCCAACAGTACGTTTGCAATATGTATATGATGTAATCTATGTGTGAGGTTGCTATAATGTTTTATTTTCTGCTAAGTTTATTTTATGATCGTAAAAAAAAAAATTGACTTATCTTTTTATTACAACGTCACCTTATATGAACTTGGGGGTTATTAAGTAACATAAATGTGACACCCTACGGTGGGTGTTACATTAGTTGGTATCAGAGCCCAAGTTAGAGTCTTTTGGGGTTGTGGTTAGGTCTGTCTTGTTTGTGTTGTGTGATTCTCTGTTTGTGGTTTCTTGGTCTGAAACTTGAATTTGACTTTCTTGTATTGTTCAGTTTGAATAGGAAAGAATAATGGCCGGACGTGGACGTGGACGTATCAATAATAGAAACGATATGGAGCTTAATGGGAGCGAAAATGGGAATGGTAATGGGAACATGGCTGCAGCTGTAGCAGCAATGCAGAGAATGGCGGAAGTGGTTGCACAACAAAATCAACGGGCTAATGAAAATGTGCACAGTTTGTCTGAGTTTCGAAGGAATAATCCACCCAAATTTCGTGGAGAGTTTAATCCGGAGAAAGCTGAACTTTGGATCCAAGAACTTGAAAAGATATTTGATGGTATGGGTTGTGCTGATGAACGGAAGCTTACGCTGGCAACGTTTATGCTGGTAGGAGATGGTGAACGTTGGTGGACAGGAGCTAGAAGACTGTTGGAAGCCAAAGGAAGGATGGTGACATGGCAAGTTTTTAAGCAAAAGTTTCTAGAGAAATATTTTCTAGCAAGTGTGAGGCATATGAAGGAAATGGAATTTCTGAGCTTACGACAAGGATTGATGTCCGTAAGTGAGTATGCGGCAAAATTTGAAAGTCTGTCTCAGTTTTTGAGATATTTGCAGATGAATCCAGATGAGGGCTGGAAATGCAGAAAATTTGAAGAAGGATTAAAACTGGATATTAAGAGGGCTGTATCGATGTTGGAGATTAATCAATTTCCAACTTTGATTGAAAAATGTCGTAAAGTTGAAGAGATTGATCATCAACGAGCGGCAAGAAACAAGAATTTTGGACCTGCAAGGTTCCAAAAAGGAAAGAGTACTCAAGCAAGTCGCTCTTAGCAAAAGCCATATATGAAACCTGCAGGAAGTCAGACTAAGAAGCAATTTGTGGGTGGAAGTTCTAGCGGCAATAAGACAAGTCAAGCTGGGACTCCTATTCGATGTTTCAAATGTGGGAAGGATCATCTCACGAAAGATTGTCAACATAAAGAAGTTGTTTGTTTTAAGTGTGGAAAGCTTGGACATTTCTCTAAAGACTGTGATCAGATAAAGAAGGAATCCTCTGTGGGAAATGTTCGAACTGCAAGACCACAGGTGGGAGGTCGTGTCTATACAATGAGCGGAGAAGTAGTCTAAATCGAGAACTTGATAATGGAGGAGGGTACTATTGGAGGTAATCCTTTAACCATACTCTATGATTCGGGGGCAACACATTCTTTCATTGCATGTGATAGTGTTGAACGTTTGGGATTGACTCGTGGATCGCCTTTGCCATATGATCTGAATGTTGCTACTCCTACTGATAAGTCTCGTAGTTACATCAACAAGTATGCCTGAATTGTCCTGTCTGTGTTAGGGATAGAATCTTTTATGTGGACTTGATCTGTTTGCCTCTTTCCAAGATTAATGTAATCTTGGGAATGGATTGGTTGTCTTCTAACCATATCCTAATTGATTGTTCGAATAAGATGTTAGTGTTTCCTGAGGCTAAGGATCCTAGATTCCTAACGACTACTCAAGTGGAAGCTTGTTTGAAGGAAGGAGATCATGGGTATCTGTTGTTATCTTCTTTAGAGGTGCAATGTGAAGATGTCTTGAAGAATATTTTCATGGTCAATGAATTTCCTGAAGACGTACCTGGACTGCCACCAGTAAGGGAAATCGAGTTTGCCATTGACCTTATACCTGGAGCTGGACCGATATTTATAGCGCCCTATCGGATGTCGCCAGTAGAATTAGCCGAACTGAAGAAACAGCTAGAGGATTTATTAGAGAAACTATTCGTGAGACCTAGTGTGTCACCATGGGGAGCTCCAGTACTGTTGGTCAAGAAGAAGGATGGAACTTCACGTCTATGTGTAGACTATCGGCAACTAAACAAAATCACGATTAAGAATAAATATCCACTTCCAAGAATAGATGATCTAATGGATCAGTTGCGAGGAGCCGCAATATTTTCCAAGATTGATCTACGTTCTGGGTATCACCAAATACGTGTGAAAGTGGAGGATATTCCCAAAACAGCTTTTCGAACTCGTTATGGGCATTATGAATATTTAGTGATGCCGTTTGGTGTGACAAATGCACCAGCCATATTCATGGACTTCATGAATAGAATTTTTCGTTCATACTTGGATAAGTTTGTTGTCGTCTTTATCGATGACATTTTGATCTATTCTCGAAGTCAGGAGGAACATGTTGAACATCTCAGGGTAGTTCTTCAAATTTTGAAGGAGAATAAGTTATATGTCAAGTTATCCAAATGTGAATTTTGGTTGAATGAAGTTCAATTTTTAGGACACGTGATATCAAAAGAAGGAATTAAAGTCGATGCTTCCAAGGTGGAGACAGTTTTGGAATGGGAAAGACCAAAGATTGTAACAGAAATCCGTAGTTTTATCGGATTAGTTGGTTATTATAGACGGTTCATTGAGGGGTTTTCGAAGATTACAGGACCTCTTACCCAACTTACACGAAAGAATCAGCCATTCATGTGGGCTGACGCATGCGAAGAAAGTTTCCAGGAGTTGAAAAGACGATTAACTACTTCACCGGTACTGATTCTACCTGATCCAAATGAACCCTTCGAAGTATATTGTGATGCTTCGTACCAAGGATTGGGTTGTGTACTTATGCAAAATCGTAAGGTGGTGGCTTATGCTTCAAGGCAGTTGAAAAATCATGAGAGGAATTATCCGACTCATGACTTGGAGTTAGCAGCTGTGGTATTTGCGTTGAAGGTATGGAGACATTTTCTCTATGGAGCATCATTCACTGTTTTTAGTGATCATAAAAGTTTAAAATATCTGTTTGACCAAAAAGAGTTGAACATGAGACAAATGCGTTGGTTAGAGTTTCTGAAGGATTATGATTTTCAATTGCAGTATCATCCCGGAAAGACGAATGTCGTAGCGGATGCGTTGAGTAGAAAAATACTTAGTGCTTCTGTTATGATGATCAAAGAAAAGGAGTTGATAGAAGAATTTCGGGATATGCGATTATCTGTGAAATTGACGCCGGGCAAGATGTGTTTAAATATGATCACCATTTCAAATGATTTGATGGATAGAATCCGTGAAGGACAAAACAGTGACTGATATTTGCAAGAAGCAAAAGAAGCAAAGAGTCAAGGAGCAGTGTTGGATTTTAGCGAAGGTGTTAATGGAATTTTGAAGTTTCAAGAAAGAGTTTGTGTGCCTAATGATCCGAATATTAAAAGATTGATTTTGAATGAAGCTCACAGGAGTAAACTGAGTATGCATCCGGGAGCCACAAAGATGTATCAAGATTTAAAACAATTATATTGGTGGCAAGGAATGAAGAAAGATGTTGCTGAGTATGTATCATCCTGCTTAATCTGTCAGAAAGCTAAGGTGGAACATCAAAGACCTTCGGGAATGTTGCAACCTTTGCCTGTTCCCGAATGGAAATGGGATGACATAGCAAAGGATTTTGTGATGGGACTACCAAAGACTCGGAAAGGTCATGATGCCATTTGGGTAATTGTTGATCGGCTTACTAAGTCAGTGCACTTTTGCCGATTAATATTAAATACTCAATGGAAAAGTTGGCTCAAGTGTACATCAATGAAATGGTTAGACTTCATGGTGTACCATCCAGTATAATTTCTGATCGAGATCCGCGATTTACCTCAAGATTCTGGGATAGTTTGCAAGAAGCGATGGGAACAAAGCTACGTTTAAGTTCTGCTTACCATCCACAGACCGATGGTCAGTCAGAAAGGACGATTCAATCGTTAGAAGACTTGTTGAGATCATGTGTTCGGAAGAAACTGGAGGTTGGGATGAATTCTTGCCATTGATAGAATTCACATATAATAATAGTTTCAATTCAAGTATAGGGATGGCACCCTATGAGGCATTATATGGAAGACGATGTAGAACACCGTTATGTTGGTATCAAGATGGTGAGAGTATTATGTTAGGACCAGAGATTGTTCAACGACAAACCGAGAAAGTGAAGATGATACAAGACAAAATGAGAATGAGTCAAACTCGGCAAAGAAAAGAGCTATCTGATAAAAGGAGAAAATTTCTCGAGTTTGAAGAAGGTGACCATGTATTTTTGCGAGTGACGCTATGACAGTGTTGGACGAGTGCTTAAGTCCAAGAAGCTCACTCCAAAGTTTATCGGACCATATCGATTTTACGTCGGGTAGGTCCTGGCATATCGATTGCATTACCACCTTTTCTCTCAAACCTTCACAATGTATTTCACGTATCACAACTACGGAAATATATTTCTGATCCTACTCATGTTATCAAGCCAGACACAGTACAGCTGAAGGAAAATTTAACCTATGAAACTGTTCCAGTAAAGATTGAGGATCGAAAGACAAAGCAACTTCGAGGTAAGGAAATTTTATTGGTTAAAATTATTTGGGATGATATAAGCGGGGAAACTACATGGGAACTAGAAGAAAAGATAAAAGAACAGTATCCCTATTTATTCTGAGGATGTGAAATCAAGTTCGTCAAGTTTCGAGGACGAAACTTTTGTAGAGGGGAATTATTGTAACACCCCAAACTTTACTATGTATTAAATAAGTAATTTTAACAGCTTAGCAAAATTTTATTGTTTAGTGATTTCTGTGCACTGTAAAATTATTTTAAACATTCCGTCTGCATATTTGATCGTTTTGAGTAATTTGTTCCGTGTCAGAAAAATAATAATTTTTGGGCCAGAAAAATTTACGTAAATTAATTTTTACTGTTTAGTCTTAATTAATTTACGTAATCTGAATTGATATTTGTGAATTTTTTAATTTTTATGATTTTATGTGTGATTTTGAAATTTTTACTATTTGTGGGCCCCACGAGGTGTAGGTGGGTCCAGGTGGCCATACGTGGGCCCAGGTGGGTCCCGCAAAGTGAAAAAAATTTCTACGCATAGAAAAATTTGTACTGTTTAGACGGAGACAGGGGATCTTACTAAACCTGAATCCGGAAACAGTTTTAGAAATTTTTCTTTATTGTATTTTATACTGTATTTAATTATCGGATGATAAAAATACAAGTAAGTATATTCTTTCATGGGGTTATAATAGATAAAAATAAAATTCTATACTGTTAAGTCAATATTGGTGGTTTGGATATCCACCATCGAATTAATTACCATTGGAGATTTAATCTTGATTTAATCAACGGTGGAGATTTAATCTTGAAAATAAACAGGATTAATTATAATCGTTGGATGGAAAATTAAATCAAGGGTGGAGATTTAGTCTTATAAAATGAATATGACCATTATGAACCCTTGGATGTAAAAAAATCAATGGTGGAGATGGATCATTAATGACCATTAGATTTGGATTTAAATCAATGGTGGAGATGGACCATTAATGACCATTGGATTTGGATTTTGATCAATGGTGGAGAATTGGTCATCAAAAATTTCTACAACCATTTTGGACCCTTGGATGTAAAGTTTGAAGATGCAATCTTGACCTTTCATTTGGAGACACATCTAATGGCTAGGATTTAAAGAAGAAAGATCCAATGGCTTAGATTTTGTCTTTCTAAAAATCAAAATCTACTTGAATCCTAACCATTGAATGAATCAATGGTTAGGAATGCTTCATATAATTGATAGAAAAGATGACAATTTGCATGAATCATGCATGGAGGGGGGCGGTTTTGAATAGCAATGAGAATGGGAGACAAAACTAGTATAGGCTTTTTAGGCCAAAGAAAAGATGAAGACAAGTTCTTATTGATCAATTAATGAGCATGCTTTTCAAAACTTCACTTTGTCATTTCTCTCCATGAAGTCCACGGCCATGCATAGTTAGGATACCAAATATTTCACTTCCACACTTCACATTTTTCATTTTCTCTTTCTCTCACTTATGCTTCAAGAACCAACCAAGGAGAAAAACTCCATTTCCTCTCCCTAGAGAAGCATTCGGCCAAAGCACCTAAGTCCACCCTCCATCACTCTTTAATTTCATACAACCTAGTTTCTTGAATCCTTACCTTATTCTAAACAACTTTCATGTTGAAGAATTTCTCTAAATCTTCCATCTTGAAGGACTTTTACTAAGATCAAGTTCTAGAGCTTTAGTTGGTGAAGAGTAAGGAAATTTCTTTTATTCTTTTCTTTTTCATGTTCTAAACCATGTTTGATCCATGGTTCCTCTTAATCAAGCTCAATATACTAATTTTCTTGTATTTGTTCTATGTTCAAGAGACTTTTGTTGGAGGAGATCTTGTTCTAAATTCAAAGCAAGGAGCTTTTGGAGTTCTTCAAGAGGTAAGAGGGAGATTTATCTCACCAACCAAGCATGGTGGTGAGAGATGGTTATATTTGATGGATGATGAATCCATGTGAGGATTCATATCCATGGTCATGTAATAAATTATTTGTGTTATATGTTTTAATTATTTTGTTTATGCTTGATATGCTTTGCATGAATTAATTGTGTATGCATGCTTAGTATGATTTTTAACTTGTTTATATGGTATGCTTATAATATGCATAATGATATATGTTAAATATATTATGATGGATGTATGTTGAGCTAAGCAAAATTTTGGCTCCAATGGCCAAAGGAGAGGTTCGGTTTTGATGCCCAAAATTAGGGTTCATGTTGAAAATTTTTCAAGAGCTAGGAAATTGATTTTTGGGTCCCTAGAACAATAAGATTTTTGGCCAAGACACCTCAAATTAGATGTTCACCAAATTAATATTTTCATGAATAATAAAATTTTATGATTTGATAATTAAAGGAAATAAACAAAAGGATTTTGGTTTTGCAAAAGAGAATGCACACGTTTTCTTTTTAGTTATGTTGATATTAATTAATTTTGCGTAGAAACAAAAATATAATTCATTTAAGTTATAAGAAAAATCTTTCATGGTTCCAATGGCCATTTTTAAGGTCTTGATAATTTAGAAAAAAATGTTTTGATGTTATAAAATATAAGAATTTTCAAATAAGGATTTTGAAAAGAGAATTAAAGTGTTGTCAAGTGGAATTTTCATAAATAAAAGAAAAAGGGAGATTGAAGGTGTTAAACTTCAAATTGTTTTCAAGGAGAATTAATTTTTGAAAGTGATTTAGAAATATAAAAGAAAAAGTTTGTAACTTAAATTTACTAACAAAGAATTTATTTATTGGGTTTTGGAAAACGTTAGGAAATTTAAAAGTTAGAAACGGTAATTAATTAAACTAAATGAAATTTTGTAAAACTAGATCAATAAAAAATAATTTTGAGAAAATATATTAAGAAAAAAAATTTTGATTAAGAATAGGAAGAAAATAAAGTAAAGAATTATATTATTGTAAGAAAAGTCCAAAATAATATTTTTAAAGTTAAGAAATATTTTACGAATGGTACAAACGGTGAAAAATGATTTATGGAACTTAAAAACGTAAATTTTGAGTTACGCAATTTGAAAAAGGTTAAAATATTTCTACGCAATTTAAAATGTTCAAATATTTTATACGATCGAAATGTTGTAGAAAAATTGCTATGTGAAAAAAAAATGAAAGAATATTTTTACGCACTTTAGAAAATAATAGAAAATTTTTACGCAAATTTTAAACGTAATAGAAATGTTACAAATCGTTGATTTCGTAATAAAATATTACGTGATCAGAAAACGGACAAAAATGTTTTTGTGAATGAAAAAAATGCGATAATATAATCAACATTAATTATACAAGAAACTTGACAGCTTAAAAATACTATTTGAACTTGGTATGAGAAATTATGTGATTTACCATTGGTTGGTAATTGGTGCATTACACATGCATTGAAAATGGTCCGATGGACTGGATATGGCTAATTGCCTAGAGAAACGTACACCTCTTGAGTGGGTGCGATACGCGTAGTGTAGGTCACTTGTGGACCTTGGGGGCATCGGGGTGCGGGTTGCTCACAATGGGCGGTTGGTAGTTCTTCTGCACCGTGGGTTAGACCGATGCAACACACCGGTGATCCGGACCGAGACACTATTCTTAATCGAGATCTAACAAAGATTGTTGTGTATGTGCTAGATGTGCAAGATATAATTATAAGCACTTGGTCTGAAGCACGAAATACCAGCAACTCTTTTCGATCAATTTCTCCGACTTGAGTATTAGCTCCATGGAGTAGGACATTGAGTCTGTGTGCGCATGCATGAAACTGAGCATCTATATCTATATGATGGTGTTACTGTAATTGTTGTATGATTTAAACAAAGGATAGTGGCATAATGGTAATTATTATTTTACACTATGATGATGGTATAATTGTGATCATGATATGATATTTTTGCATGATGTGTTGTTTGTATTATCTCCGTACTATCATGCTTGTATTGGCGTAGATAATCTCACCTCTTTGTGTGTATATTTGCCTATTATATTTTAATTGGGTGAAGACGTTGAGAAAGAAACAGTACAAGAAGCAGAAGAAGAGTTACTTCTCACGACTAGGAACGCCGAATTCTGATAGTATGACGTCAAGAGCCAGTTTCTTCGGATATGTACGTCTACGATTTCACGGAGGAGCTGGTGAATGGAGAACAAGTCCCGATGAGCGAGGACTTATTTATGAGGATATCTCGATCATTAGCATTAGCGGTGACTTTCGTAGAGATCCATTTTTCTCGTGTAACTATTTTAGTTCATGTTGAATTTTCGTTGCATATCGGGCGACACGGGACACTAGGAATTATGTCCCAACGGAAATCGCATAGTATCGTCAAATGGACACCGTCCGTAAGGCTACTCATCATAACGATTCCTACCTGCCGAGGAACCCGAGGAGGACCCATCTGAGGGGTCCGCTGCTTAATTAAACTTGGGCAAGTTTGAACTCTGATATGAACTATGTGTGTAATTTATTTAAGTGTGTTTTAGTTTGAGACATGGGTTGTAAAATAAATAATTCCAACAGTACGTTTGCAATATGTATATGATGTAATCTATGTGTGAGGTTGCTATAATGTTTTATTTTCAGCTAAGTTTATTTTATGATCGTCAAAAAAAAAAGACTTATCTTTTTATTACAACGTCACCTTATATGAACTTGGGGGTTATTAAGTAACATAAATGTGACACCCTACGGTGGGTGTTACATTACTCGCCTCAACTGCTTTGGGATATTATGATATGTTATGAGCTCTCAAGTGTAATAAGGATATTATTCACCTCAATTATTCATCAAAACGTAGAGAGGATATTACTCACCTCAAATACTCAGTAAACATAGAGAGAATATTACTCACATCAGCTACTCAACAAACATATAGAGGATATTATTCACCTCAGCTACTCAACAAACATAGAGAGGATATTACTCACCTCAAATATGTTCCATAATCACATCTTGCAAAATAATTACTAATTACCTATAATAATTAGCACCACAAATCAAATTGATTCATCACGCTCACACTTCATCAAATACTCTTATTAGAGTCTCATTACTCATTAAGAAGTATAAACGAAGGAACTACACAAGCTAGGCACTTCATTTCAACCAAAACAAAGTCCTCTCAAAAACTGGACTGGGTGCTCAGGCGCTCCCTGTTGGGCGCTCAGGTGCTCGGGTGGCAGAGAGTCTCCCATGTTCTTCCCAGCGATGGGCACTCAGGCACTCAAGCTTGTCACTAAGGCGCTCGTCGCGCACTCAAGCATTGCACCATAGCGTTTAGGCGCTAGTCGTGTAGCACAAATATGCTTTCTTTCTGCCCTGCTGGAGCCTAGGCGCCAAACACTCAGCGCCTAGGCACTGACTGGGCAGAACAAAATTTGTAAAATTCTGTAGATGAGATTATTGTTCCATTAAGGAACAAATGTGCTCCAATCACTCCAACTTCAATTCCACATGATTTCTCACATTAAATAAGATCCATTAACACATTATAACTCTTATACTACTTTGATTTTGATGCGAATTATAAGTTACAAATTCAAGTGCAGGTTGTCTCAAGTAATAAATTATCGGGAATCCGAGGTCGATCCACAGGGAATTGATGA
The DNA here is from genome assembly GCA_029884595.1 of Ormosia semicastrata. Taxonomy (NCBI): domain Eukaryota; kingdom Viridiplantae; phylum Streptophyta; class Magnoliopsida; order Fabales; family Fabaceae; genus Ormosia; species Ormosia semicastrata. The sequence continues at coordinate 2,530,136 of JAQQTO010000012.1, read as the reverse complement.
AGAAAAAATTTATTGACATAAGGAAAATATTTTGTCACAACGATAAAGGTGATAAAACTTGGTCACAAATAAAAAATAGATTTACTTGGCTTATGAGATCTACTCTTGGTAAGTAAATTAAGGATAATATTAATTTCTTTTATAACTTAATTAGAATCCACGCATAATGGAGGTTCCAATCGAAAAATACAACATTTAAAGTTTATTTAAAATTATATACGTAGTTATATTATGGTTCCTTTAATTATTTATTAACACCATCACTTATAAATGGGCCCAAGCATTCATTGTACAAACCTCTTGTTTACAATGAATCAAAATCTTCACTTTATAAGGAGGGTTTCTAAATTGATTAAAAATAAAATACAACACGTATAATGACCACTTGATAATATATCATTTAAGTATAAGAAAGAAATTAATCTAACTTTAACTTATTACCAAAAGCTTCACTCTTTCACCTAAGTAAAATGAAAATTAGTTGCTCATAGATAAGAAGAAGAATAAGAAGAACATGACTTCAATTTAGAATAAAAGAAAACTACAACAAGATAAACAAATAACACAATAACATGATCTTAATCTCTAAGACCAAGATTCCTAAATGATCATCCAATGGTGCCCTTTATAGAGGATTATGGATACAAAATGACAAAGGGACTGATTAATGAGTAAGTGGATGAGTGGGTGGATAAGTGAAAAATGTCCAATAACTTTTGATGAATGAAAAATTATTGAGATTCTTTGTCTCTGAAATCATTCAGTGCCGAACTCATTGAATGCGTCAGAAAATTGAAAAATAGTCTTCATGAAAGTTGTCTTAGCTTTGCCAAAATCATTCCTACAACTCAAGATATAACCCAATTAGTGCACACTGCTCAGGCCCAACTACAACTCCTCTGTTCTGACTTGCAATCCCAATATAACCTCTAAGAAATCTGATCTGGGTCTTATGTTCTTCATGAGAGTTGTAAATATGGGTCTTAACTTACAGATGCCAAAATTTCAGCTTCATTCAATTCTTACAGCCCAAGTTATGCCCTAAGTACTGCACACTGTTCAGATTCTAATCACAAAACCCGTGTTCTAAATTCCAAACCCAATTAGTTCCACTAGATGTTCGATTTTGACCTATAACTTTTATGAAAGTTGCAGAGCTCTATCTTATATTTCCTACAAGGTAAGATACATAATTATTAGACACCTAAAACTCAAGATATGAAGAAAATACAGAAATAGTGTAAGACGTAAATCATATTAAAAAAATCAATTAAGTCCAATTTGAGTTCAAACTTACAAAACATAATCAAGCTCAATCAATTAAGTACATGGAGAGTGTAAATGACTAAAAATGAGGGTTTATTAATGTATAAAATATGTGATTATCATATTTCACACAATCATGCAATTTGTGAATAATTCATCGACCTAAAACTTAAACCCCCAATTCTTGAACAAAAAGGGAACAATGGTGTTTAAGTGGTGAAAAATTCATCCTTATGGTTCCAACAAACCATTTTTTTACATAACCAAGTCATCCTCAAGTTCCTCATCAGGATTCAAGTCAAAAATAACAAAGCCACACTGCAAAACCCATCTCCCCCATCAAGCCCCCCATGAACCAAATGAAGAAGATGAAATCAAGAAGTCAAAACAAGTTTTCCCCTACCTCAAGGTCTTGAAGATGAAGTCAAGGATGGATCCAAGCTCTTCTTCTCCTCCTTTTTCTCTTCTCCTTCGGTTCCTTATCTTTCTTCTGCTTTTCTTTTTTTCCTCTGCCGTGAGAAAATGAGGAAGAGAAGTCTAAATTGGTTTCTTATAGCCAAGTACAAAAACTCCCGATCTATTAAGAACACTTAGATTTCACTAAAACCAGTTTTCTAACTTCCAACAAGTTTCAAATAAATCCTAATATTCATCAAAAATCTTATTTCACCATTTCCATAATTTTTCATATCTGCCAGTAGTCAATTCGACATTAGAACACACAATTAGTATGCTTACAAATGTCAAACTAACTCTGATTAACCTCAAACTTTAACCACATCTTCTTTCACAATTTTGTGACCAAATTTTTTTTTTTCACATTTATTTTCATTAACTAAGTAGTTTAAACCAATTCTGGGGCTAATAACAATTATATTTTACACACAGTGTTATAGCAAAGTGACTAATCATACTCAGATGGTCACAAAACTTAACATACATAACAAACAAGTATTAGGATACCTCCGTAATCATATTCAAGTCTATCATGTTTTCACAGGTGTTACTTTTCTTCCCTCATTTTTAGAATTTTGTCCCTAAAATTTGCTCGCCATCAACGCTTAATCTTTCACAACTAAAATTCCAAAATCTCTATCAGATATCACTCTCGAAGGATTCTCACTTCCCCTAGTGGCATCTAACGCATCATTCTCAACTCTAGAGAATCCTGTCTCATGTGAGTCTCCAGCTGCAAAGTAACTTCTCAAGCCAAACTTATGCCAGATGTTCTTCACCTAAGAAACTTGCTTTCCATAAAACTCTTGGACTCCCCTGTCCATAATTCTCACAAGCCTTATCTAATAACCATTTATTTAACCTATGGGCTCTACTAACTCTAGAGGTACCACTCCAAAATGTGTAGATGCAAACAATTTCTAAACGAGTATAGTCATACCAACTGAATCCTCACTAGAAGAATTCCTAATTCTCCTAGTTCGCCTAGGTGAAGTCATAATTTTTTGTCCACACAGAGCGTTATATATTGAGTGGATCAGTCCTCAATATCATTTAACTGTGTAACAGTAGCTACTAACATTCCAACCTAAGGCAAACCATGCAATTCTTTTCAAACATTTCAAACAAGAGACAAAGAAATGCACAACACACATAGGAACTTCTAACATGCCTAAGCATAGTCAGTTCATACCTTGACTCAACAGGATGAACTGCTCTGATACCATAATGTAACATCCCTAACTTAATAACCATAGTATAACCGGTGTTATACCATAGTCATTAGATTCAGGGTTGCTACTTACTACAACTAAGCATTTTCTAAGATAACAAAACTATATATATAGAAAATATGAGCCTCGTAATAAATAAATAATATATTTATTACACAACATCAGTATATCTCACAAATACATTATGTACATAACTTCAAAATAAGCTAAGCAAATATAAAATATATACAAGCTCAGTCTAAAACAACATCTTTGTTATACTAATCTTCATACATCTTCTTCTTCCCTTTTGAAGAACTTGCACCTAGATTTATATGGCAACACAATTGGGGTGAGAAATCACAATTCTCAGTAGAAGTATTCCAAAACTATCACTTTATACATTCATACAAAATACGCAACTTTTAAATTAACACTTTAATCACAGAAGTACACAACACTCCAATCTCTGAAGTACGAAAATAACATCTCCAACTCAGAGATACGCAATCGCACATACAATTGCAATGTCATGAGTTCATGTCATGGTGGTAACTGCTCATACAATTGTCATGTTATGTCAAATTATGTTTAATGTTTATGTCTATGTAAGTCCTAAGAGTGAATGAAATTTAAGAATGTCATGAGTCCTTAGACATATTGAGGATATTACCCACCTCAATTACTTTGGGATATGTTATGATATGTCATGAGCTCTCAAGTGTGGTGAGAATATTACTCACCTCCATTACTCATCAAAATGTAGAGAGGATATTACTCACCTCAACTACTCAACAAACATAGAGAGGATATTACTCACCTCAAGCATGTTCCATAATTATATCATGCAAAACAATTACTAATTACCTACAATAATTAGTACCACAAATCAAATTGATTCATCACATTCACACTTCATTAAATACTCCTATTAGAGTCTCATTACTCATTAAGAAGTATAAAAGAAGGAACTACACAAGTTAGGCACTTCATTTCAACCAAAACAAAGTCCTATAAAAAACTAGACCAGGCGCTCAAGTGCTCCTTGTTGGGCGCTCAGGCGCTCGAGTGGTAGAAAACCTCCCCTGTTCTTCCCAGCGATGGGCGCTCAGGTGCTCAAGCGCTGCACCATGGGTGCTTAGGAGCTGGTTATGTAGCACAAATGTGCTTTCTGTCTGCCCTGCTAGCGCCAGACACCTAGCGCCTGGGCGCTGACTAGGCAGAACGAAATCTGCATAATTCTGCAGATGATATTACTATTCCATTAAGGAACAAAGGTGCTTCAATCACTCCAACTTCAATTCCACATGATTTCTCACATCAAATAAGATCCATTAACCCATTACAACTCTTATACCACTTTGATTTCACTCAATCATGCAATTTATGAATAATTCATCAACCTAAAACCTAAACTCCTAATTCTAGAACAAAAAGGGAACAAGTAAGTGATGAAAAATTCATCCTTATGCATCCAACAAACTATTTTTTTACACAACCAAGTCATCATCAAGTTTCTCATCAGGATTCAAGTCAAAAATAATAAAACCACACTTCAAAACTCAACTCCCTCATCAAGTCCCTCATTAACCAAATGAAGAAGAAGAAAGCAAGAAGTCAAAACAAGTTTCCCACTACCTCAAGTATGTTCCATAATCATATCATGCAAAACAATTACTAATTATCTACAATAATTAGCACCACAAATCAAATTGATTCATCACATTCACATTTCATTAAATACTCCTATTAGAGTCTCATTACTCATTAAGAAGCATAAAAGAAGGAACTACATAAGTTAGGCACTTCATTTCAATCAAAACAAAGTCCTATAAAAAACTGGACTAGGCGCTCAAGTGCTCCTTGTTGGGCGCTCAGGCGCTCGGGGTGGTAGAAAGCTTCTCATGTTCTTCCCAGTGATAGGCGCTCAGGTGCTCAAGCGCTGCACCATGGGTGCTTAGGCGCTGGTTGCGTAGCACAAATGTGCTCTCTATCTGCCCTGCTAGCGCTAGACACCTAGCGCCTGGGTGCTGACTAGGCAGAACGAAATCTGCAGAATTCTGCAGATGATATTATTATTCCATTAAGGATCAAAGGTGCTCCAATCACTTCAACTTCAATTCCACATGATTTCTCACATCAAATAAGATCCATTAACACATTACAACTCTTATACCACTTTGATTTCACTCAATCATGCAATTTGTGAATAATTCATCAACCTAAAGCCTAAACTCCCAATTCTTGAACAAAAGGAAACAAGTAAGTGATGAAAAATTCATCCTTATGCATCCAACAAATCATTTTTTTACACAACCAAGTCATCCTCAAGTTCCTTATCAGGATTCAAGTCAAAAATAACAAAACCACACTTCAAAACCCAACTCCCTCATTAAGCCCCTCATTAAACAAATGAAGAAGAAGAAAGCAAGAAATCAAAACAAGTTTCCCACTACCTCAAGGTCTTGAAGATGAAGACAATGATGGATCCAAGCTTTCCTTCCTCTTCTTCTCCTCCTCTTTCTCTTCTTCTCCGGTTCCTTTTCTTTCTTCTACTTTTCTTTCTTTCCTTTGCCGTGAGAAAATGAGGAAGAGAAGTCCAAATTAACTTCTTATAGCCAAGTACAAAAACTTTCGATTTGTTAAGAACACTCAAATTTCATTAAATCCAGTTTCCTAACTTCCAACAAGTTTCAAATAAATTCTAAGATTCATCAAAATCTTATTTCACTATTTTTATAATTTTCTATATCTGCTGGTAGTCAATCTAATATTAAAACACACAATCACTATGCTTAAAAATATTAAACTAACTCTGATTAATCTCAAACTTTAACCACATATTCTTTCACACTTTTGTGTCCTAGAAACAAATTCTCCACATTAATTTTCATTAGTTAAGCAGTTTAAGTCAATTATAAGACTAATAACATTTATATTTCACACATAGTGTTACAACAAAGTGACTAATCATGCTCAGATGGCCACAAAACTTAACAGGCATAACAAACAAGTATTAGACTACCTCTGTAACCATATACAAGTCTATCATGTTTTCACAGGTGTTACATACACTCCCATTGGCCTCTGTATGGAGTATCTCGACATTTCACTATCACATTAGAGTGTCGAACTAGAGACAACTATTCTAAACCGACATCCTAAATCCAGGTCCAACATGATCGGCCCACCTTGGATGGCCTAATCATGGCCCATTGTCGGCATGACTCTTATGGGTAGTTACTTGCTCACTAAGTTGAGTATCTTATCTTAACTAAATCCTTCTTCAATAAGAAAGTTTTGAGATCTTATTCCTTTCATAACTATTAGTCCTAGTTATATGGAGACAATATCTTTTTAGAAACTACTTACTTTGTAAGCAAATCCACTTTATAAATATCTACTCTATAGTACTTTTCTCTCTTAGTGCGTAGTCCTAATTTAAATTGTCTAAGTGTCTTGTAGGTATATAATCCCTCTTCATTATTATAACTGTTGTGTAAGAAAGAAACCATATCATCTTCAACCTTCAATAACTATTTAAGAATGTGATGCAGTACACTTCTCTAAAATTTCGATTATGAACAACTTTAATGTAATGTCTAAACAACTATTTATCAAATTAAAGGAATAAAAATCGAAAACATGGACGTAGCTCTTTTGTAATTTTTGTAACCTTTAGAAGCAAGGCCCAGAGAATCTTTCTTGTTTCTAGATAGAATTGACATACAGCAAAACACGACATTTTCTGAAACGTCATGCTAAATGAATACCATTATTAGTTGGACAGCTAAATATGCACAAAAAAGGGGAAAAGTAGGAAAATTGAATTGACCAAAGGAAGAAATACTCATGTCGGTGAGCAAATGATTGTTAATGTTCACTCTCTTACTTAATATCTAAGTGTTTAAGTTGGGTTTCATTATATCTGAAGAACAAGTATGCGATTTACTTGCGTGAAGATTGCCAATACGCGGTTTATTCCCCACTGTTGCTTTTGACATTAAGCTTCACTCATCGTTGTATCAGATTAAAGTCATTAAACATTTATACAGATTAAACTGCAAGGATAATTTAATTTATAAAATAAAACTCTATTTTTGTAGTTGATATTTGCTTTCATTCTTATATTAGTTCTGAATATTTTTTTTTTCATTTTGATCCTTGATATTTATGAATTTATTTTAATTTAATCCCTTTATCTATATATTATCTAATAAATAGAGATGATTATATGTCACTGTTAAAAATATTGTAACAATTTGAAAAAAAAATAATATGATGAATACATATAAAATTACATCGTTTTATTATTTCACTTGTCATTAAAAAAAAATCATCCCACATTTTAAATGATAAGTGAAGAATGAAGCGGCATCATTTTAAAAATTCATCTAATCATCTTTTGTCAAACTTTTATGCTGATAGATAATAATGTCATATCATTTCTAATAATGACAAATAAGCATCTATGTTTATTAGATAACAAGTATATAGATAGATAGACTAAATTAAATTGAATTGAAAAATATCAAAGACTAAAATGAAAAAAAATAAAATATCAAGAATTAAAATGAGAATGAAAACAAATATCAGGGAACAAAATAAGATTCTAGTATAATTTCTAAAATGTTTGTGATAAATGAATCTTGATTGCTAATGCACAAAATCTTTTCTTTTTTTTTTCTGGTCAGAAATCGTATGGAGGTCTTTTTTTGTCATTTAGAATTCGAAATAGGACAATAATTGATATTGCCATATTATTAGGTTATGGAAATTGTGATTGTGTCTCTTTCACCGGGTGATTCAATAGTTAATGCCGGACATTGCGGCATAAAGGTTCACGTTCAACCTCTATAAAAGCAAAGTGAACAAGGGTTTATAAAAAAGGAAAATGAAGTATCTTAATTGTGTAACATAAATTTTGAAAAATCGGTATAACAAATCAAGTTTTCATTCGCATAATAATATGGTGAATTTTTTTGGTTTTTTAGAATATTTTTCACTTAATATGTGAAAGATTAATTTCTTAAAATACAATGAAGTGTCTAAATGAAAATTCTTTCCAATTATGTTATTTTCATAATAACAAGGTGATTTTGAATTATGCTGATATTATTATTTTTCTTTATTTCCATTCTAATTAATTAATCAACTTGTTGAACAATTTTTTTTTTTTAAAAAACTTGTTGCATGTTTCATGGCATGCAATGTACCAATTCTAAGGCACCTAAGACTAAGATTTACCTGGCCAACTTATTATATGACCTAGTACTATGGTTTGAATTTTCGTCTCCCTGTCCCCTTGTATACCCACTACATATTACAAATCATCATTCATGATATATGTTAAACTATAGCTAGTTGACGCTTTTAAGTAATAACCAGTGGAAAGTATATCTTCTAAAGAAAATTATAAATTAGAGGCTTGACGCGCTTTATTTTCTATAAATACATATGTCACCTAGATGTCAATCACAAAACCCGGCTACCATTGGGAAAGAAGATACAACAAATCATCAACCATGCTTTCAACTACTCCTTATTACCTACCGGCTACTATTATCTTATTGCTGACCCTTCTTTCTCCTTCAAACGCTCAATTGAGTGCAACCTTTTACTCTAGCACATGCCCCAATGTATCATCCATCGTGAGGAATGCAGTTCAGCAGGCTCTGCAATCTGATTCCCGTATTGGCGCAAGCCTCACTCGTCTCCACTTTCATGATTGCTTTGTCAATGTAAATCCCAGAACTGAAACCTTCAATCTTTTTCTCAAGAAGCTTGATTTATTTATTCAAATTTTTAATTGTTGTATTAGAGGGTTCTCTTGCACTTACAGAAGGAGAAATTCTTGAGTGGAAATTTTCTTCTTTAGACATGTAAATTAACTTCTTTTTTTTACTAGAAACATGCAAATTAACTTTTGACATATCTAAAGATGTATTAATCAAGATATATATACCTGTACTTTTAATATGATCCCACAATAATAGAGATAGATACGTATATTTTTAATATGACCTCACACACTTTTACAAATGTCAAAAATTAATTTACATGATTAAAATAAGAAGTTCCCATTTAAGAATTTCTAAATTCAGATAGCTTCCACGACTAATAATTAAATCTTCTCCTTTCTGTTTTAGGGGTGTGATGCATCCATTTTGTTAGACCAGGGTGGCAACATAACACAGAGCGAGAAAAATGCGGCTCCCAACTTCAATTCCATTCGGGGCTTTCCTGTAGTAGACAACATCAAGACCTCTCTTGAAAATTCATGCCCTGGTGTCGTATCTTGTGCTGATATTCTTGCCCTTGGAGCTGAATCTTCTGTGTCCTTGGTAACATGCTAGCTACTAGAGGATTTTCTTTCTATTTTTAGTTTCTTGGAGTTTCTCCAACCATAAATTTCTCCTTTATATATATATACAGGAAATATATATAAAAGATGAAATAAATTTTTAAAACTATTCAAAATTAACAGTAACTTGAAGATCATGTGATTATTTAAAAAAGTCACGTGCATTTATGTTTTAATCTTAACCATTCATATAAGATCTAATGATCAAAATACAACTCTTATAATAAACATTGGATCTCACCAGATTAAAAGTATTGAATATATATATATATATATATATTAAAAAGTCAATCGCGTCTTTATCTTCTAATTTTGATCATTCAAAAGATCCAAATATGGTCAAGATTCACTTCTTACTTTTAATCTTCACCTCTCACAATGATTAAACACTCTCTCTCACCTTCTTAAAACTCCTAGATCCTATATATATATATATATATATATATATATATGGTGAAAGGAATTTTATTATGAGAGATCAAGATTTAATAAATTTTCTTACTCACTTAAGTAAGATCATATGGCATAACTTTTATGAGAGAATGATGATCAACATTAAAAATTACTTCATATGTATTTATGTTTTAATCTTGATCATTCATATAAGATCCAATAGTTAAGATTTACTCCTCTCATCTCTTACAATAAACACTCTTCTCACCAGATATATTCTCAATGCACACTTGCAAACTAATATCTGGTGACAAAAAAGAAGTAGGATAGATTATAAACTTGTAAAGGATGTGTGTTTAATTTAGAGTAAATTAAAACCATGATATGTATTTGCAGTCAGGAGGTCCCTCGTGGAACGTACTACTTGGCAGAAGGGACGGTCTAACTGCGAACCAAGCAGGTGCCAACAGCTCTATTCCCACTCCATTTGAAAGCCTAGCCAACGTCACAGCCAAATTCTCTGCTGTTGGCTTAGACACAAATGATGTCGTTGCATTATCTGGTAACTATATAACGAGTTCTATCTACCATCTTCGTTCATGTGCACATAAAATATATAAAACGATTGATTTGATTCATTAATAATTACCATGCTTATAATAAAGTGCTGCTTACTCAAATTGGAATTTTAGGTGCACATACTTTTGGTCGTGCCCAATGCCAATTTTTCTCTCAAAGGCTGTTCAACTTCAGCGGCACTGGCAGCCCTGATCCTACCCTGAACTCGACCTATTTGGCAACTCTGCAGAAAAATTGTCCACAAAATGGAAACGGGTCTACTTTGAACAACCTTGATCCATCATCCCCTGACGCTTTCGACAACAACTACTTCACGAATCTTCTTACTAACCAAGGTCTTCTCCAAACAGACCAGGAGCTGTTTTCCACTAATGGGTCTGCTACAATATCCATTGTTAACAACTTTGCCAACAACCAATCAGCTTTCTTCCAAGCGTTTGCTCAGTCAATGATTAATATGGGTAATATCAGCCCGTTAACGGGAAATCAGGGAGAAATCAGAACCGACTGTAAGAAAGTCAATGGCAGTTGAAAGACAGAGCATCACTATGACCAATTTAGAAGCAAAAGCTGTACCTGAATCTTGATACAGTAAATTGATTACCTTCAACATAAACTGCAGTTTTGCATGTGTGAGTGAGCGGGGTAAAGATGAATGCCCTCTTGGTCTTACATTATTGGCTTACATAAATATAATGTGATTTTATAAGTTATGTAATACCGATATTTTAAAATAATTGTCATATTAATATTTGATATATATTGTATTAGATATTTCTTGAATATTTTTAGATATTTCTAAGTTTTAACCTTCTTTTAATATTTTTTTTAAATTTTTGAATCAATACAAGTGAGATATTACAATAATTAATTAAATGATAATATTTTATTGTGTTCACAATAATTAAAGCTAACTTATGAAATAATAATTTTTTATTTGTGATGACGCTAGTTTTAGAGAAAATAAGGTTAAAATAAATTTTTTTTGTAGAAAACATTTTGGTCATTTGACCTGTATGTTAAAAAAATCAAATCAAATGTTTTAAAACTAGCAGTTTCACTTGAAAAAGAACAGTAGAAATCATGGGAATGAAATTAATTTCTTTTTAAAGAAAGATTATAAACTAAAGTATGTTTACCAACAAAGAATGACTCAAGTAATAACTATGTTTGAATCAATCAGTTAAGGAGTTTATACAACATTAGATATTTGAATCCATGGAAAAAATCAATTGTAGGAGAGATAGTATTATTAATGTGAGTGATAAAAAATTAGTAAAAATTGGACATCAAAATAAAAAATTTCCCTTTTAATAACATAGAGAAAGGGATTCTCCACTTTGGTGTTTATTATAATAGAGGCAAATGTCAAATTAAAATTAAAAGTCAAATATACTTCTCACCAAATTAACTTGATGTCACCATTCATGTAAGTTTGCAAATATTATGATCTTTTCACAACAAAATCCTAACCAGAAATTAGTGCTAACTTCCCAGCTTTTATATAAAGATAGATTACACTAATACCTTTTTTTTAGAAAATTAAACCTGCATCATTTTTATAAGGTAACTTCTAAGGTCTTACCCCGTTGTATATATTCCCTTTCTTTAGTTGATAAATAATAATTTTTTTATTTTTTTATGCACACACTGACACACATTTATACATATATTATTTTATATTTGTACAATTATAACTATTTGATTATAATGAATCCTACCTAAATTTTTATATTTACATTATGATTTTGTTACTTATATGCAAAAAATAACATTTATTTGTGAACCAATCCAAACTTATTAATATTATATAATATATTTATTTGTTATTAAATTTATATTTTTACTTATGATAATTCTAATTTTTTACATATTTATTTTATTTTATGTGATCAAATATTATTTTAGACATGTAAAATAATTTTTTTATTTTTTTATTTTTTTAATTGACTAAATTATTTTTAACTCACAAAATTTTTAAACTAAAAACATATTTAATAAAAATTTGATTAAATTGATCTAATCTAAATCGATGAAAATAATATTATTTAAATTAATATTTTTTAACTTAAAATTAATCTAAACCAATATGCAAATATCCATTATTTTGTTAACATGTGCCAATGCAATTAAAATAATATTTATTATTTATTATTAATTATTTAATAAATATTAAATATTTTTAAAATTTTAAAATAGTAAATACTTATATTTTTTATTTAATAATTTTATTTATTTTTATTTCTTAACATGTAAATTTTAACTTCTTTAACGAAACTCAAAAAATTAAAAAGTAAACACAGGTTCTATACTTCCATTACTTTTTAAAAAATAAATACCCCCTTTCCCCTTTCCAAATGGTGACCCACCCGACCCGCCATGATGATAATATTCCAAACTTGGAATGCTCCAAAGCTGACCCAAGCAAAAGAACCGTTTTTTCAAATTTCTTCCATTATTGACCAAAAAAAATAAAAAAGATTCTCCCATTGAACCTCCAAAATCAATGGCAACCGTACGATCATCAAACCCAACCCTTGTGATCTTCACCGTCTTCCTTCTTGTCATCACAGCAGCACCATCTCCCTCCCAATCCCTATCCCTATCCTTCTCTTCTTACTTCCGCTACCGAGACCTCTTCTCCCTCGCCCACTCCCTCCTCACCGGCGTCGCCAACCTCCGCGCCTCCCGCGGCGACGTCGCTGGCGCCCAGCGAGCCCGTGCCATCGCCGACAAGCTGGAGCCTGGGCTCGGCTTTGGCTTCTGGAGGCTCCTGTTGTCGGCTGGATGGGACTACGCGTGGAGGTGGAGGGACTTGCCCCTCACGGAGCTCTACGGCGCCGTTTCCGACATAAACGAGTTGCTGAGGGGCTTGACTCAGTTGACTCGCTTGGAATCGGCCGCGGAAAGGTCTGCTTGGGTTGCCCGGAATTACCAAAATGTACTCACCCTCTCTAAATCCCTCTCTCGCAAGCTTCTCAAAGCCTTTGGCCAATCGGTATGTACGACTTCGCTTCTCATCTTTGTATTTATGCATTTATCTTTCATGCACTTTGCAAAATATGAGTAATTTGTTTTATTCAAAAATGAATAAAATATAAGAGTGTCCTTATCATACAAACTTGTGATTAACCATATTTGTATTTGTATTTGTATTTGAATGCAAATAAATCGTTTTTGACCAAAAAATGAGAGTTCACATATGTATGCAATTGTAAATTGTAACCTTTTGTATAATATTACTTAAAATATATAAGTATTGATACTTTTGGCATATGGAATGGCAGGGAGTGGTGAGGGAAGTGGTGGAGACCGTGCAAATAGAGGTGGTGGAAGGTGGGTTAATCAGAGATTGCCTAGAATTGGGTAGCAATGATTTAAAGGCTTTGATTCAGGTTGTCAAAGATTTGGTATTGCAATTCTTTCCTGTTTCAGATAAAGACCCTGATCTATAACTAGTAAATCGTAATGTGTAAGTATTTGGACCATTGATGATTTTTTAGGGTCATTAAGACAATATTGATAATGACTGTAGGTGCTTTTGGGCTGGTTTTGAGTTATGCTGGTAGCCCTAGGCACTTCCTTACAAGTGACTAAATTTGATTTCCTTTGTTTGCTTTCTGTTTGTTTTTCTTGAAATACAAGATTCCAGCATCAACCAATCTACTAATTTTTTTTAAAAAAAATGAAATTCGCTGTTGTTTAATAATGATTGAATGAGAAAAATGTAAAAATTATGTTAGTTATAAAGTTTGTTTAAGAGAAGCACCGTTACTCTTTCATTCAATCTGCACGGGACACAATTCACATTCCATCTACAACTTATTCTATACAATTTTTTTTAAAAAAAATTGTGTATACACAATTTCTTTTTAATGTAAAAAAGCTCCTTCTTTTCAACATTTTAATCAATCTTCCATTGTCTTGGTATGGAAAATCTCTACATAGTGGTATCGAATCCAAATATTATATTTATGTACAGTTTCATTTTCCTTGTATGAATACAAGTAAATTTTGATCGGGTATAGCCTAGGACAGTTGCTTTTGAGAGGATACAATATTTCCTGCTTTTGAAGTACCATTTTCCTTATATGTGATTTGCTCTTTTGGGTGGTCATCGAGAGCGTCTGTAATGTAATGGCTCCTCTGCCTTTGAGCAAGCTGACAGTTCTATAAGCCATTTGTAAATTCTCCACATAGTTCACTGCCTCTGTTGATTTGTTTGATAATTGATACTCTAGAACTAAGCATGAAGATACTTTATTGCCTTTAATTTCCACGATATTATTTTCTTTTGAGGCGAGCAAAACCAATCTTATTCCATAAAATAACGTGGTAAGATAAAATAAATTAAAATCAGAAATCAAATATCAAATATTCTCTTAAATATAGAAATAAAAGAATGAAAGTAAAAGGTAAAGCAACTCATTACTTGAAGAAGATAAATGTATAAACTAAATATGCCGCATTTATATTATGACCTTTTATAGCAGAAACTTTACACTTCGTTTTCATTTCTTCTATGATACCATTAATTTTTCAAACAAATTAATGGCATTTAAATCTAATTATTATTTCTCCCTTAACAATTTTTATTCATTATAGAATTTACTATCTTCCAAAAAAAGGTTTCGATATAACAAAAACTAAGTTAATTATCAAAATAACATAAAAGACTCTTTCTATATGAAAATAAAAAAAGAACTATTATTATTTTGTTAGTTTCAAACGCTGACAGTGCGTTGCTGCATAAATGAAACAATGAATATAGAACATCAACAACAACATATATATATTAGGAAGACGGAAATAGAACTCAACGGTACAAACAATAGCCTATTTCTTTTGGAGGGCCAAAATTTCTTCTACCAAGAACGCAACACAAGCCTATAAATTACACAATCATCTTTCATCATCCTCAAAAATTGATGGTTTTTTTTTGTCAGAAAAAAAAATTGATGGTTGAAGTAAATAAAGATATTCCTATCTCATACTTCCACCAAGGCTAACAAAAAAATCTTATACTTTGATCAAAAATTGAAAAGCCATAATTTCACTGTAAGGTATTGGAAGGTGAATAAAGTTGGACCCAAGCATATTCGTCTTTGTAAGCCAAACCTGCCTGGCAAGAGGCTTCACATGTATACACGACAATTGAAGCCCAATCCAAAGAGTCCGCTTCATTGTCTACGCCGAAGTAATACAGCAGCTGTGGCAAAATCTGGCACCACCAACATTAACCAATCAGTAACTAAAGGAAACAAGAGCAAACATATGGTTGACCAAGCGAAAAAAATAGTAGTAAATGCAGAATGACATGAGCTTCAACCACTGATTTCTCAAGAATAATGATACTCTTACACCCATAAAAATGGGTGTATCACTATTCACACCCTTTTTAAGGGTTGTGATTAAGTGAGAGAAAGTGATAAAAAAAAAGTAAGTATAATGAATGGTATCGAAAAAAGTGTGAAAAGAGGTGTATGCACTATTTGCGATAAGAATATAAGAGTTGATTTCTCAAATAACTACCTGAAATTCACAACACAGAGGTCCACCACAGCAACTGCATTTAGGGATATCAGCTTTGGATGGCCGACCACTTGAAACAGGCCATATTGGCTTAGCATTAGTATTCCTATAATACCTGTTTTTACCATAAGTACCAAAACTGCAATTAAACAGAAATATATATATTGATAAAATCAATACCATCAGCCAGGTTATACACGATGAAATTTTTTATCACTCATTACAAAATATGATTGTCAAATACTTCAACATTAACCTTTGTAATTGTCAGATTATGCAAGTATAGCATGTTCAAAGTTATCCTTCTGCTAGTAAGGTCAATATCTCTCAAATGTTAGGTTAGACAATGACAGGCAGAGGCAATGAATATAATCCATTTGTCAAACATTTTTCTCCCATTCAGTTCAGCAAATAAACTGCCCCCATAAGGGCACATAAGGCAGTTCTCCAAATTAGTTAAGCACTCTAAATTTGCTAAATATTAATCACCTCAACACTTGTTCAGGGGCTTTGGCAATGCGTTCCTGGAAGTACGCCCAACTCTTTTTGTCATCATCACCCTGTTCACAAACTATATAATTAGCAAATAAAATACTTGAATAAGTAATATAGTCTCAATTTAAAAAAAAAAGAAAAAAGAAAAAAGAGAGAGGTAATACCTGAAAATTATCCAAAAACGAACTCATTGTGTCATCAATCTTGCTCCTCGAGATCAAGGAATTAGCTAAGGTATTATCCTCAGATATGTCTGTGTTATATTCACTTTCATCTTCAATGATGATCTCAAATTCAGGCCACATATTGTTGCTTACATCTGCATGGTAACGATCTCAGATATGAACTAACAGGAAGCTAGATATAAGAAAATTTTAGACAGTAACCTCTAATGATCAGTGCATGTTTTCTTTTGGAGTGGCGTCAAGCATGTTTCAAGTTAGGAAGCACAGATACAAATACGGAACATGTATATGACATGACACGGATACATTGATACGGCAAAAACTTTAAAAATAATTGAAATATATATAGACAAAAAGTATCTAGAAGTATCAAAGTATCCAATACAATACGTCATACTGGTACGGCGGCCATTTTGAAGTGTTAGTGTTACTTAGGTTTCAAGATTTTAGCCAGATACTAATTTAAATATCTTGTCACATTCATATTTTTTTCTTCCTGAAAATTCAGGACAAGATTGCTATGTCTGAGCACTATTATAATTAGTTTTATCATATTTTGGTTTCATCTATAAGTTACTAATATTTTCTTTATCAACAACAAGCAACTAAGTAAATAGACCCTGTAAAAATATACAAAGCTTAAGCCACTGTGACCTTCACGAGACTCCAATGAAGTGGTGCCACTTTTATTGGGTCCACAAACAGGTGAAGAAACTTTCATCTTCTGGCAAGCAATTTTATGACCTGAGCGCCAACTCACGATCTGTAAGTTGAAAGAGAAAAAGGAATGATATAGGAATAAAATTTTCAGAAAGAAAATTAAATGATACATTTAAGCAATTCAATTACCTGGTGTTTCTCAGAGCAATACCGCACTTGTCTGCAACTACTGCAGAGTTTATCTCCTTTCCAGGTGCCACACCAATCACAAAGATCAGCTGAGAGTAAGAAGAGATTCTATGGTAAGAGAGGTTGAGTGGTATAAATCTATTTGACAGAATGTGCAAACATGTACTCCAACACCTAGGTCATTAAAAGTGCAAACCTACTTATATTAATGGGCAAGCACACCCTACATTAGTTATACATTAAAGGCATGTCAGGATTAGATTATTTCTGGGAAAATAATCACTTATTTTCCAAAAGCTCTCTTAGATAAGCTGTTTTGAACACAAAATAAGCAAATCTAAGCACACACTAAGTAAAAATAATAGTAGAAATAATGCGTACAATCACCAGAATAAGAATACAATGTAGGAGCAGCTTTTTCAGGGTAACTGAATTAAGTTTGGGATTGAAATGTGACATGCTATCAATTTTTTTCCTGATAAAAGCATGGTGCCACTATATAGCAGTGGCAGAAAGATGGATAGCATGTAATCATGAACTCTATCTAACTCATGTTGGACTCTCTAATGCTACTCCTCACAATGAGACAATCACGAGTATAAAGATTCATAAATCAACAGACACAACAAAGAAGACCAGCAAATGAAGACCCAAATGGAAGTAGCGCTCTATCTTCACCACACTAAAGCAGAGGACCTCTTGACAATTATGAACACCTGTTTTCCACTGGGCACAAATTACTCTGAAGATTCATAAAACTCAAAGAAAATGAATTTAGATAAATGGTCCCAAAAAATATTTGTAAGATGGGATTATTTTCTGCAGAATAAGACAAAAACATAATGATGTTGAGTAAACCAACCTCCACTGCCAGCAGGTTTGTGACTCCCATCATACTTAGGGAGTTCACTTGAGTAAAAAGGATTAACGCGAGGTAACTGACAACGGAAAACCTTCACACTTCAATAAATCATTACATAATCAGAAATCACCAGTCAAAGGAACTAAAAAATTGGAAAACTTTGTTTCGCAGAAGATGATCACTGACCTTCTAGATGGCTTCTCCAGATGGCCTTTCCATTGCTCATGCTGATCCCTGAGAAGACATGTCATGGAAGGACACATGAAAACAAATAGCATCCGATGAAATGTACTTTCCTTCTCTGTTGGTGCATAAATCTAGCAATTCAAGGATTTCAGACAATTTATCATGATCCACAGGTACACCCAAAATCATATAAACATCAAATAATAGTATGAGGCATTAGCTTCATACCTGAAGCAGGAATTGTAAAGGGTCGCCACAAATGTCACACAGAGATGACCTCCCTGATGGTATATTCAGAGGGTCAAGCCAAGCCTATTATTCACATCACAACAGATCATATAACCATAAAAAAACTGAGACTTTCATTGTTTTTATTTGATGGGAATACTTGGTTTCATTGAATAAAGCAAAACAGAAGCAAAATACAAAATAATTTGATGAGATGGTAAAGTACCGGGACTCCTCCAGCTTTGCTTGGGAAATATTGACGGAGAAGAGACCATTGAGTCTTGGGCTTGTCAATGAAACCAAGAGTGACAGGTTCACGTTCTTCCTCATCGTCGTCATAATCATCGAAATCATCATCTTCATGTTCGTCATCGTCATCGTCATCGTCAATTCGGACAGCCTTGAGCTTGTTGACATGATCTCCAATGGCATTAGCATCCATGTGCTTGGTAATGGAATGAAAGCTGCTAGTCTGCTAGAGAGTAGAGTAGAGAGTGAGGGTGCAGGTGCAGTGTTTTAGCCATAAACCAGAAATTATAGCTGTTAGTAAAGGTGCTCATGTGGTGGATTTGACATCCCGGCCTGAAAAATTCAACAATTTTAGGCCTAAACCCGGCCCCAGACCCAAGCTGACTCAACCATGCTTAGGTCGGATGGCAATGAGCTGAGCTGAGCTTAGCTAGGCTTAGGCTCGGCTTGATGAGAATTTGCTCAGCTTGAGCCTGAGCTCAATAAGAAAACAAGGACATTTTGTTGGCTCGAGCTCAGCTCACTATGAGCTTACGAAACTTGAGCTCAATGAGTCAAGCTCAAAATCTATATCAACACACCATAAATTAACTATAACTCATCTCAAAACATAAAAATCAACCATAACCAACAATAATAACAAAATGTACTCTTACAAGTTCCAATCAAACAACCACCAACTTTTCAACTATATCTTCTAACACAAACAAAACAGCCACCATAATGTTAGAGAATTGTGATTTATTTTGACCATAAAACAACGTGAGATATTGGGAAAATAATATAGATAGATGGGAGCTCGAACCCAGCAACAAACTCGTTTTGCTGGGATCGTGCTGGTATCGCGTTTCAGCACATAAAATCGGAAGGAAAGCGATGCTACCGATCCCAGCCAATTCACCACATGCATGTCCCAAACCCAGTAAAACCCACCAATAATTAACCCAGAAAAAAGAAAAGAAAAAAAAAACCTGTTTGGCTTCTGCGACTGAAACCAACCCAGCAATGCAAAACCCTTATAGCTATTTCGAATAGAAAGAAGCTGCAACAGCACAGTGCGTTAAGCTGCAAGCCTGCGAAACCCAGAGACCACACTACGGAGACAGATATCGGGAGATAGAGAGCGATAGGATGGGAGATGAGATAAACCCCTTCATACCAAAACACACCGTTTTGTTTTTTGCTTTTTCTTGGGACAATGTGCCGTTAATGGGTTTTATTATAAGTGATAGACATGTCCGTGGGTTGGGTTGGATGGGTTCAGTTCGTTTTTGGACCCGACTCATTTAAAAAAGTTTTCGCTTGACCTAACCTGACCTGACTCGATTATGAGATTTTTTTCGTTTTTATTCACTCAAGAAGACAAAAACCATTAGTCGATATTTTTAAAAAAAATTCTTGAAAAAAAAAGTTGAAATACAAAATCTAACAAATTAACATCATAAATCTCAATATTAAATAAACTAAACGTCATAAGTCAATAAGTGTATAACAAATTAACAACTAATAAGTCTTACTAAATCTTGAATAAATTAAATAAAGTTAGTCATAACTCAAATAATAAATTAGTCTAATTAATCAAAGTCAGTATCATCACGCATGTCATATGAATTATGGACAACATAATTATTGACTTCACTATCTATTTTTTTCATATACTATTTATCATCTAAGCTATCAATTGATTTTTCAACACAACTAATCACTTAGATCTTGTAAAAGTCTTATGAACTTATTTTCGTTGTTCACTTTGAAAGTAACACTACAATGTTACTATTAAACTTGATTGAAACAACACAAAAATAAGGAAAAAATATCCTAAAATGCCACCATGGACATTTAGGCTTCACTATGTCAGAATATCAAAGACATCAACATCATCCTCTATATCATTCTCCTGATATTTACATTACAAAGTTAAGATATTTTTAAAACTTTTTCTATCAGTCTCTTGGCCACTTTAAAAAATAAAACAGTGAGTTGGATTGGGTTGTGTGGGTTAGAAGTGTTTCAACCGTGAATTGTGGTCAAAGATTTTTTAACTGACCCAACTCGCGAAATTTTTCAACTCGATTCAACCCACTTGGGTTAAACTCCATGCGAGTTCATGGGTTCAACCCGACCGTGGACACCCTTGATAAGTGATAATAATAATGGTAAATAAGCTCTTTACTAATTTTTATACTGAAAATAAAAATAAAAAATATACTAAGATCAACGATCTAATAAGAAAAATAAAAAAATGCAACTAAAAAACATCTATTATGAATTTTGATTTAAAATCTATGTGTAATCTCTTTATCTATTTATCTATCTATAATAATTTTATTATTATAATATAAAAATTCTTCCACTAAATTTGTCACATGAAGTTCTTTTAAATTTAAATTTTTTAAATACTTTTTAATTATAATAACTTGATTTTGATTTCTTTTTGACTTTTCATTCTTCTCTTTTATATCTTTTATGAAATTCTTCATTTTTTCCTTTATATATTTCGTGACTTTTCATCTTTTCAATCTTTCAAATTTTTATTTTCTATTTTTTTTTTAAAAAATTGCTATCAAAGTGTGTTAATTTTTTTATAAAATTATAAAAAAACACATTTTTATTACATACATTAATCTTAAATATAAAAATTAAAAAATATGCATATACATTAGTAAAATTCCTTTTAAATACTCTTCTTTTACATATTTTTAAATCTTATTATCTTTTAATGTTAATCTTACAAGTTATAATGATAAAAATATTTGATAATATTTATAATTTTATTTAATTTCTTTATTTTTATTGCTAACATAATCCTTTTTATTTAAACTGATAATATTAGTATAAGATGCATTTAAATTTTTATAAATAATAAATACATACAATATAACATAGTAAAAAAAGATCTTACTTACTATATGATATGATGAATTTTCATTCGATGTTAAAGTTTTTGCAAAGCAACAAAATTATCAATAATTTTTAATATTTTAGTTTCAATATTTTATCTATATTAAATTATTATATAGTAAGATTGTCTTGAAAAACTATTATGACATTAATATCATTAAATGTATGTTAATGTTTTAAATAAAATATTAAAATGGTGAAATTGTGTAACACAAGATTATTGATTTTTAAAAAGAAAATAATTGAATAATAAATTGAAAGCATAATAATATTAGGATGTAAGTGTTGATAAGAAAAAATTTAATCAAATAATAGAGATATGATATAGTAAAATTGTCTTAAGAAATATCTTTTAGCATGCAAACAACATAGACCTAAATGTCCTATAAAGTTTGAATGAGCTTTAACTATGTACGTGTGTGTAAATAAATCCTTTATATAATTTTATAAATATTTGTTAGAAAAATATCATAAAAATATTACTAAAAAAATTCTCAATTTTTTCTATCTCAATATTCAAAATGTAATACTAGTATATAATAATATTATTATCTTGAGAAATAAAACTTACTTTTAATAAAAATATTAAATATAATATAATTTGTGCAACACATAGGTAAAGTAACTAGATTATTTAAATAGTTGCGACTTTAAAAGTATAATGTTTATTTGTGTTATTTTATATGTATATATAAAATTTAAATATAATATAATTTTATATTAGAGGTACGATCTTCCGTCCCATGTTATAATCTCACATTTTGTGTTTTCACCTCCCCTGCCCGATCCTAGGTAGAATCTACGGGTTTGACAACTTTGGTTTTAGCCATAAACCAGAAATTATAGTTGTTAGTAAAGATGCTCATGTGGCAGATTTGACATCCCGACTCAACTTGATGAGAATTTGCTCAACTCGAGCTTGAGCGCAATAAAAAAAATTCAACAATTTTAGGCCTAGACCCAACCTCAGACCCAAGCTGACTCGACCATGCTTAGGCCACGATTACGGATGGCATTGAGTCGAGCTAAGCTTAGCTAGGCTTAGGCTCGACTTGATGAGAAATTGCTCAGCTCAAGCTTGAGCGCAATAAGAAAATAAGCTCATTTTGTTGGCTCAAGCTCAACTCACTATGAGCTTACGAAACTTGAGTTCAATAAGCCAAGCTCAAAATCTATATCAACACACCATAATTCAACTATAACTCATCTCAAAACATAAACATTAGTCATAACGAACAATAATAACAAATTGTATTTTCACAAGTTCCACAAAAAGGATTGTGTGAAGTTCCACAAAAAGGATTGTGTGTCTGATCAGACCACATATAACCTTTACATAGAAGAGTTAATATTAATTACAATTAATCACAGCAATACAATCCTAATATGCTACAATCCTAATCAATCCTAATTAATCCTCACATATATACATGATATATTGCCATATATATTTAAAATATTCTGAACTATTCTAACACTCCCCTCAAGCTAGTGCATATATATCATGTGCACCAAGCTTGTTACATATGTAGTTGACACGGGGACCTCTAAGAGTCTTAGTGAAAATGTTTGCAAGCTGATCATTCAAATTCACAAATGCAGTAATAATTTCTCCAGACTGTATTTTCTCCCTAACAAAGTGGTAATCAATCTCAATGTTCTTAGTTCTCTCATAAAAGACAAGATTTGAGGATATATGTAGTGCAACCTGATTATCGCATATAAGTTTCATTGGTTGTGATTTATGTATTTTTAACTTTTCAAATAACTGTCTTAACCAAATGAATTCACAAGTTGTAGTGCCCATCGCTCGATATTCAGCTTCTACGGTTGAACTGGCGACTATAGTTTGCCTCTTACTTTTCCAATTTATCAGATTCCCCCCAAAAAGAATGCAATACCCTGAATTAGAGTTGTTGTGAGGAAGAGCCTACTCAATCAGCATATGTATAACCACAGATTTCTATATGGCCCTTATCTTTGTATAATAAGCCTATTCCTGGTGCTCCTTTAATGTATCAGAGTATCTGAACAACAACATCCCAGCGAGAGTCACATGGAGAATCAAAGAATTAGCTTACCATTTTTGCAACAAAATAGATATTTGGTCTTGTTATTGTGAGAGATAATTACGCAATTCAATTTTTCGAAATTTAAACAACCACCTCCATAAAGCGTGTCGGATTGATTAAAGAAGTTTAGCTCTCCATAGCCATCACCATAATGACTCTCCACTAAAACTTTAATTATAACAACACTTCTACATCCTAGTATAAGCTTGATATTAGGATCCATGTGTGTCTCAATGGGTTTGCACCCTAATATACTAGTTTTTCCAAGATATTCAAGGCATATTTCCTCTGAGCGATAGAAATGTCATGTCTAGATTGTGTCACCTCAATACTTAGGAAATAACATAACTTACCAAGGTCTTTGGTCTACAAATGATTGAATAAATGTTGTTTTAATTGTTCGATGCCTACTCGGTCATTTTCGGTAATGACAATGTCATATCCACATAAACCACAAGGTAGATGTATTGATTCGGAGATTGATGTCAATAGAAAATAGAATGATCAGCTTCATTGTGAATCATGCCAAAGACCTGAATAACTGCGCTAAATTGGTCAAACCAAGTTTGAGGGGAGTATTTTAGGCCAAACAAGGACTTGTAAAGTTTGTACACCAATCCAGACTCCCCCTGAGCAACAAAGTCAAGCGGTTGCTCCATATAAACATCTTCCTATAAATTACTATGTAAGAAGACATTTTTTCTCTCTATCTAATAGTTAACTAGCATGGGGTCAATGGCCAAATCTTTTCAATTTCATTTGTTGATGTAATCATAGCACGATAATGCATGAATGCATGTATAATGCAGGTCAATCATAGAAACATGTCATTTTCTCACACAAAGATCCATATCAATTTATGTATTTTCAACAGGAAAATCATATTATCACATTTTCATAGTTTATAAAACACTTTCCAAATCACATAACGATTTTCCGTCATTTTCACAATCATGTAAAAATATTCTAAAATCACATAGTGATTTTTCAACAAGAGTTCAAATTACGTAAAATATTTAAACTTATTTCAACGCATCTCCAATCAGCGTAAAAATATTTTAATCAGTATTTTCAAACACTTAGAAATATTTTATTATTTCATCACATACTTTAAAAATTATGTTTTTAAGATACGTAAATAATTTTTTTCACCACAATTCCATTACTAAAATATTTTCTCATTCTTCAAAAATTTCATTTCCACTTTTCTCAAATAATATGACTTTATACTTTATTTAACACATTTTCTTTACTCAAGAAAATCTTTTTTCACATTTCATTACTCAAGAAATTCTTTTCCAAAATATAATTCATCACTTTTCCATTTAAAATCAACGTTTCAATTTAACATTTTCTAACGTATTCAAAACTCAAAATAAATTATACGTTAGTAAATTTTTAAAATACCATTATATTCTTCATTTTTCTCAAATCATTTCCAAATCAACCTTCCTCAAAATAATAAACTTTCTATTCTTACTCAAGAAAATCTTTTTCACAAAAAACCTATATTCCACAAATTCAAATTCCATTGAATTAAATCAATGTTTCTAAGCAAATTACTAACGCTTTCCAAAATCCAACGGATGAGTTAAAATCACTATTGTAGTTCTTTATTTTTTTTTTCTTAAATCAATTTTAACAAAAATAAATTCTTTTAAAAACAAATTGAGGCTCACTTGCAACCTCTTTTCTATTTACATAAAAATTCATTTCTCAAGTGCTAAAATACCTTTTTCTTGTATTAAATTAATTATATTTTCACGAAAAATCACTTTGTTTCTAAACATGACTATTGAAAATTATCAAAACATTTTTCCTTCTAAATTGATATGGTTTTACACAAACAAAACCATTAAAATTTTATTTTCAATCATGGTTATAAAACCAAACCCATTTGTTCAAGTCTCATATCTAGACTAATTTTCAAAGACCGTATTCTTGTTCTCTTGAAAAACACTTTATTTATTTTCCATCATCCATTTTCATTTTTCATGAAAAAAAAACACTTTTGGCTGAAATTCTCATTGTTTTAGGGACCCAAAAATAAATTTTCTTGTTCTTGATAACATAACCCTTTATTTCTCAAGCACCCAAATCATGAAAAAAATATATTTCATCATAAATACCTATCAACTTAAAAATTGAAAAAGAAAATTAATATAAAAAAGGCAAATAAATAAAAAAGAGAGAATAAATAAAAATTGAAATCCAAAAGCAATAAAAGCATGTTGACTAAGAAAATGAGGGATCAAACATGGTTTAACCTCGCTCTCTGAGAAAGTCGAAGAGAATGATTTAGAGAAAGTTTCGACGCATGTGATTAATACGAACCCAAAGGAAAAAAAGTTAATAAAGCCATCAACTTGTAGTCATTTGGCCTCCACTGCTCAAATTACGGTGTAGCTAACATAGCCTATGTATGGTTGAAGACGAGGACACAACACATTTGACGTACACTATGAAACACAAATATGAACACGGATATGAGATATGGATATAGGAAAATACTAAATTTAAAAATTGTCAAGATATGAATACATTATATATATATATATATATATATATATATATATATATATATAATAAAGTAATATTAAAGTAAATTAAAAAACTTAATTTATGTATATATATATATATATAATTACAAAATTTAAGAAAAAATTTATTAATTCATTAATATCATTTTTATAAACTTGAAGATTTAGAATATCTTAATATATGTCATATGTGTTAATATTTATTATATAATAAGCCCCTTTCAATAAATATAAAATATAATTTCTATTGGTATTTTAAAAAAAAAATCCTAAACTAACTTATCTTAATAATTAACCACATATAAAATAGTATATAATCATCCAAAAATTACTAAACAAGATTCAAAAAAAATTAACTAAAGAAAATATCTAAAAATTAACTGATTTTTGTTTAAAAAAATATTAATAAATTAATTCAAAATAAATTAAAGAACTTAATTTATGTATATTAAATTATGTTCCAAATATCGTTTTTATAAACTTGAAGATTTAGAATATCTTAATATATGTCATATAAATATGAAACATAATTTTTATTGACATTTTTTAAAAAAAGTAATAATTTTTTTAATAAGAAACATTCAGATACACATGATATATGTGACGTATATGTATCCTATATATTTGAAATGAATATGTATCCAATGCACAAACATGCCATAAAAACAATGTAAATGTGCTTCATAGGACGACGTAGACAATTGGAATACCAATATGTGGTGGGTGATGAAATGGAAGGGATGATTATAAATATCACATATCACATAGCACATTTCAAGTAGACAGTGGGTCATAAATGGTAGACATCCAATTTCTTATCAAAATTAGATAGATTTAATTTAAATGTATTGTGTAAAAGATTTTTATATTATTATTTAATCATGTATTGATATATTGTAAAAAATATTTAACTTTTATAATAATTATTAATTATTTTAAAAATTATATTTGTGATAAATATGATATAATTAATCATGTAAAAAAATTATATTAATAATATATTAAAATTAAACTCGTTAAAATGATCAAATTTATCTTGTTTGAACATATTTATTCAAGCCACTAGAATTAAGCTGGTTGTGAATGATTTGGTAATATAAGTTTAAAGTTCAAACTTTGGTATTTTCCTTTCAATTTGCCTATTCTAATTGTTTCAATCCTTTTCAATAGAATGGAAAATGAAATAGCACTCTAATAAGGACAAATTGAATTAATTATGCGTAATCAAATGCTCAATTGATTCGTCTCATTGACATTCTCCTTCATCATTGATTATGTATTTTCCTTTCAATTTGGGACTTTATCGTGGAATGACAAAGCAGAAGACTGTTCACTTAATAAGCCCAACAACGTAACGCAACACACTTTCATCTTATGCCAAGTTTGTTTTATTAACCTGTTAATTTATAATTTTGAATATTTCTAATGTCAACTGCGCCATAAATACTGCCCAAAAAGTAAAATGATATTAGTTGTAAAGTGCAGTCGATTCTTGATCACACTTCTTCCTTTGATGTCGACCTGGATCATGGCATGCAGACCAAGTTCTAGTGCAATCCACAAAGCCTAACACTGGCGCAAATGTCAACGACAACTTGCACAAAGCAGCACAAAAGGTTAGCCAACTTGGATAGAGAGTGAGGACTGTGTGGACTTTTTGCTTTAAATGCACAATAATATATAATAAGTTAAATTAAAGTTTTAGTATGAAAAAAAATAAAGTTTTAGTCTTATATTTTATATTTATTTTTAATTTAATTTATATAATTTTTTAAATTAATTATTATATTTATAAATATTTTTAAAATAATTTTTATTATCAATTTTTGTTATAATATTATTAATTTAATTTTTATTAGATATTTTGTAGAAGAAAAAAAAACATATAAAATAATACATATTAAACAAAATAATACCTATTCAGAATAAATAAATATTTACAAAGTACTTAATAAAATGTAAGATCATCTAAAAAATATTTA
Organism: Ormosia semicastrata; assembly: GCA_029884595.1. Lineage (NCBI taxonomy): Eukaryota > Viridiplantae > Streptophyta > Magnoliopsida > Fabales > Fabaceae > Ormosia > Ormosia semicastrata. Next base: position 2,501,786 of record JAQQTO010000012.1, on the reverse strand, counting down.
TTAGATAAAAGAATACTTATTAAATTAATCAACTAACTATATTATAATAATATTATAATAAAAGTTGACAATAAAAATTATTTTAAAAATGTTTTAAAATATGAATAGTAATTTGAAAAGATAAAATTACAAGAATTAAATTAAAAAATAAATAAAAACATGATGTCCAAAATTTTAATTTAAACTATAATATATTATAAGTTTTACTTAAGGCACTTATTAATAGAGTTAAAATAAAAAATTTTAAATAAAAATAAAGTATTTAATATATTAAAAATTAAAGAATTTTTTTTTATTTAAAATTTTTTATTTTAAAATTCTTAACAAATATTCATAAAACACTTTTTAACAAGACCCTTCCAAAATATAATATACATTTTGGAAGAGTTAAATCCCTTATACTGTTACTCAAAACCAAACTTGTTATTCGTAAAGACAGTCAAAAACATTAAATTCCACTACCCACTCAATTTTATGATTAGTTGACAAATTCCTAGTCCTCTGGAGACCATATTATTAAGGCAGGATTACCACCCTATCCTTTTTTTTTTTTCTTTTTTTGGGTACCAGTATCTAATTTTAGTCAGAAAAAGTGCATATCCCTCCCTCAACCCTAGTCTTTTGTGACAGTTGTTTTTTACTTTGACAATTTAGCACCTTCTTCGTGTTTGTTGGGTTCAAATACTGCAAATATGTGCTAATGATGATACTTGATAGTGATGTGAAGAAATAATATGGTAGATTAAACATGGAAATCTATAATGGAGGAGACGAAGACATACTCTTTCTACCCTTTTTTTATAAAGACGCATATACTATATCAAATAATTCTTTTAAAAATAATCACATTTAAATTCGTAATTTGGTAATAACTCATGGAGAGGTAAAGATTCATATCATAATACTATAAGATTTTAAATATCAATTTATCATTATATTCAAAGTGTTTTTAGCAGGGGTTCATATTACAAGGCTGGTGATTCCCATGTTTATAATTAATAGCTAATGTTATTGGTACATAATTAATAACTGATTGTATATTTATGTCAGACTAGAATGATTCCTCAAACTTTTTTTTCAAGTTTCCAGTGATCTTTAAACTTTTAATTTAATTAATTTTGATTTTTGTTTTGTTTTTCATAAGGAGCACTAAGTCCTTCTACTAATTTATATACGTGCTCTCCTTAACCACTAAATTAGCTAGCTAGTTGACATAGCATACTTACAAGCAATGGTGTGTTATACGACGGTACTTATTAGAGACACGAAAACTGTCTCTAATGATTTAAGCGAACATATATTTTTAGTATGTCATATTTTGGTTTACTATTATATGGTTCCTAATTTAACCCTTGTTTTTTTAATCCTAGTTTAAGCAAAAAATAATAATTAATCCTAGTCTTTTTAATTAAAATGATTTAATGTCTCTCAATTTTGTTTTTTAAATTCACCTTTTTCCTTTATCTTTTTTTTTCAGTTTTTCTTTTGTAAATTCATCAAAGTGTCTATAGTTCTAATGAGATAAGATAATTTGGTCTTTGTTGATGAAAACGGGAATAAATTACATCCAATTAAAAAACTAGCAATTTCATTTGAAAAGAACAACAAAAATTAGGGGAATGAAATTGATTTATTTTTAAAATTAAATGATTAAAAATAAAAATATATTTACGATCAAAGAATGTGCCAAATGATAAGTAAATTTAAATTTAATATTTAGTGAAGTTTTGCTATTTTAGAGATAAAGGTGGAGGCAGTGGTACACTGCTAACACAGGCCTTGACATTCAATTTCACATGAATAATGATAGTTTTACACTTCTTTTTAGAAGTGTATAATTATTCACATCAATTTTAAAAGTTATGATTAAGTGAGAAAAAATAATAAAAAAAATAAATATGATGAATTATATTAAAAATAATGTAAAAAGAAATACATACATTATAGTAAAAATATCATCGTTGATTTCACATTATGTCCGCGTGAATTTAATGCTCCTAACAAATACTCCCAACCATAAAAGCTATAAAGCAATGCCTTTTCTCTTCCTTCCACTACTATTTATAGTTTCGCAAATCTCAAAAGTTACTCATTCACTCACTCACACGTACACACTACCTAAGCTGACTTCCACTTTTCACTCCCCCACTAGCCACCATTTGTTGCTTCATTTCTTGCTTCAATGGCATCTGCGGAGCTTATTATGAAGTGGATTATTAATATAGTGGCAGTGGTGGTGGTTCTGGATTTGTGGAGTGGGGTTGGAGCTGCACCACAGGTACCTTGTTACTTTATTTTTGGTGATTCTTTGGTGGATAATGGGAACAACAACCAGCTCTCGTCTTTGGCCAAAGCTAATTACCTGCCTTATGGGATTGACTTCCCTGGTGGTCCAACTGGAAGTCTGGAAGGTTTTCCAATGGGAAAACTACCGTTGATGTAATTGGTGAGCTTGCTTCAAAGTCACTTTATTAATTAGCTTATCAAAATTGCATGACACACTTTGAGCATATTATAAGTCAGTTATGCTGTTAACAAAATCACACGCACTAACTGCATACTCGCATATATTTACTGCTGAGGTCTTAAACTAGTTTCACATGTATGCTCCATTAATCATCATCATTGTTACATCATAGGGTGATAATGATATAAATATTGTCATAAAATCCACTCCTTAGACGGCGGCCTCGTCCTTTGCTATTTGAGGTTGCTGCAATTTCTGGGTTTTGGAGGGTTGAATATGTGTTGCTTGGTGGTGCTTGGTGGCGGCAGAGATTGTGTTGCTAGAGATTGATGAGTTTTACTTAGCTGTGTGATACCATTTTGGGGTTTCATGGTTGTAATTGGGTGATGGGATTTTGAGTTTGGCTGACACAAGTGATTTCGTGTTCAAGGGAATAAACCAAACACGAGCCAGCTATTTTCAAGGTATCTAATCGGTCCCCATTCCCCAATATCAAATTGTGTTTTCCTCATTCTTGTCTTCGTCTCCGGCTATCAAATCGTGGTTATCAAGGGCAATTTTAAAATATTACCAACATTCCTATAAAAATTATCTTCAAACTAAATGAAATAATACAAAATTTCTAGGAATATAATTTAACATTCCCAGCAACTTGTAAATTCAACTGGTTTGATAAATTCCAGTTTTATTTCTGTCATCATTCTTCATAAGAAAGTGTTTTTTTGTTTTTTAACAAATCAGTTCTAAAAAGAACTCGTATAGGTGGTAAATAAGTTAGTATTTTTTAAGTGTGTGATGTGGCTCAATGAGTAAGAAAGTGTCCAAAAGAGTGTGATAAAGAGTGTATTGCTAGCATTCTTCTTAATATTTTTGTATCTATATTGTTGTCTCATGTTTTTAAACAGATCATATAGGTATGTGTAAATTAAGTGCAACTTATATATGCATGCATTCATTTTCTACTGTGTAATCCATCAGAGATTACCTTTAATGGCCTATTGGGTGATAACTATGATGCTAAATTCAGACAAAAAATTCCTACCACGACATATTTTACATATTAAGGCAAGGCTTTGAGAAGCATGAGTTTTGTCGTAAATTATCAATGAAGTCTTTTTTTTTTTTTAAATGCTTAAGTCTGAAAAAAAAAAACTTGAACTGTGCATTTGATACTACTCTGTTTGTGTTACTCCACTTTAGGTGTGGGCCTAGTGCCTACCCCTTAAATTCCAAACACATGGGTTTGTTTGGAGGCATTGAATCTTCAATTTGAAACATTCACAAGAGGTAGAAAAGCAAGTGAAGAAAGAAAGAGCACCAGCAAGAAATCTTTTGAGTAAATGAGAACACAGCAGCATGACTTTCTTTTCTTCATTTGGTAACCACATGGTTATTTTCTAAAAATGTTCATTTGTTTTTACTTTGTAGGGAGGGCGTATTAGTTTTAGTGGGCAGGTGCAGAATTACCAAAGGACGGTGTCCCAGGTGGTAATTATAGTAGGAAATGAGAACACAGCAGCAAATTACCTGAGCAAGTGCATTTATTCAATTGGATTGGGTAGCAATGATTACCTTAACAACTATTTCATGCCTCAATTCTATTCCAGCAGCAGGCAGTACACACCACAGCAGTTTGCGGATGTTCTTATTCAATCATATGCTCAACAACTTAGGGTTGGTCTCTAGCTCTCTCTGTCTTTGCATTTTTCACTTTCACCATGTTCAATTAGCTTTCATAATATCCAGGGCTTCAACTAGCCATTTTCAATTACAAAGTCTAATGTAAAAAAAATCAAATGATTATGGTTAGAAGCCTAATCAAGCTTCACAATTAAAAGCTTAACTTAATTGTTTTGTGTTTGTGATTCAGACTCTGTATAACTATGGAGCAAGGAAAATGGTGTTATTTGGGGTTGGTCAAATAGGTTGCAGCCCTAATGAATTGGCACAAAACAGTCCAGATGGTAGAACATGTGTGGCAAGAATCAATTCTGCAAACCAATTATTCAACAACGGATTGAAATCTCTTGTCGATCAACTCAACAACCAGCAGCCGGATGCAAAATACGTCTTCATAAACACTCATGGTATCTTTCAAGATATTATAAGTAACCCTTCATCCTATGGTAATTATTTTCTGCCTAAAATATTTTCTAGTCATAATTTGTCACTTTAACTTTGCCTATGCTCAGCCTTGTTGCAAATCTCTATATAGCCGGTCCCAAGTTCAAATAAAAGAAGAGGATTGTGTTAGGCAGTCGACACTCAATGTAAAACGTTGTCGAATATCTATGAGATAATTTGTCACTTTCTTGAAGACTCAAACACAGTTCATGCTAATTGATTCTTTTCCCATGTGGTCTTTATTCAGGTTTCAGAGTTACAAATGCTGGGTGCTGTGGGGTAGGAAGGAACAATGGTCAAATTACATGTCTGCCTCTGCAAGCCCCATGCCGCAACAGGAGGGAGTGCCTGTTTTGGGATGCTTTTCATCCAACTGAGGCTGGCAACACTATTATTGGTAGGAGAGCTTACAATGCTCAGTCTACATCGGATGCTTACCCTATTGATATCAACCGCTTAGCTCAGATCTGAAGAGGGTCTACTATTGGCTATAAGCTGTGCCACAATTATTGTCGTTGTAATGTGTTGTTTCTTTTAACTTAAGTCATAGAAGATTGGTCTTAAGTCTTAACTTATCCTTTTTCTCTTCGTATTCATATTTTAAAGAGTTTTGTTATATCTTCTTAAATGTTCTTCTTAATAATCATCTTAATATTAAATAAAAAATGTATTTAATAAAAAAATAAATATATTTAATGTCTTGAAAATATAAAAAATATTTAATATTTTTTTAATTTAATAATTAAGAGAATTAGTAAGAGTATTATATAGGAGAATTTAAAATTATTCTATTTTAAATGTGTAAGTGTTCACAAGTCTATGTGTGATTTGTCAAAAATTTTGGTAAGATTTGCATGTCGATAGTGAGTACTACTTATTGGCAGATAAAATTGAGTTGTGTTAATAACACACACACAATTTTCACTGCAACTTCACACAGATCCATATCATCACCTTTCTTTTTTCTTTTTCTTTTTTATTTCTCTCTCTCTCTTCGTTTTCTTCTTTTCCATGGCCCTCATGTGAATTGTGTGGTTATAGAAGGCCCATCCTAGAACTAGACTCTAAGCGTGTAGCTAAGCATGGTCACTCCTTGTCTCATGGTGTTTATTTTTGGCCTACTTTACCTGTTTATTTATCTTCGGCCTTCTTGGCTAATAGTCACGTTAGTAAGTTTTTCTGATAAAATTTTCATCCAAAATGAATAAATTGACACGAAATTATTTACTTTCAGAATTCTTAACAGAATATAAAGAAAATGGATTATATTTGATGAAAAACATGCATACACTCTAATATTGAATTTTATTTTAACTTATACCTTAGATAAAAATAAAAATAAATTAAAATATGGTTAACAATTACTTAAACTCACAACAGTTTAGATTTGTTTGGAAGACAAATATAAAATTCGATACACTTCAGAAATCTTTCTGTTCTGTATCAAAATGGATTAGTCTTATAAAAGTTATAAGAATATCATGAAAACCCCATAAATAAATAAAAATCTTTCCTATGCTTATGAGGCAAAAGAAGAAGGTTAAAATTGAGGATTTTAGCAGTGAAATCAAGCACAATATAAAAAGGTTGAGAGGAGAGTTAAATAAAAAAAATGATAGAGATTCTTATGTTTTTTTGAGTAAGAGAAATCTATTACTCTATATTATAGAATGTGTGTTACATCAGTTATGACATTAAAAATATAATTAAAGTGAAAGATAATGATAATTTATAAAATTGATGTGATATACATTTAATTATATATAGCAAGAAATTTTTTTTACTCCTAACACACTTAATAATTTCTCAAAGATATAGATATTATAAATATACAGTTTAATAACTTTTTATAAAGTAAAGATTTAAAACCAAAAATGAGTGTCTGGTCTTACATGAAACATTTTTTGAAAAGTAAGATACTATTATGTTATTTAATATATGATTGACATGTTTATATATTAAGATAAATTTAGAATATTGTATGATACTTTTCAATTATACCCATGGATTACAAATAAAATTTTAAACTAATATTAATGTAAAAAATTATAAAGTTTAATTTGCACAATGGAGGCTTTTTATTTGAATTATGGGAAAAATTTATTTAACAATGAGAGATAAATTTGGTATAATTTCAGATAAATGGTTGGCATTTTTTTTAATCATAATTGACTTTTTCGTTGGGTATGCCAATTGACTTTTTAGTTTTTAGCGATAAACCAGAAATTAGAGCTGTGGCTGTGAATTTCAGATGAACCGCATCAGTTCAAGTTGGAATCTGAGGCAAATGTTATGCTTGTGCACTTGTGGACTGTGGGTGGGCTTGGCATGGGCTTCAACAACCTAGATTTGTTTTGTTTTTATATATTTAGAAGCGGGTCAACCCGCCTTCTTTTATCTGAAACTCCATTTAAATTTAACCCAAAGTTTAAATAAAATATAAATTTTAAAAGCATAATTAGTTGAATGATAATTTAAATTTAAAATTTTAAAAAATAAGTTAAAAATGATATTTACATTATTCGAGATAGAATAAAATTAAAAATCACACATATCATTTTATGAATTGAAAGTAAAATAAGATGTTAATACACTCACAAATAAATATACTCTAATTTAATACATTAAGGAAGGCCATATAATTAGTGGCAAATTTTGAACTAAAATTTTGGATGGCCACAAAATATAATATAATTGATATATTATACACACTTCAGAGAAAAAATCTTATATAATTTTATTGCATTCATATTAAAAAAATAAATATGCTCAAAGTTTAAAATAGTTATCCAATAAAATTAAAAAAAATGGTTGGTCAATTTTATTAAGTTTAAAGTGAGAATAATTAGGGGTGTACAATCCGACCGTTAACCTGCGAACCCGATCCGATCACATATATCCAGGTCGATTCGGATAATTGGGTCTGTTCAGGTCAAACTCAATAAACCCGTTCAAATATCGATTAGGGTAACGGGTTTAGTGAACCAACTGGATGACCTGACCCGATGACTTAATAAAACGATGTCATTTTGTATATATTTAAGCTCTTATTTTATTTTTTCTTACAACCTGATTCGGTGACCCGACCAACCTAACTAACCTGACCAACCTCTTGATTACCCAACCCGAACCAACCTAATTCTAATCGAGTTGGTTCAGTTCTAATTACTCAAATTTTTTTCTCAAAATCTGACTCAACCCAACCTTACCTCACCTAATTGGTTTGAATTTTTTTTTTTCTTAAACTCGACTCGACCTGACCCGTGATTACCCCTAAAAATAATGAATGGAGAGCTAATTTATATATATATATGAAGTTGAAAAAAAAAATTGGGGTCGCCAATGACATCCTGTGTCCCCATAATAATCTGCCACGTGTCATAATTTAATATATATAGGGGTGGGTTATCATATATAGATATATAAATATATTAATGATGATAGTGATGTGAATAAATTATATGATAGACTAGACACGGAAATCTAAAAGAGTAATTCTAGCTCATGCCTGAGTCTGTTGAGCACAGTGATTTCCAAATTCATGAGGATTATATTTTCATGTACTTACAAGGTGTGCATGGATTTGCAGGTGCAACGTTCTTTTTTTTTTCACTGAACACCAATATGTGGAGATCTTCATGGCTGCTTTTGCAATTCTAATCTTCCTTTTCCTGGGCTTCGTGGAGAGCTTCAGTACCAAGAGCCAGCCCTGCACATATGATACGATGAATCTATGCAAACCAGCCCTTGCAACTGCAATCTTTAGCACTGTATCTTTCTTGCTTAGTGCTTTAACTTCAGTCCTATCTGGTTATCTTGAGATGAAAATTGCTCATATGCCAATGCAAGGACAACCTTGGAAGCAAGAAAGGGGGTTGGAAAGGCTTTTATCACTGCATTTAGGTTTGCTGCAGTAATGGGTTTCCTTCTTGCAGCAAATGGTCTTTAGGTGCTCTACATTGTCATCAATCTCTTCAAGCTATATTATGGTGATGATTGGCAAGGCCTTTTTGAGGCTATAACTGGTTATGGTTTGGGTGGATCTTCCATGGCTCTGTTTGGGAGAGTCAGTGGTGGAATCTGTACCGAGGCTGCTGATGTTGGTGCTGATCTGGTTGGAAAAGTTGAAAGAAATATCCTTGAGGATGATCCAAGAAACCCAGCTGTAAGTCATATTTGCCCCATTTCTTCCCCCCCCCCCCCCCCCCCCAACACCCTTTTGTTTTCCCCAGCCACTATTCCAGCCTCTGTTTCTGAGCTTGTAATGGTAATGAGTTGAGCCTTTTCCATGGTCTCTTAGGTGATTGCTGGCAATGTCGGTGATAATGTTGGAGTCATTGCTGGGATGGGGTCTAATCTTTTTGGTTCATATGCTGAACCATCCTGCGTTACCCTAGTTGTTGCTTCGATTTCCTCATTTGGAATCAACCATGATTTCACTGCCATATTATATGAATATATCCTCTACTTGTCAGTTCTACGGGCATTCTTGTTTGTTTGATCACTACTCTCTTTTACCATTCCGAAAATTTTTCACTGCAAAACTTCACCCTCGATTCATGAGAAACACCTCCCATAACTAATTTCTTTGAGATCAAGGATGTCAAGGAAATTGAACCAGCATTGAAAAAACAACTTATCATCTCTATTGTTCTCATGACAGTTGGATTTGCAATTATTAGTTGGATTGCTCTTACATCATCCATCTTAATTTTCAACTTTGGGGCTCAGAAAGAAGTGAAGAACTGGTAATACATAATTATTTACTAAAACACAACACAGGATTTGCATGCCATGTGTTTTAAGTGTGTTTCTGACCTATATGTCATTTTGGTCTCGAGTCTATATATATACTTTCTTTTGTAATTCAAGTTAAAAATTGCTTTTTTAATACTAATTTTCTAGGTAAATATTGGTAGCAGTATTTTTGGAATATGTATCATTTCATGATGATCAACTAATATTTCAGTTGCTTTTCGTTTTCTTGATTGTGGGTAACAATTGAAATCCAGACACTAACTTGGTTGAAATTCCCAGGCAGCTATTCCTATGTGTGGGTGTTGGTCTCTGGGCTGGACTTATTATTGGGTTTGTGAGTGAATATTATACAAGCAGTGATTACAGGTAGCTGAATGTTAATGAAGTTGTGCAATCTTTCTTTTCTCATTGTCTATGGGCCCTGACTTGCATTATTGACTGCTTTCAGCCCTGTACAAGATGTTGCTGATTCCTTGCCGGACTGGAGCTGCAACCAATGTCATCTTTGGCATTACTCTGGGATACAAGTCTGTCATTAATCCTATTTTTGCCATTGCAATCAGCATTCTTGTGAGTTTTAGTTTTGCAGCAATGTATGGTATGGTTGTCGCTGCCCTTGGGATGCTGAGCACCATTGCTACTGGGTGGGCTATTGATGCCTATGGGCCCATCAGTGACAATGCAGAAGGTATTGCTGAGATGGCAGGCATGAGCCATCGTATCCGTGAGAGAACTGATGCCTTTGATGCTGCTGGCAACACTACTACTGCCATTGGCAAGGTACTGCGATATTATGTTCTTGTTGGGGTTTGCTCATGTCTAAGCAGCCTATCACATTTTCTGGTTCAAACTGCTAGCCACATAGATTGTCTGTGGCAGAATAATAATGCTAGAAAAGATCTAATATCGGTGTATGGGCGAGCTCTACAAACTTATAATAGTATTGGTTGATTTCTTTCTTTCGATTATGAAATATGTACCTAAAGTTACGCCTTGTTATTATGCTTCTTTAATATGTAATTATTACTGAACTTAACTCTTATCTTGTACTAGGGATTTGCTATTGGGTCTGCTGCACTAGTGTCTTTGGCCCTATTTGGTGCCTTTGTCAGCCGGGCAGGAATTTCGACTATGGATGTCTTGACTGTTGACTCCCAAGGTCTTCATTGGACTCATAGTTTGGTGCCATGCTTCCATACTAGTTTTCTGCCATAACTATGAAGAGTGTAGGAAGTGCAGCTTTGAAGATGGTTGAGGAGGTTCGTAGGCAGTTCAACACCATTCTAGGACTCATGAAGGGTCATGCCAAGCCTGATTATGCTACATGTGTCAAGATTTCTAATGATGCATCCATCAAGGAGATTATTCCTCTAGGAGCCCTTGTCATGCTCACACCACTCATCCTTGGTACTTACTTTGGTGTAGAAACTCTTTCAGGAGTTCTTGTTGGTTCTCTAGTTTCTGGTGTGCAGGTAATGCTGTTACACTGAACATTAGTATTTGACTGAAATTTATGGCTTTATCTGAAGTTTGCTTAGTCTTATTCTTCTGAATTGGTTTTCATTAGATCGCAATATCAGCATCCTACCCTGGTGGTGCCTGGCATAATGTTAAGAAGTGCATTGAGGTAGTAATTTATTGAACATGCTGTTAACAAATTGAATATGAGAAGAAGAAGGAGGGTTTCATTGATAGAGAAAACTGAAGATACAAAACTTAGGGTTTGAAACTAAACATAACAAGACTATATATAACCAAACAAAGCAAGTAATAAAAGACTATTCTACCCTTAAAGAATAAACATAATATTTCTTAATATCCCTCCTCAAACTCATAATGTTGTTGGAGAGTTTGCCAACTAGAAAGCGAAAACGAGAAATAGAATGCGACTTAGTAAAGAAATCTGCAATCTGTAAAGTAGAAGGAACAAATGGCAATATAATGGTGTCGTGCTTGAGGTAATGACGAGTAAGATGACAATCAATCTCAATGTGCTTCGTTCGCTCATGAAACACGGAGTTGTGAGCAATCTGAATAGAACTTTGGTTGTCACAATACATAGGAGTAGGATGAGATAAAGAAACTCCCATATCTGCAAGTAACCAACGAAGCCAAATAATCTCTTTGGTAGTAGACACCATAGCACGATACTCTGCTTCCGTGAAAAATTAAGAAACAACAGATTGTTTCTTGCTTTTCCAAGAAATGAGAGAATCACCCAAAAAGATACAAAAACTAGTAATAGACTTACGATCGGTGGGGTCACTACCATGATCAGCATCAGAGTAGGCACGCAACTCCAAGGATGAGGTGGACGAAAATAAGAGACTTTGAAAGACTGTGCCTTGAAAATACCTCAAGATAAGAAGAACGGCTGCCCAATGAACTGTAGTGGGAGAGGCAATAAACTGGCTAACAATATGAACATCATATGCAATATTCGGATGAGTGATAGTGAGATAAACTAAGCTGCCAACAATAGTGCGATACAAGATAGGATCGGATAAAAGGATGCCATCAGAAGAAAAGTACTTTGCATTAAGTTCAATTGGAGTATCAACGATCTTATTATTAGTAAGTCTTGCTCGCTCAAGAATATCTTCTACATATTTTGACTGAGAAAGAAGATAACCTCTAGGTGAGTGAGCCACCTCAATACCCAAGAAATAATGTAAGGAACCCAAGTCCTTCATTTCAAACCGTCTGGCTAATTCTATTTTCAAAGCTGTAATGCCATCAATATCATCACCAGTAATAATCATATCATCAACATATAAAGAAAGAATGATACTACCTGCAGCAGTACACTTAACAAAGAGAGCAGAATCATGACTACTAGAGGCAAATCCAAGGGAACAAATTACATCAGAAAACTTCTCAAACCAAGCTCGAGGTGCTTGTTTGAGACCATATAAGGCTTTCTTGAGCTTGCAAACATACCCAGAACCATGAGAAACACCAGGAGGAGGTTTCATATAAACCTCTTCTTGAAGGTCCCCGTTCAAGAAGGCATTTTTAACATCCAATTGAGACATATGCCACTGACGAACTGAAGCTACTGCAATAAGGGTACGAATAGTAGTCATTTTTGCTATAGGAGCAAAAGTCTCCTCATAATCCATACCATATTGTTGAGAAAAACCTTGTGCAACCAACCTAGCTTTGTATCGCTTAACAGACCCATCAGACTTTGTTTTGATTTTATACACCCAGCGACAACCAATCACACTCTTACCAGGAGGTCGAGGAACTAAATCCCAAGTACCTGTCTTATGCAATGCAGAAAGTTCCTCATTCATAGCTTGCTTCCAAAGGGGGTTGAGAATTGCCTCGTGATATGAAGAGGGCTCAGAGAGACAATGAATAAAAGTTAAAAATGATGTAAAAGATCGAGAATAGCAAGAATAAACAGAATCTGGTAACTTTGTGGACTTACGTGTGCGAAGGGATTGACGAGGAGGAGGATCCAGAATCTCAGAGGATGCTTGGGAAACCACAGGAGGAGAAGGAGCTTCATGTGTGCGAGAGAACAAAGTGTCAGTAGCTGCAGAATTATCAGTATAAATATGTCGAGTATCATGAGATGACAAATTACCAGAGTCTTCACAGAAAGGATCTACACGAATAAGATCAGTTTTGGTGAGGACATGGGTAGTGGAGGGAATAGAAAAGAAAAGTATATGCTCAAGAAACACAACATAGCGAGACACATAAAGTTTTTGTGTAACAGGATCAAAACAACGATACCCTTTCTTACCTTCCCCATAACCAAGAAAAACACACATAACAGAACGAGAGGATAACTTGTTACGTTCTACATGAGGACGAAGAACAAAACAAGTACAACCAAAGACCCGAAAGAAAGAATAATCAGGAGCAAAACCATACAACTTTTCAAAAGGTGACAAACCTGAGATATGAGAAGAAGGAATAATATTTATCAAACTTACAGCAGTGAGAACAGCTTCACCCCAGAACTCACTAGGAAATGTACCAGACAATAGGAGAGAACGAGCAGTTTCAACAATATGTCTATGTTTTCTCTCTGCAACACCATTTTGCTCAGGAGTGTTAGTACAAGAAGTCTGATGAACAGTTCCATCTGAGGCAAGCAACTCACAAAATCTATGAGAAGTATATTCCCCACCCAAATAACACCTAAAGCACTTAATAACAGCAGAATGTTGAGTTTTAACAAGTGCTCGAAAGTCCTTATAAATCTCAAAGAATTCAAAACGATGTTTCATTAAGTAAACCCAACAATAATAAGTATAATCATCCACAAAAGAAACATAATATCGGGACCTTCTTTTTGTAACAATAGGGGAAGGTCTCCATACATCAGAATGAATCAAATCAAAAGGAGAATAAGAAACAGAATTACTTCGATTAAAGGGTAAAGCATAAAATTTTGTCAGTTTACATCCACTACAATCAGAAATATCATGAGTTTGCAAATTTCCCAAAGCCCTTGTGGAAGCCAAAAACCTCAAACGAGAGGCTGACATATGTCCCAAACGATAATGCCATAAATAAAAACTAGAAGAAGATGGACTCAAATGAAAAGAAGACAATTCAACCCTGGTAGTTGCAGCAACTGGCACTTTTAGCTCATCCAAAATATATAATCCCCCCTTCCTATGGCCTGTCCCAATCAGCTTTTGAGATTGTAGATCCTGCACATAACAAGAAGAGGAGGAAAAAATGATTAAGTTACCAAAATCACATAACTGACCAACAAAAGCAAGATTTAAGGTAAGTTTCGGAATATGATAAATATTAGATAAAGACAAATTAGGTGTTACAACAAAACCAATACCTGTTAGAGGTATAGGAGTGCCATCAGTAGTCAAGACAGAAACAGAAGACAAAGGACATATGGAAGCAAATGATGAAGAATTTGGAGACATATGATGTGAAGCTCCAGAATCTAAAACCCAAACAGAAGGTGACATACCTGATGAATTATGAGACAACTGACCTACAGAAGAGGAGGCAGACATAGCTTGCGGTTGTAAAGAGAGAAACTTTTGGAATTGCTCAGCGAGAGTACTTGGATTAGCAAAAGGACCTGGGGAAGCGACAGCTGCAGTGTTAGACTGTGGTGGTCTGAATCCGTGTGGTGGTCTGGAACTCTGTGGTGGTCTTTGAGCATTAGATTGCGGTTGGTTGCCATTTCTCTATCTCAACTTAGGACACTAAGCCTTCCAATGACCTTTCTGCTTGCAGAAACTACACTCATCGAAACCAACCCTTGTGAGGGGCTTATTCTGATTATCAAAGTGAGGCTTAGAATGTGCTACCAAAACAGACAGAGTGGGACCAATAATTCCCTTCTCAGAGTAAGACTTAAGACGTATCTCTTCAGCTAAGAGCTCACTGACAACAGAGTCAACAGATGGAAGTGAAGAACGATGCAAAATAGAACCTCTGAGTCCTTCAAAGTCACTACGAAGTGCGGTTCAGAACTGTACTAATCGTTGTTGTTCTCTATGAGCGATATACAGAGCAAAGACCTTCAAATCTGTTGATTCTGTAAGAGCCAACTGATCCCAAAGATCTAACATGGCAGAATAAAAAGCTTGAACACTCATATCTCCCTGTTGGAGAGCTCGTATGTCATTTTCCAAGTGAAACTGTTTGACAAAATTTGACTGTGTGAAGAGCCTCTGCAAATGATCCCAAACCTCTTTTGCTGTTTCATATTTTGCCAATTATGTACCTATAGAATACTCAACAGAATTGTTAACCCATGTGATAATCTTTGCATTATTTGCTTCCCAAACATCCAATAAATTTTGATAATCCTGAGTTATTTGCACAAGTTTCACAGAAGTACCATTAATATATCCTCACATCTTTTTACCCTTAAGAAAATTTCGCATTACATAACTCTAATACGAGTAATTTTTTTCATCCAATCTCACACTCACAGATTGAAGTGAATCATCACCAGCCATGATTAAGCAACAGAGGAAGAATTATAGAAAAGAAACAGTGAAATACTAAATACACAAGCAGCGAAATGCCAACAGAAAGCTAACCAGAATGCCAACAAAATGCCAATCAAAAGTCCAGAATACCAAATATGCAGCAAAATGCCCAGATTACAGAGCCAAAATGGAAGCCAACGAAAAAGCCCAATCAACGTGCAATGAAAAATTAGATTACGGAGAGAATACAACAGAAAATCAGCAGAAAACCATTCATATGGTCACCAAAAATAGAGAAATACTAATGTGTAGCGTAAAAAAACATAGGAATTACAGCAGAAACAGAGGAATACTAACCACAGATGGTGATTTACCAAACGAAATGCGAATGACAGCGAAGAGACAATCAGAGATTTGCCAAACCTGCTCTGCTACTATGTTAACAAATTAAATATGAGAAGAAGAAGGAGGATTTCATTGATAGAGAAAGCTGAAAATACAAAACTTAGAGTTTGAAGCTAAACATAACAAGGCTATATATAGCCAAACAAAGCAAGTAATAAAAGACTATTCTACCCTTAAAGAATAAGCATAATATTTCTTAACACATGCGACTCATTTCAGAGTAAGATTATTAGTTTATATGATTTTTGTTTAATAATGAAATTCCTCGTGGGCTTCAAATTTCAGGCCAGTGCTTTTGAGCATGCCTGGTCATTGGGCCAAAAGGGATCTGAACCACACAAAGCAGCTGATATTGGTAACTTATAGGGGAATGCCTCATCCCCTACATTATGCATTTACATAAATACTAGTAATTAGAAAAAGCATCATAAACACATATAAATTTAACGTGATTCGACTCAACATGCCTACATCTATGGATGAGAAGAGATTGAATCTACAATGAACATCAAAATATAACTTTTGCATGGATATAGCTGTTAACCCTCCTACACTACAACTTTTGCATAGATAAAGTTGGAAATCATTCTTCTTCTTCTACCACGACAATTTTTGCATTGATAAAATTACAAACCATTCTTCAGTGTAACTTTTGAGGATCACAAAGTTACAAGCCCTCTACGACGGTAACTTTTGAGGATCACAAAATTGCTAACCTTCCACCAATGCAACTTTTAAGGTCAAAGTTGCAAACCCTCCACCACAACATTACTTATAATTTCATTTCTCTCATTGTCATGTCTCTACCAATTCTCCAATACAAGTATTTATAACACACAAAAACTTGCTTGACAAGCAACTATCATTTTTATGCTCTTTATAACTTTCCTATTTTCCTATTACAAACAAATATCTCTCATACCATGCACATCTCTTATATTTATTACATATATTTTTCACATGTATTAATATTAATTACAAGATATAAATCTACCAATAAAATAGGAAACTATCAATTAAATCCTTCAAATTAGGAATTTGGATCAATCTCAATAATCTTCACCTTGATCGAAATTCCATTATCACCATCAAGATTGCTAAGTAAATCTTTAAATCAACACATCATGCTTGCACCGTCGTTATATGGAACACGCCACTTACCCCTACATCAAGAAGACTTTCGACTAACATGCTGCCATCATAACGAGACATGCTATCAAATCTCCACATCATTAGGTAGACTTTCGAAACAAGGGGCTAAAAGGACACCGCATCATCACGTAGCTCCTCGAACCATAACTCTAATACCACTTGTTGGGGAAATACCTCATCCCTTTCATCATGCGTTTACATAAATACTAGTAATTAGGGTGGTTTGGCCCAACCTGTTTACATCCACAAATGAGAAGAGATCGAATCCACTATAAATAACATTAAAATATAACTTTTGCATGGATAAAACTGTAAACACTCCCACACTACAACTTTTGCACAGATAAAACTGCAAACCATCTTTCTTCTTCTACCACGACAACTTTTGTATGAACAAAATTGCAAACCATCATCTAATGTAATTTTTTAGGATCACAAATAGGGTTGGCAATAGGGTGGGGGTGGGGGCGAGGACGGGTAGTGCTTCCCCCACTCCTGCCCCCGCCGTCCGTCACTGGTACCTATTTCTGATCTCCACGGGTAGGCGGGGGTATCCACGGATATCCGCAAGTAGTTAATAATTTAAAATAAAATATTAAAAATTACAAAAAAAACATAAATAAAATAAACTTTAATACCACATACTATAACTTTATTCAATAATCTAATATTCTTACAAAATTAAAAGAATATTATAAATAACAAACTACATTCAATTATATTTTGTAATAATCAATTTACATAAATAACTATTACATAAATAATATATATTTTTTCAACAAGTTTTATCATTATGGGCTCATTCAATAAAAAATTTATTTTTAAATAATAAAAATATATGTATTTTCATCTCATCTCAAAGTAAAAAAAAAAAAAATCATAATATATGATATATATTAAATGAAAAATATACTTAACTTAAGGTTTGTGAATACTTTTCGTGAGGTAGGAAATAATTCCGTCTCTATTTCCATCTATCTCCTATCGCGTAGTAATCCCTTCAAATCCCCACGATACTGGATAATTTTGCTATCCCTAATCATAAACTTTTGAAGATCACAAAGTTGCAAACCCTTTAGCTTAACATTACTCACAATTTCATCTTCCTCATTCTCATGCCTCTACTAATTCTCAAATAAAAGTATTTATAACACACAAAAAATTACTTGACAAACAATTACTCTTTTTACGTTATTTATGACTTTACTAATTTCCTATTACAAACAAATATAACTTATATCTTACATATTTTTCATATTTATTACATATATTTTTTACATGTATCACTATTAATTATAAAATATAAATCTACTAATAAAATAAGAAATTATCAATTAAAATATTCAAATTAAAAATTTAGATCAATCTAATTTCTTATTACAAATCAATATCTCTTTGAGTCATATCTTGTATATTTCTTTTGAGAAGAATATTTATTATATATATTTTTCACATGTATCAGTATTCAATTATGAGAACATGAAATTTGTTACAAAAACTAGTTTTTGCCAAAATGAATTTTCAATTTTCCAGCTTTGTAATGTATTCTTTGAAGCTTTCGGAAAATGGTGAATTTTATAATTCATTTTATACATCTTTAAAATGACATATATAAAATTGAGTTTTATTATTTTTATTATTACATATAAAAAATAAAGAGATATGCATTTTAAAAAGTAAAGGCTATAGTTTAGAAGGAAATAATTAATAATAACCTAATTTTATATTTTTTTATAAAAAATAGGTATTATTATAACTTAATATAATTAATTTAATTGATTTTCTAAGATTATTATTTAATTATTGAAAGAAACTAATTTTATTTAATTATCATTATAATTATAAAATTTTAAAAAAATGACTTCTAATGACGTGGAAGAATTATGTCAGTGAAATAAATAAAATTATCTCATTTTATGACTAAGCTAATAGAGTTTGAAATCCATACGTCTGTCACAGCAAGTTGGATTTTAGATCGAAGGAAAGATTATAGAATTGCAATATGGAGCCCACGATCACGAAAACCAAGAAAGCAAGAGAAGATGAAATAAAGGTGTAGAACAACAAAGAGAAGTATGCTGGCTCGGTGGAAGAAAGAATCAAATGAAGGAATAAAAGCAAAAGTGGACCTTGCATGAATTATAAACCCATTGTTGTAAAATCAAGTTTCACAAGCGTGCAAGCTTGTTGTGAGTGAAGATGTGCTTTAGTAGAAGAGTGAATCGGTGTGGTTAAGTAAAAACCTACTTGCTCAGGCGGCTGTGAAAAAAAAAATATAAATTGAGAATGCGACACGAGGAGCTGGGTAAGAAAGGAGAGTGCCACATAGACCAAAAGAAAAGAACAGGAGCGCAGTGTGAAGTGTCGAATCAGACTTGAGCGCCGCCCCACAATTTCAAGATAAGGAGAAAATTTTCATTTTTTTTATGGGTACGGTTTTTCCTCTTTTTTTTATTTAATACTCCTATTATAAGTAATTAATTTTATTTTTTAAGATAAAAATGAAACACTACTTTTTATTTTAGATGATTTAATTTTATTTGAAATGTTTTTTTTGTTTTATAATTATATAATAATGATTATTATTGATCTTCAATTATTATTCAATTTAATTTTTATTGATTATCTTATAATTAATGGATAAATTTAAATTAATCTTTTAATTATATATCTAATTCTTATAATCTTAGATGTAAATTGTAAAATGATATTTAATACTTTTATGATCTAAAGATTAAATAATTTATATTATATTAAATAATTTATATCATAATTTAAATATATCATATTATTTTAAATAAATTATGTTATTAATTATGTTACAATAATCTTAATAATGTTCAAATCTTGTAGTTATAGATACTTTATAAAATAAAATTAATTTTTATTCAAATTAAATTTATCTTTATATATTTAGTAGTTGATTCGAGATCTTATAATTATTCTTTAATTCATCTTACATTTTAATTTATGTCATTTTATTTAAATTTATTATTTAATTTTAATTCTAATTTATCATGTAATTTAAATTCTTAAATTAATTAAATAAAATCAAAATCTTTTTTTTTTTTTAAAAAAAAATTAATTTATGTAAATATTACATTTTAATTAATCTTATCCCACTATGTAAATACAACACCTTTGTATTTATCAAATATTACATAAATAAATCTTGTATATTTACAAATAAAAAATAATTTTATTACTTAAAATTTCTAAAGCTGCCCGGCTTGCTTCAATAATATTTGCTAAATCGATGAAGTTGCTATTGACAGCAATCTACAAGACTTTACAACCATTAAAATTTATCTAGTATACACGAAACCGAATCTTAGTTCGGATTGTTCAGATCTAACAAAATATGTGTGAGAGTAAAATTCTCACCTATTTTATAGGAATATTAAAACGACCATATAAAGTAAAGTTTAATCTTGTGATAAATGGGTTTAGGTTACGATGCATACATAAAATCACTCTAAATATATTAGCCCAAAAGAAAGAAAGAAAGAAAGAAAGAAAGAAAGAAGAACACTCTAAATACACATATCTGCATTTAGCATTTACAGGTTTATTATCATAAATTCAGAGCTCTAGCAGTCTAGCTATAACTGTGATGTCATACTTTTGCTTCATGAATTGCTCTCATTCCTCGTTGGTAGTATTTCCAATGTATATCAGCATAATCTTTCACTTTCTTGTACAACTTTGGCTGTTCTTCAGTCACCAAACCTTGTTCTGGTCCTATCTCTTTGTTTGGCTCAGGGGTATAGAACATTGCAACAGATATCCTTTCCCTCTGGGAGTTCGTTAGTACCCTATGCACAGGACTCTTGAACACTCCATTAGTCATTATCTGCAGTATTAGAAAGGAATATCAGGAGAACGTTTAATATGATTTATTGTCACCTGTATGATTGATTCCTATGTACACTATTGACGTTATGTCATTCCTAAGAGCTACATGGACTAAGCAATTGGTAGGGTACACCAGAAAATTGAAATTCAGAAAATCTAATAATTTAAGCTCATTCAGTAATTGTTATTTTAAGTCCTAATGTTAGTTGAAATATTGATGAAAACGTTCAGCTATATGGAAAAGAAGATAAAATTGCCAGGATTTGTTTAGATTCAAACTGCTAAATATGCAACAAAGAACAAGAAGTGTTTGCCTGTATGCAAAGTTGTGTAGAATACATCTTGTATTCTCTCTGGAACTTTGTCATAAAATCAGATTAACAGCACATACCTCCATTTGATCGGCCATGAGGACTAGAAGGGCATGAGAAATTGTTGGAACTGTGAACCATTTTCCATCTTGGTGGACTTGGAGGCCTTCAACATCATCTTGCAGTATAATGGTGTATCCTGATCCATCTGCGTGGGGTTTAAGTCCAAGAACAAGATCAGGCCGCTTACAACTAGAGTAGTAGTTGAACCTTGCAGACAGTATTGCTCGTTCACCAAATTGATTCAGGAAGCAGTTTTCTTCTAAATCCAATGACTTTGCAATGGCTCTAGAAATAAGATTTGTTGCCTCTCTCATCTTTACAGTGTATTCTTCCAAAACATCCCTGCAAAAGTGTGACTAACTAATAGTCTCAATTCTCAAGACACCAACCTATAAGTAACACAGTCACATACAAAAATAGGCAATTATCAACCTTCAATTAATTGTGAACATTTGTTTGCATAATTAGCATTAAGAGGGTCCATGATCTAATATTTGTTTTGGTTTTAATTTACCTAAAGGATGATGGATTTTCTGGCCACAGGCTAGGCTTCCTTATATCTTCCGGGTATACATCAAGATACAAACGATCTGACCAGTCTAAGGACTGGCCTTCTTCAGGAACTGGATCAGCACCATAACCTTCAAATTCTTCAACCCCTTTAGAGATTATCTTCTTTTGTTCCATTGGCTGCACAAAAAATTCCCTCGCAACTTGACGAACCTTATCCAAAAGTGAGCTTGATGTTCCATGATTTATTGCCTGAAATTCCAGATAAAAAAAAAATACACCAGCAGAAGGTTATAGACTTGTTTTGTGCAAGATATATCTAGAAAATGGAAATGAAATATGGTAGTTTGGGCTTGGACCTGAAAGCATCCCCAGCTAGAGAGAGCTGATTTTAGCTTCTGTAGCTCTTCTTTTTGTTTAGTTGTGGATGTTGGTGAAGAGAGGAGCCCAAAATCAATGATGGGTAGTGAACATAATGCAGAAGGGATATTTTGTGCAGAGTCATCATCTCTGCAAACATATGGTGGTGGTAGTTCCTCATCACCATTTAGGACCATTTCTTGTACACGCTTGGATAGAAGTGCTTCCACTGGCACTACAGAAACTCCTGCCATATTATAGCTTAAAGGTCAGACACCTTCCTCTTCCTCTCTCTGTGTAACTGTAACTACTACTCTTTATGTGTACCTTGCTAAGCTATTCAGCTGTTCTTAATTCTTATCACCATCCTAAGTTGCTAAAATTGTGGGAAGCTTTCAAATCGTTTCCAAGGCTTGTCTGCAACTGAAGGTCTTTGTCAACTTGCAATCAATTATCGAATAAGACAGTAACATCATTATCCACTCTTTGGATGCATTGTTTAAGACAACACGTGGTAATCTATCTTCATCAAATGCACATTCTCCACTAATATCTTCATCGAATGCACATTCACCAAATACTATAGTTTTCTCTCACAGCACAAAGAGGAAGAGAAATTGCTACGGAATACATTTCATTCACTTGATACTTTCATTTTACTTATTCAATCAACCGAATACAAGAGGTGCCTTTTATCGGCTAAAGGTTATAATAAAATATTTTATAAAAAACAACAAAACCCATATGGGAAGGAAAACATTAAAATGCATGGTGTGCAGCATCAAATGTTGAAACTCCTTTTGCAAGTTGTAGTGAGGTAGGGGGGCAGCAAATTGATAAGATGAATGCAGGATATGGGTGTGGCTTCGTGCAGCAAGATGATGTCAAATGTGCAGTAGATAGCGGTGGCAATAAATGAGGAGCTTGGTTTATTATCTCACATCCACACAATTCTAAAACAAACATATACATACACGTAATACTAAAATGCAGAATGAAGTATTGTGTAACGACCTAAATTTTTTTCATAATTAAGGGATTAAATTTTATTTCTTACTAATTAAGACCTCAAGTTTATTTAAATATTTTTATTAATAAAAATGTTGAAAAGATAAAAATAACCTATTTAATAAAAAATTAATTTATAATATAAAAAATACATAGTATATATATTTTAAAAAGAATTTAATTGATAAATATTATTTAAATTTTTTTATTAAAATTGAGATACTTAATTGATAATCAAAATAAAGTTGATGTATTTAATTAATAACTTTTAATTTAAAAGTTAAAGTCCTTCATTAGTTATGACATAAAAGTTGAAATTTTTTTACAATATTTTTCTTCTAAAATGTATAATAATAAATCTAGCACCATATCTTTACTTTCATACTTGATGTAAATACATTATTTATCTCTTATAAAATTATAGAAAGAGAAATACATGGTAAAGAGTCAATAATATTGTTTCTGTCTAGAGAAATCCAATAATGGAAATGACATTTTTGTTCAACTTCCTTTCTATCTCTCTCTCTCTCTCTCTCTTATTTTGTCTTACTTACAACGTGCTTTCATATTTTCCGTATTGAAATGGACCTTTGGTTCCCCCTTAAGGCCCAATATAAAACTAATGAAGATAGATAACAACAGGTATTGAACATGAAAAGGCCCACAGTACCATCCATTGTTATTGAAGGCCCAAACAAAATGTCTCGCATTCCCATCCATCCATCTATCCATCAACTGTCGAGATCCCATTGACTAAATCCAACGGTCAGAAATCTGCCACCTCTCGATGCTCTCTAACACACTCGCCAGTTCTCTCTCTCTCTAGTCTCTCCGCCCCTAACTCTCTCTGAGTCTGATCTCGTTTCTCAATCAAAAATGCTGGCACGACTCGCCGCGAATCGCTTCAACGAGATCCGTCAGATTTTCCGTCAGGTTTTTTTCTTTCGATTTCCCCTCCCATTTCCCTCACTCCTTTAATTCCTTTTCTGATTTCCTTTTTTTTTTGTTTAATTTTGTTTCCCCCTTTTCAGCCTTCGAGGGCTTTCTCAACAGCTCTGAACTATGTAAGTGCCCATCGTTTTTTGGTTTCAATTTTCTCAGTTTTTTTTTCCGTTTCATGGTTGTGATTGTTGATGTATCCAATGTTTGATTGGGGCAGCACATTGACTCTCCGGACAACAACCCCGACCTTCCCTGGGAATTCACCGATGCCAACAAACAGAAGGTAATGTTTTTATTGCTCTGGAATTGTAAAAATTCGAACTTGGAATGTGGTAGTCAAATACAAAAATGTAGCAGAAGCAACAGCTGAAGATTATTAATCCATTTATCTTGCTTCTATAACAGGTTTTGGAGTGGATTGGGTTGTGCCTAATGCTATCAATGTTTGTGTTTATAAACTTTTGTATATTGACGCTTAATCACTATAAACATACTGTTTTAATGATTTTAAGTTATCTGTCATCTAATTATTCTATATTACTTTGTTGCTTAGCCAAATGAAAATTATTTATTCTGTTATAGTGAATCTGGCTTTGGACCTACAAGATTTGTTGTACACATGTACTGGGTTGCAACTTGTTGTGGTGTTCATTTTGCCCCACTATTACTCTTATTGCCTGACTAGCTTTATGCTTTACTCTGATTACTTGATAAATTAATTGAGTTCAACATGTAGATTTAAAAGCTGCTTATTATAGCAGAAAATGTTGCCTAAGAACGAGTAGAATTTATGAATTGATGCCTTATTGATTGGTTTCATCGTAATGTTTCTAAGAGTTATGGATCTTTAATTCAATATGGACATTGCGTGTATGATCTTTTTGGAGCCTAGCAAATATTTCAAAAATTCTAATGATTTTAATTTGTGCTAAATACAGGTTAAGGAGATTTTATCTCACTATCCATCCAACTATAAGCAGTCTGCAGTGATCCCTCTGCTGGATCTCGCCCAACAGCAGCATGGGGGCTGGCTCCCTGTGTCTGCAATGAATGCGGTATGTTGGCCTCGTGCTTCAAAGTTTTTTCTTAGTATGTCTAGAAACATTTCAAAGTACTATTTCTGATTATCTGAGCAAGTCCTACACCCCTATGGAAGAAGACCCTTAAATAATTCCTATGATTTGGTAGTGGTCCTACTAGAACCCTAAACAATTCCTGTGATAGTCTTGAAATTTTTGTAATGGCCATTGCCAAATAAATTTCCAGTAAAGATGGTTCTTTTGAAATTCTTGCGGAGGTTGTCAGAGTGAACCCTCTTGTGCTTGTGATAGTTTGTGATGTACACCCTTCTTTAGCTAAAGCATCACTCTGTTGGTTGACATAGATGCTATGTCTAAGATCTAAGCATGCAACAAGCCAACAAGGTTTGATTATTGATGTACTTAATATTTCTTCTTCTTCTTCATTGTAAATACTCATTATTATTTTATTGAGTTTTACTTGAAGCTTTCTGTTGCAATGGTGCTGCGGTGGAAATCCCAAATTAACATAATGTTTCCAAACTGAATTTTAAAATTCTTAAAAATGCAGGAAGCTATTCAAATCCTTTATTAAGAAACAGTTTTGTGAATTAATCAGGTGGCTAAGGTTATAGAGGTTGCTCCCATTCGGGTATATGAGGTTGCCACATTTTACTCAATGTTCAATCGAGCTAAGGTGAAAAGCATATCATGCTCTAATGATTTCATTTTTGCTAATCCACACTAATGTAGGCCAAAGCTTAACTGGATCAACTTGCTTTAAATTTTCAGGTTGGGAAATACCATCTATTGGTTTGTGGAACAACACCTTGTATGATACGAGGTTCACGAGGAATTGAAGAAGCTTTGTTGAAACACTTGGGAGTGAAGCGCAATGGTTAGTTCACCTGTCTTGATTTCTCCCATTTCCTATCTCTGAACCTGATCTTATTCCTAACAAATTGGAACTATATGCCTTTTTTAAGAATTAATTTCTTTTTACCTCTGATTTGCAGAAGTAACACAAGATGGTTTGTTTTCTGTTGGAGAAATGGAATGCATGGTGAGTCTCTTCTTTGAACAATATCTTATCTTAATTTCAGCGTCTAGTTTCACAGTTGTATTATTGCTTGATTTGTGCTGGCACGATGATTGTATACAGTGGAAAAAATTACATGAAGGACTGTGCAGTGAACATTGTTGTGGTAGCTCTATTAAAAAATAAAAATTGTTGTGGTAGCTTTGAATATATCTGATAACAAATATGGAGTTTAATAACTCTTAGTTTTTTACCTTTTTCAGTAATATTAAGTGATCCAAATAATCCCTTTGATTGTTAGCAGAAGAAACACCAGAACAAACTTTATGGGACATTAATATCTAACTGAAAGATAAAAAAGAATCACCTATTGTAGTGGATGGTTTTTGTTATTGAGAGGAAAAAAAAAATCCAAGAGGAGGTGAGGTGTATGCTTAACTTCTGTGTTTACAGGTCCAGACATAATTACAGTACTATATGTAGGCTAAAGGAGTGACAATATGATGTTCTTGACCGTAATTTTGTTGATCAACCAATGAATGCATGATTGAAGTTGTTAGTGTTATGCAGGGATGCTGTGTGAATGCTCCTATGATTACAGTGGCTGATTACTCAAATGGATCCGAAGGGTATACCTATAATTACTATGTAGGTTTCCTCTTTTATGCCTTTTTGTATTTTCGTTTTTTTTTTTTTTTTTTTTTGGGGGGGTTGGTTGTTTGTGCTCATACTTGTGAAACACTCGTGATATGTCTTATTGATGTTGATTCCAGGAAGACGTAACCCCAGAGAGAGTAGTTGAGATAGTACAAAAGCTGAGAAGGGGTGAGAAGCCCCCGGTAAGGATATTGGCCATGATATATTTCCTTATTGTCCTTGTTTTTGAAACTTACACCTGCTCTGAGAGTATGAATTTCTTTGTATTTAGCCTGGCACACAAAATCCAAGGCGGATTAAGAGTGGACCTGAAGGAGGGAATACTACTTTGTTAGGTGAGCCCAAGCCTCCTCCATGCCGTGACCTGGATGCCTGCTGAAGTATGATATTTGTTGCCTTCAATAATGTAAGGCTTGCACGGCTTCCAGCTTGCCTTAATTGGGACATTGTCAAATTGTTAGATGCTCAACCAATTTTTGTATTAAACCTGCCAGTATTGGCTTCCGTTAAAAATATCTGTTCCATAAAAGGCCATAAATCTCTTGGCTTGTTTATTACTTATCTTAGCAGTGTTATCTATGCTTTTCTGTACTCTGTATATTAATCATCATGAATGAAATATAAGATTGCGATGTCATCAAATAATTTAGTTTAGCAAGTGAATAACGTTGGAATGCGTTATCCATGTTGGTGGATCATGGATGGGATCCAGTTATAACCATTCAACAATGGTAGTGCAGGTATGTTCAATGCAACATACGCTTCCTTGATAGAGGCCAGAGGGCACTCCAGTGCTGGCAGGTTGTTATAGAGTGAAGTATAATTGTTTAAGGAATATCAATATTTGACGGTTAGGTGAAGTCCATGGCAGGACCGAACATAAACATAGGAAAATTAAGTTTAAGAGCTTTTTGTGTAATGCGACGAATACTATTATACACTTTGCTAAGTTATGATGTATCATACAACTTAAAAAATTACTTGGAATTACAGGTAATTTCTTTGGCAACCAATTTTTTTTTCCTCCTAGTAGATATATATATTTTAAACTTATCATTTCCGTTCCACCACTCCTTCTTTGCTGCTGCTGGCGCCTATCGTCATAGCAGTGGAGACTAGGCGGCACAAGGTTTGCCACCACTCCTTCTTTGTTACCATCGACACCTGTCGTCACAACGGTAGTGACTAGGCAATGAGATGTTTGCCATCGTTAGCACAAACCCACCACCATTATCGTCTTATGCTGTAACCAGATCTCCAATCCAGTCTCTGATTCATGACGCGTCTTGGTCATGGTGGTGGGTTGGTGGTGATGGATGGCAGTGGCAAGGAACAACTTAGGCTCGAGGTGGAGGTGCGAGCACGGGCTTGAGGAGTAGTGGTAGGGGTGTAAGTGGGTGGTTTGATTTGGTTTTTGAGGGAAAATAAATCCGAATCAATTAAAATCAATTGGTTTGGTTCGGTTCGGTTTTCGTATTTTTTAATAGCCAAATCCGAATCAAACCGAACCGAACATCTATGGATTGGTTTGGTTCGGGTGATCGGGTTGACCACTTTTTTAATACAAAAATTAACTAAATAATTAGTTTTTCATAAAAAAAATACAAAATAAACTAATTAAAAAATTTCTAGAAATAGAATCAATCTTATTAATTTGAACACTAATAATTATTTCATATTTTAGAATGTGTATTAAAAGGTTCATAAAGAGGAAACAAAGAAACATATTGATATTTGTATTAAGAAATTATATTTGAATAAGTTAAAAAAATGTTCAAGAAAGATTTAACTGGACAAGTTGTATACTACTACTATTTAATTAAGAGAAAGTTGTGAGACTACTAATCTGGAGGTATATATGTAACCAATTAAACCCCTAATGACACGAGTGAAATTAATGAAGACTTGATTAGTTAAACTTTAAATCAGCAACCTAGCGAATCCAAAGTCTCCAACCTTTACAGCCATATTTTCATCCAAGAGAATGTTGTTAGGCTTTAAATCACAATACACAATAGGAACTTCACTATCATTGTGCAGGTAATCCAAAGCACAAGCAGCATCAATATCTATATTCAGTCTCTCCATAAGGTTCAACTCATTTTCATTTGCATGCTTTCTCTTCCCCTTAATCCAATCTTCCAAGCTCCCATTACTTAAGTACTTTCATAAACTAGAGTCGAAATTCATTTTTTTAAAGTCAATACTTAGAACATTTAAAGTCAATTCATCATTTCAAACTTTCAAGTTTAGATGATGTTGTTCTTTATTACTTTCACTTTTCTATTCTTTATGTATAGTAGCAAAGAAATTGTTAGACATAATATCAGTGTTACCACTGTGACTCTAATGATGTAATGTCTGACATGCGCTTCTTCTAACACTACCATGAGGCTCACATGCAAAATATAAGCAAAATTTTTATTACCTTCTAAATGGAAGGCAAAAAGCTTTTGAAAAACTCCACTATTAGGAATGGTTCCTTCTAAATCATTATAAGAGAGGTTCAAAAGTTGAATGACATGTAAATTTTGAAGTTCAATAGGAATGGATCCAGAGAGTTGGTTGAAGGAAAGATCCAAAGTTTTCAAGTCTCTCACCTCTCTAAGAGTTTTTAGATAGCACTTAGCATATGCCTACCGAACTACAAGTCGGGTGAGTAGAACCGAATATTTTGGCAAAGGAATTTTCTAGCCTTCTATGTTGAACGAAAACCACGTTTTAGGAGTTGAAAGCTGAGAAAATATTACAAAAAATAAAGAAAAACAAGTAGTAGCCAAAAAATATTGTAACATAAATTTTTTTTAAAAATAAAATATATAAATATATGGTTTGGTTTGGTTTGGTTTGGTTTTGAAATTTCAAATCCGAGAACCGAACCAATTAAACTTTAATTGGTTTGGATTTTACTCGAACCAATCAATATATCCAAACCAAACCGAACCAATTTAATTGATTCGGTTTGGATTAATCGGGTTGGTCAATTATCCGAACCAATTTACACCCCTAAGTAGTGGCTGACGGCACGGGTCATCATCGTCGTCCAACCCATCACCACCACGAACCACCATTAGAACCACCTCCATGGTAGAACCCCGTCCACTCGTCACCCATCCATATCTGATCTAAACAGTCGGTCGCCACTACTGGACCCACCGTCTCAGCTCGCTGCAAGTCCTCCCTTCACCCAGATTTGCAAGTCCCTTTGCCCAGAGTTGCCCCCAACCACTCAACCTCGAGTTCTGCTGGTTCGCAGACGAAGTTGGTTGAATACCACCACACTCGAATAGTTGAAGTCTGTGGTTGTCTGGTGGTGCGTAGTGGTTCTGAGGACGACACCGGCTCAAACCCCAAACTCGTGGTGGTGGGTGGCTGATTCGCAGACTACAAGAGTGGGGTTCTGGTTTACGGCCATGGCGAGAAACGACCGTTTGCGACCAATCTAGGGCATCAACGCACCACCGCGAGTTAAATCTGGTCAATTTGGCAACGTGGTAAAGGACGACTCTAATGGCGGTTGGAGTGGTGCCGTTGACAATGACTTGCTGACATCACAAGACAACTTTGGTGGTGTTTGGATTTTTTTTTTACACCATCAACCGGTTGGTCCAGTTTTAAGTAATTTATTTGTGTCATTGATTTTATCTAATATTAAATCAGTGGCTATAATTCAAGGTATATCATGTACCTTTCTTTTATAGAGTGTATAATAGACAAGCCGTGTAATGCATGGTAACTTGCTCTTTTCTTTGGTTATTGGATTTCACAAAGTACACGGACTCAATTCCCTTGTCGTTATTGTATGAGCTATGTAAGGCTATCTTTAATATATTTTGGGGGGGGGGGGGGGGGGGGGGGAATCATGCATTGAATTCACACCACTCTGTCATGCGAAAAATATTCAACTTACCAAAAAAGGTTTGTGTTTAGTGATTAGTTAAAACGTGCGGGTGGATGTAAAATTGATACACGTATTTGTGACGATATTATAATTCATTAATTTTAATATAAGATAGGTTGAGTTTATAGAGAATTAAAGTTTGTAAAATTTTTATTTTTGTTTATTATAACATTTAAGAGATATATAAATTTATTACATATGATGTATATAGTGTTGCTTATTCTTACAATGATCTTTTGAACAGGAGGTAAAGTTATAAACTTTGATTTTGATCTATCCCAAGTCCATTTACTATTTTTTTCACTTGTTTTTGCTAAATGTTTAAACTTAAAATTCTTTTTGAATAAATTATCATTTTAGTCCTTATGATTGATATTAATTTAACTTTTTTAAGACAGTTGACATAAATTTAATTTCTCAATGATAGAAGGTAATATTAATTTAATTTTTTTAAAAAATTGATATCAAATTAATCTCTTAATAATAAAAAATGACTTCAATTTAATCTTGTAATCTTATGATTTATACATAAAAATATAATTATAAAAAAATTTAATATATTTTTTATGATTAAATGACTAAATTAATAGACTATCTTTCAAAAACTAAACTATATCAACTTTATGTTCTAAGAACTAAAATTGTAGTTTACTCATTCTTTTTTGTAAATGCCTCAATAAGGTAAAAGTCCTTTTTCCCTAAGGAATTGTTTGTATGTAGACATTATAACAGGTTATTATTAGAATTAATTGGGGGGAGTAAGATGAAAAGAAATGATTTGGGGATTAACATCATCAGAGTTTCCGTCTCTGCTAGTTGCGAGTGGCGACAGAACAATTGCTGCGATTCGAGTGAGTCGATGATGACAAGGCACCCCACGTGTATATATTCGCAGTCCCATCTGAAGTGAACGTATCACCTCAATCCAAATACTTTCAGGTCTCTTCTTCTCTTTCCCCTTCCTTGTGAAATTTTTTTATTCTTTTACACTGAGCTCCTAAGCTCCCAGAATTTCTGGCTACAAACTCATTCAAGGTTTCTTCTTTTACTCGTTTATGCTCTGAAAATATCATTTTGCTTGATTGATTATGTTTCTTATAGTGTTTTAAGTGAGTAATAAATGTTTGTTCAGATTTTAGTTTGAAGTAGTGATGGGGAGTGCATCATCTATGCTTACTCAATATGACATCGAGGAAGTTCAAGAACACTGCAATAATTTATGTGGGCCGTCCTTATCTTTCTCTGCCTCTATTTATATCCAATGTTTTGTTTTCTGGATAAGATTAAGATCTGATTTTGGGTGACAAACTCAGTTTCCCAGCAGGAAATAGTGTCCTTGTACCAAAGGTTTTGCCAACTTGACCGCAATGCAAAGGGATTTATTTCAGCAGATGAGTTCTTGTCCGTCCCTGAGTTTGCAATGAATCCACTTTCTCAGGTACTGAGTTGTTTTTCACTTGATGGGAATTTCCAACCCCAGATTTTAGTTTATTTTGGAACTTCTGCTGCACTTTCTTATGCCATTACTATCTATATGCTATAGGGTGATGTGTGATATATTTTCCCTTATTTGATGGATTATGTGCTTATTTGCAGAGGCTGCTCAAGATGGTGGATGGTTTAAATTTTAAAGACTTTGTGGCCTTCTTGTCTGCATTCAGTGCCAAAGCTAGTGCACAGCAAAAAATAGAACGTACGTGTGTCAGTTATATTATATAGCACAGTTATTTTATGTTATCTATTGTAGTAAAGCTTTGGGAGTCAGAAGATGTAATTCTAAGTTAGGGATTGATTGCTCTCTTACCAATTCTGAATTTTCTCAAATTTATATGCAAAGACCATGCTTGTTAAGCTGTTATTCTTCCATTGGTTCAGAATTTATTCTTTAAGAACTTCAGGGTTGGCATTTGAATGAATTAGATGTCTCTGGTCTTGCTTTCGAAATTTCACAAATAATTTGAAGAAATGCAGATGTTAGCTAGGTAAGGGGTAGATAGAGACACAAATACAAAGAGAGAGAGAGAGACAACAGAATTCATTTGTAAGTAATAGCATGTAAAATTATCTATACATCACGTGTAGCCTTGTTAGTTTGAACGTACTTCTTATGGCATAATTAGAGTTCTTTTACTAGGATCCAACCCCATGATATGGAATTGATAAATTTGAAGATTTCAATACCATTCTGGAGTCTTCAGGATTTTGGTCAATGTATTTTAGTGTGCATGATAACTGCAGCGATAAGTTAATTAAACAGTTAAGAATTGCTTATGCAAATATGAAGTTCAAACGATTTGAATTATGCAATGATTTTCATCCTTGAAAGAGGGATTTCTTTGTGGGAGGGGGGGAGATTTGTTAAAAAATTTCCTTAATAAATTATGATATTATCTTCTACTACTTACTGGGATGTACACCATTCCTTGTTGTAAAAATTGCAATAGTAGTTTGTAAATGGATTTGGCATTGTGTGGTTGCTTTTAATGCAGGTACTTATAGTTACTAGTTTTTCTGTCACAGTTATTTTCAAAGTATATGATTCAGACCATAATGGAAAGGTGTCTTTCAAAGACATGCTGGAAGTGCTAAAAGATTTGTTAGGTCCATTTATGTCTGATGAACAGAGAGAGGTATCACCAAAGATTTATATGCTTCCCTGTATTGCTTAATCATGAAGTAGTTTTACTGGGAGGTACTAGATAGAAAAGTTGGTTTTCATTAAGGTGCATCAATTGTTACTGGTTTGACATCTGCATTTTAAGTTTGGTATGCTGAAGTCTGATTTCAGTATCATCTAGCTTCCTTAAGATTAGTTTATTGATCATCTGTTAGATGTAACACTGCTTCACAATGTAAACAGGGTACTGGGTTGTTAGTTTTGATTTGTTTGTCTCATTTCTTTTGCATGTTCTCCAAAGGGGGAAACTGATGCCTAAAATTGTACCCAATAAATTTCTCTAGTTTTTGTATGATCCAGTTTGTTTCTGCTGTTTGTATTACCTGTAGATGAATTGCATTTTCATTTAACAGAAGCCAAAAAATCTCCTCTTTTTTTTTTTTTTTGAGCTATTATTTATTTCAGCTCACGAGACTGCATGAGTGTTTTTGTTTCTTCACCTTTTCAGTTATGCTGGTATTGGTATATTGAGACTTAACTGGAGCTTGGCAAATTTTGTTCTTTGTTCTTTGATTTGCAGGAAGTCCTGAGCCAAGTTCTCAAAGAAGCAGGATACACAAAAGACTCCTACTTGACATTGGATGACTTCATTAAGGTCTGTACATTTTGTTATATATTTCCTCTGGACAATTCTTAAATGGATATCACAAATAGAAGTATTGAAAAATAGCTAAATCTAAGTCTTTTTCTTTTTTTCCAATTTGGTCCAATCTAGTCCTGTCAAACCTGTGGACCATGGATTGGAATCTACTTGGAGTTACTTGATGTTATTCTCCTTGATACTTCCTTGGCCACAATCGGAGGGCTTATGAGAAATGGTATTATTAGTGGATGGAACTAATGAAACAAAGTAGAAAAAAGAATGATGTCTTTCAGGAAGGGAGTTTTACTACTGTGAAAGCATTTAAAAAGAAATTGTCTAGTGCCTTCTTAATCTATAAATTTGGCCTGATTGACTATCTCTTCATGCAAATAATGATATATTTGAATGCAGACAAGATTATTCTATATTTCAATTTTTTTTTTAATTTTTAATCATATTGTAAGAATCTTGTTTACTTACTATCATATCAAATTTGACAGTTTGTTCAACATTTGTGCTTCAAATGCATTTGAAAGAGTCAGTTTGTTAGGTTCCAAAAAAAATATATAAATAAAAATAAAAATCAGAAGAATAAAGACTTATAATTTAGATTTAGTTAGACATCTAAATCTGATAGGGCCACTGAAAACTTGTGTGTTACAAGACTCTGTTTTTGCCTCTTTCTGTTTATGTTTCTGGATATGTTTTAATTTTTTTTAAAAAAAATTTGTCACAGGTTCTTGGCCAATCTGACCTAGAAATGGATGTTGAAGTCCCTGTTGATTAAAACTGCCTGCAGTTTTCCCTCTTGAAAGATAAAAATTGTAAATTGTATTCTTGGGATTCTTGTTACATAATTCATGTGGAAATGAAAAGTACACAAATACTGCTGTCCCCTTTTTTTCTTGGGATTCTTGTAATACAATTCTCTTCCAGCCAGTAGCCGATTTGAGTTGTTTTCGAGCTTGATTCAGTTTTTCAGATTCCTTGACATGTTTTACAACCTTCTTTGGTCTCCTGAATTCAAGTTTGAGGTAATTCTTGCTATTTGAAGCTTCCAACTGTTGTTGATGAATTAGCAAAGTTTAACTTTCTTAACCACCATGCATATTTCTAGTTGTTGCTGCATGTCTTTCCTGCAGTGACTTTTCACTTTGCTATTTTGGCTATGTGTCATTCCAGCTATCTTCTTGCTGTGTTACCTTTTCAGCAGTCAGCAATGATCTCTTCAGCACAAGCTAAGAGCAGCTTGATGGAGAGTGTTAGAATATTAGGATTCATATTGTTTTTAAGAGTCTTATGTTAGTAGTCTTTTATTAGGTTGGGCTTGTATTGATTGTGCTATATTATTATTTTTCGTTTTTGTCTTCTCTCCTTGTATCATCAAATTCCTTTAATATCAACAGACTGAGAGACGATTATTTTTGGTAAAACTTAATTAAGTTGAAGCAAAATTTTGAAAATTTCAATTCAAAATATCCAAGCAAGACATTTTTTAATGAAGTATTTGAAACTGTTCTATTATTTACACAAAATAAAGTTCTTCACAGACTCACAGTGAAAGTCATTAGATTCCAGCATACAAGAAGTAATAAACTGCAGATACAATTCATAAGATTGACACCTTCCAAGTTTCTACTCTGTAACCACCAAACCCAAAATAATCCTTTTTGTTATTTGCAATTGCCATGCTCTTGTGATGTTCAAATTTAGGACAATCACGGATACGATAACCAAGCCCTCTCCATGGACAACACTTGACTTATCTTCCATTGGATCATTCAACTCAGCCAAAATAGAAGGAATCCTCTGTTTTGCTTCTTGCAAGAGGTGCTTGACATCAAGTAGTGTTGTCTCACTTTGACTTTTGTTTATAAATAAACGTTGTAGCTATTCCACATCTTCCATTACTTCCAATTTTGTGCATATAGTTTTCAATTTCAGCTGGCATGTCATAGATGATAACATGCTGAATATCAGGAAAATCCAAGCCCTTCGATTCAACATCAGTTGCAACCAAAACATCTTTCTTTCCAGACTTAAAAGCTGCAACATCAATTTGCTGCCCCTGCCCGTCCCACATTTTGACAATAACACCAAAGCACTTATTAGCAAAATTCTGAATTTTAGTTGGCAGGCATAGTGGCAGAGAACAAAAGAGTTTCCTTTGAGCTTTGAAGTGATCAAACACTTTGTCTTGTGTCATCTTCAAATCCCAAAGCTACCAACCTATCAGCCTCATTTAATGTTATACTGTCTCGTTATTCGTCAAAGTTTTATACTCTAAGAACGATGCAATTACATAAGAACTTATATTTGTTATTATTCCATTTTTTGTCATATGCCATGCAAAATATTGCTCTGGAATTGGTTTCCATTTCAATGGAACATACAGTAGCTTTCTAGATTATAACGCATATGCCTCCACCCCTAATATAACGCATTAATTGAACTGACGATTGCAGTATTTTAAAAATTGGTTCAATCAAACCTATTGGACTGATTGAACCGTAAACCGATTACCCTATCAGTTCTAATTCACAACTATCAAAAATCAATAAAAAAATTTTTTAAAAAAAATGGGTAAAAACTAATGAACTAATATATGAAATTATACAATTGTTAAAGATACATGAGAAGCCAAAGTGTAATCTAATGAATATTTCCAATCATCCTTACACAATCTTGCAAAATTAGTCTGGACATTGTGGAGTCTTCATTGCCCGAAGGCTTGCTTGATAGTTTTAGTGCTGAATGTAAATTGCAGGAGACTCTGAGCAAGGCAGTTGAGCTAGGATAGAAGAGAGGCTATATTCTTCCAACGATTCTGATACGAAAAGTCTCTTTAAATAGAATTGAGTGGGATCCTTCAATTAATCCATTCTCTAGTTTATATACTCTAATATTGATTTTCAACCTTGTGATGCAGGTTTTGGACATCAAAAAGGCATAAGAAAAGATAATTGGGGACATCATGGAACCTGAATTGAGGCAAGGAAGCAAAATGTTCAAGTCAAGATGTGACACCGCAACATCACTTAGCCAGACTGCGACATCGTGCTCTCAGCCACAAACACCTTGATAGACCTGAGGCTGTGACGCCGCAGCGTCACTAAGTTAGGCTATGACGTCACGAGTTAACCACCTGAATAGTACTTTTTGCGTGAAATTGCAACATTAGGAATGCGAAGCCGCAGCGTCAACAATGAGACTAGTCCACCATGTTTCACATTTTAAGTCATTTTTAGGCATTTTTTGAGAACTTTTGATTTTTCTTCCATTTTCTAGAGATAGAGAGAGTGTGTGGTTGATATATAGGGTTTGAAAGAGGAGGGATCTAGAAGATTGACTCATTCTTTATCCTCCTTGGATAACATCCATGATTCTTTCTTTTCCTTCTCTATTTCTCTCTCTTTTCTCCATGGGTAACTAGGTCTCCATAGCTAGAGAGAGATCTAACTTAACCCATAGCTTGATATAAATAGATTCTTGATTTAATTTATGTTTATTTATCATAATTGAGTGTTAATCTATGTTCTTAATACTTTTATGACTTGATCAACTATAAATTGATATGTTGGGTATTTTGTGAATTGAGAAATTCTTTAATATTGAATGCTACTTGAGATTAATACCATGATCTATCAGAATTAATAACTTTAGGGTAATTAGAAGAGAGCTAATTCACCAAGGATTAGGTCTTAGCTAATTTTGTGTATTCTTACCATCAATTAAGTAAACTAAGTGTAATTAATTGAAATTCATTAAAATTAAGTAAAGGTTAAATGAAAATAAACTCTTGACATCTTTTTTCATTGATTAAATCATATTTCTCTTTTGTTAAAACTTACCAAAAATACTTTTAATTGTTTTAATTAATTTAATTGTTATTTCCATGTTGATTACACACTTCACATGTAAATTGGAAGTTTAGATAGTAATTTTATTTGCGAAATTGATAACTGATAACATAATTTCTGTGATAATATTCTTTTATTTATTTTATTACGTCTGCAACTTAACATACTCGCCGATATTGCAACAATGTATGAATGATAATTTGGGCTCTAATTATGGTCATTATCAAGACAGTAATTGGATGGACATATTTATGACAACATGCTGGAAAATTTGGAACTGGCGCAATAAGGAAATTTTTCAAGATTAGTTCCACCGCCCACAGAATGCTCATACCGTCATTTTGAAATAGGTGGATGACTTTCAGCTGGCTAGGACAAAAGCTGAACGCCTAGGCATTAATAGAGATTGGGTAAGTGTGTTAGTTCAGTGGAACTATCCCCTTCTTGGCTAGGTTAAATTGAACACTGATGAGGCCGCAAAAGGAAACCCCGATGATGCAGGCTGTGGGGTTATATTTTTTAAAAGTTTTTTTAATAATTTTTATAATATTAACTAAAAAAATATTTAATAAAAAAAATAAATATGTTTAATATTTTGAAAATATAAAAAATATTTAATATTTTTTATTTAATAATTAAAAAATTAATAAAAAGGGATTAATAATTATTCATTCGAAAATATAAAAATATTTAATATTTTTATTTAATAATTAAAAAAATTAATAAAAAGATGAAAGTGGACGATGGCTTATTGGGTTTACATACCATATTGGTATTTGTACCTCCTTCACTGCTGAGCTATGGGGGGTCATAATAAGGCTGAAATTAGCATGGGAATTGGGCTATTGGAAAGTCATTCTTGATGTAGACTCAGCAGCACTGGTTTCACTCCTAACCAATAGCAAAAATACTAGAAAACACCCTAACAACTTGATTGGTCGGATTGGCAACTGGTTGAATCTGGACTAGGACTTGACCATCAAGCATATTACAGAGAAGGGAATAGAAGTGTCGATTAGTTGGCAAACAAAAGCCTCCTTGAAGATTACGAGCTCATCATAAAGTATTCCCCACCCCAAGACCTGATTAGTCTTCTCCATGATGATCTTGTACAGCTTTTATGTCCAATCTCGATTTTTTTATATAATTTTTTTTACACTATTTTTTATATAATATCACTTATTATTGAGATATGAATATTTATATGTGAACATTTTTCTCGTATTTAATTACAACAATTGATATGTAATGTAAAAAGTAAAAAAAAAAAATGATATGAGAAGAATGCCCTTTTGTATTATTGTTTTGTAATTTAGTTTTGTTGGGCTTTAGCCCCGTTTCTCCAACCAAAAAAAAAAACATTATTTGCTTCCTTTGAAGTAACATACTGATTTAAATTCTTTATTCTCAACGTGGTGTTCTATTTACTTTTTGTGTGGTGCTTTGGTTTTTTTATTTTTTTTATTTTTTTAATGAGCCATCATTTACTGTTTTATTTTTTTTATCACGATATATTTTTATAAGTATGAATTATTTGATTCGTTCATGAGATTATCGCAAACATATAATAATTATGTAGTCTTCTCACAAAAGTTATTTTTTAAAAATTTAAACTTGTGTTATTGTCTCAGAGGATTGAAATTGCTTATTACTTCGATTCACTTTTTGTGAGTCATTTTTTACTTTTTTTATTACTTCTATAATTTTTTTCATCAATAAAATTATCCAAATCTTTAAACTTGTTATCCTTGGAATAAATATGAAGAATTTGGTTTTGAATATTTTAGATCATCTTTCTATTATGATAATGATGAAGTTTTTAGCTTTAATTTTCACAAATTGGTCTTATATTTTGACTTTACATAATAATAAGACTTTCAAATTTACTGAGATAAAAAATGTGATACATTCTTCGTATGCCAATACATAATGTATTAGTCTCTACCGTAAAATTTGTATCATTATCAATTATCTATGACTCATGAGTAAAGTTATAAATCATGAGTTAGTTTTATATGAAGATTGTATTTATTTTATTATTTTTATAGATTTTTTGTTTTTTATTGAAATTGTGAGTGCGACTAAACTTTTATTTGAGTGAATTTAAGTTTATGGTTTAAAAAATATTGATTTGAATATTCATAGAAAGATAAAAGCTTACACTCATATCGGTAGAAGC
The DNA here is from genome assembly GCA_029884595.1 of Ormosia semicastrata. Classification (NCBI taxonomy): domain Eukaryota; kingdom Viridiplantae; phylum Streptophyta; class Magnoliopsida; order Fabales; family Fabaceae; genus Ormosia; species Ormosia semicastrata. The sequence goes on along the minus strand of JAQQTO010000012.1, from coordinate 2,461,983 downwards.
AAAAATATCTCATTGCACTTCACTGACTAAATTCATCACTAGAATGAAAATAAGCTATATTAGGCTTTGTCTAAATTAAGGTTCTGAAAATCAAATTGATTATTGAATCAGTGAAGGAATTGATTCACTAATTAATAGTTCAATTATGGTCAAATCGAAATATATATATATATATATTTATATATATATATATATATATATATAAATTTAATATTTTAAATATTTTTTATTAGTTTAAACTTTAAGATTAGAATATTGTTCTATTAATATGAATAATAATGTTATAGTAAAGTGTTAAGTTAATAAATAAATAGAAAAAAATTAGTAAAACTCTTTATAGTATTATTACATAATAATTTAAATATATTTTGCAATGCATAAATATATTAAACACATTTTAAATTACATAAATTATAAATATATTTTAAACATATGAAGTTATTATTATTATTATTATATATATATATATATATAACTAAAGAATATCTTTACATAAGATGGTGAGTAGAAGGGTGGCAAAATAATGTGTTATAAATTGGATTGAATTGACCAATTGAATTAGTTAGACTATGAATCTGTTATATTTTTTATTAAGTATTTTTTGATTTAATTATAGTTTAATTATAATTTAATCACAAATTTAACTTATTAAATTAATTAAATTATAATTTAGAGGTTTTATTGGTTCAATATCCGATTTGGTTTAAAACATTGGTCCTGAGTTTGAACTTTGCATCACCCAACTTGGAGCATTTTGCATCTTACAACATCAAACTAGTGAACCATTTGAATCGTGGCTGGTTCGAGCAGTTGACTAGTTCAACATCTCTAGTTCCAGTTCTAAAATTAGAGGTTCAATTGATATGACTGAATCAATCATGGGTTTGGTTCTTGATTCAACCGATTACTTTGATCTGATTCTCCAAATACTACTCTAAATAGACCTAGATCTATTTTATACAATGTGTTGAGTTTGATGTAAAAATTTATTTATAATGTTAATAAATAAATGTTAAATTTTATTTATTTTTTATACTTTAAAATAATATTTTTTAATGTGATATAATATATTTATATTTTTATTTAAATTATAATATAATATATCACATAATAATTATTAAAAATACATATTTATCATATAATAATATTTTATATATGTATTAACGTATCAAAATTGTTACGATATATTTGGCAAGAAGATATTTTATTAGTTTGAAATCTGATTTGATTTCTTTAATTTGACAAATCAGATTTGATTCTTTCTTTAATTTGGCAAATCAGATTTGATTCTTTTACTGTAATTAGACATGCTGTACTTAGGCTCTTGGTGTAAATAGCTGTATTATGACAGGCACAATTTTAGGAGGAATTGTGGTGTCCATTCATGTATATATATCCTACGGATCCTTAAGGAATAGAGCATATGAACCATTTCTTTACATGGTATCAGAGAATGCAACCCTAGAGAATATACCTAGCGGCTGATATGGATGGAAAAGAAGGTCAACCGAAGTCTTCTGCAACAGGAGACGAACAAAGTCAGAAGAGAAAGCCGTCACCGTATGATCTCAATTCCAATGATAATCCTGGGAATATGATCACACAGGTGCAGCTGAAAGACGAGAACTACGATGAATTGGCTAGAGCTATGAAGACGTCCTTGAGAGCAAGAAGAAAATGGGGTTTCATCGACGGAACCATAAAGAAACCTGATGAAGGATCCTCTGAGTTGGAGGATTGATGGACTGTTCAAGCCATGTTGGTGTCATGGATCTTGAATACAGTAGAACCGACTCTACGAACAACCATGTCCTACTTGGAAACCGCCAAGGAAATGTGGGACGACATAAAGGAGAGATTTTCAGTTGTAAATGGTCCACGGATACAGCAACTGAAATCAGAATTGGCACAATGCAAACAAGGAGGCTCGTCCATGGTAACCTATTATGGAAAACTGAAGGCTCTGTGGGATGACTTAGCAAACCACGAACCAGCATTGATTTGCACTTGTAAAGGGTGCACATGTGGTATTGCAGCAAAACTTGAAAAGCGCAGAGAAGAGGAACGATGTCACACCTTTCTGATGGGATTGGATGATGGGCTCTATGGAACGGTGCGTTCCAACTTGCTGGCCACAGATCCTATGCCGTCTTTGAATAAGATGTACTCCATTCTAGTGCAAGAAGAGAGAGTACGAAACATCACAAAAGGCAGGGAAGAAAGACCAGAAGTCATGGCCTTAGCTGTTCAAGCAAGCGCGAAGGTGAAAGGGCGTGAAAACAAGAGCAAGTCTGTGTGCACGCACTGCAACAAGACACGCGCCCCCTTTTCATCACACTATGATGAGGCAAGTTTCTCTATTCCGCTCTTATGCGTCTGATACTTCTTTATGGAATGGTTGAACGTCCCGAAATGATGGACGAGGAAGAAGTCAGAACCACATTAGAGGCATGGGATCAAATAGTGGACGTACACAAAAGGGCCCTGTACGTGCTCATGCTGTCCAAAGTTTAGAATCCAACATTGGTGGAGATGCAGAAAACTCAGTCATGACAGGATTAAGCAAGGAGCAGTGGAAAACTCTGGTAGAAATACTTAACTCTTCAAAGGTTACTATAAACGAAAGCATGACTGGTAAGACTAAACTCAATTCATGGATTCTAGATAGTGGGGCGTCTAACCACATGACAGGAACCTTACAACATCTGTGTTATGTGAGGGAAGTACCTGGGTGTCCAGTTGGGCTCCCTAATGGACATGTTGCCTCATCTACTAAGGAAGGAGCCATAAAACTTACTAACAGTTTAAAACTTGAAAATGTGCTTTATGTACCTCAGTTGAATTGCAACTTGATTTCTATATCACAACTGTCAAATGAATCAAATTGTAATGTCCAATTTACTGCTAATCTGTGTGCTATACAGGACCGAACTTCGAAGATGTTGATTGGAGCGGGTGAACGAAAAGATGGACTCTATTTTTTTCGGGAAGTTCCAAAAGTGAAGGCATGTAGAATTGAAGGAATGAATCAACTAGAAGTGTGGCACAAGCGATTGGGACATCCGTCTTGGAAAACTACTCAGTTGGTTTCTAATGGTAGTTGGAGTAGAGTCAGTAATTTACAAAATAAAGTTTGTGATACTTGTCAAAGAGCTAAGCAAACTAGAGAAACATTTCCTTTGAGTAATTGTCAAGCTTCTAATACATTTGATTTGATATATTGTGATTTGTGGGGAGTATATAGAACACGTTCTTCTTGTGGTGCCTCATACTTTCTTACTATTGTTGATGATTGCTCACGTGCAGTGTGGATTTTTTTGCTCATTGATAAGAGAGAAGTAACACGAACACTGACAAATTTTTTCTCTATGGTAGAAAGGCAATATAACAAAAAGGTTAAAACTGTGAGAAGCGATAATGGAACGGAATTTATTTGCATGAAAAAATATTTTCTTGAACATGGGATAGTTTTTCAAACTTCATGTACAAGAACACCTCAGCAAAATGGGAGGGTCGAAAGAAAGCATCACCATATCCTCAATGTGGCACGAGCTTTGCAGTTTCAAGGCAACTTACCCATTGATTTTTGGGGCAAATGTGTGTTGACAGCAAGATATTTGATCAATCGCACTCCGAGCTCGGTTCTAAAAGGAAAAACTCCATATGAGGTACTACATAGACATCCACCCTCTTATACTCATTTGCGTGTATTTGGATCCTTGTGTTTCGCGCGCAACCAAAATACAAACGGAGACAAATTTGCAAGTCGCAGTCGTAGGTGCGTCTTCCTGGGGTATCCTTATGGGCAAAAAGGTTGGAGAGTTTATGATCTTGAGACCCATGAATTCTTTGTGTCGCGGGATGTCAATTTTTTTGAGAACCAGTTTCCATTCCAGCACCATGAAACCGCACCAAGCTCCTCTACTTGTCATTCAGCCTTGCTTTGTAAAATATTGATTTAGAGCCAAGCTGCTGAGACTGTTGACGTAAAAACCAAATGGAAGCATCAATCCATAGAGTGAGTTTTGCCGTTTGCAAAGGTGGGGCACTCACACTGAAATCCTGGTGGCTTGATGCAGATGCCTATGATGAGATCTTCACATGCGAATTATGCATTATTTACATCTAATTGATGTAAACATCCGCAATTTTGGTATACCGAAGCCGTGTCGTATAGTTGTCAGCATGGAAGCCTCAAGTAGTCATGAATTGTTGGGACGTGGGAAAAAACAACCATCTACTCGGTACGCAAGGCTATGTGACAAACACACCTAAGTTGAGTCCTTCCTCTAGTTCATCATCTCAATCACATTCTTCAGGTACACCCTATCCTATAGCTCACTATGTAAATTGCCAGGACAGAGGGTTTTCCTTGCCACATTATTTTGTTCATTTCCTTATCAAAGCAATTCTTTCTCCAGAAAAAGAGCCACTCTACTTTCATGAGGCAGTGAAAGATGTTCGATGGAGAGAAGCAATGCAAGCTGAGATCCAAGCTCTCGAACGAAATCATACATGGAGCATGCAACAACTGCCACCTGGGAAGAAAGCCCTTGGGTGCAAATGGGTGTATCGCATCAAGTACAATTCAGATGGCACAGTTGAACGGTTTAAAGCTCGATTGGTTGTCCTTGGGAATCATCAAGTAGAAGGGATCAACTATACCGAAACATTTGCACCGGTCACAAAAATGGTTATGGTACGGACTGTATTAGCAGTGGCAGCAGCGAAAACTTGGGAACTTCACCAAATGGACGTGCACAACGCATTTCTACATGGAGATCTCGATGAAGAAGTCTTCATGAAAATGCCTCCTGGTCTTTCAACTTCAAAACCGAACATGGTGTGCAAACTGAACAAATCACTGTATGGATTGAAACAAGCTCCCCGTTGCTGGTTTGCAAAGCTCTCTAATGCCCTTAAGTCTTGCGGATTTCAGCAATCGTATCTCGATTACTCTCTGTTTACTTTGCACCAAGAAAGCATACAACTTGTGGTTCTTGTGTATGTTGATGATTTAATCATTCCCGGAAATGATTCTCATGCCATTAAGCGCTTTAAGCATTATCTCAGCGTGTGTTTTCATATGAAAGACCTTGGTACATTGAAGTATTTTGAAACATTAGAGGTATAGAAGTTACAAAACCCTACGGTTGTCGGCGTAAAAACGCGCATTTTATTTCCGAGATTCTACACAAGATTTTCGATGCTAAACCTGCCAGCACTCCATTGGAACAAAATCATCGCTTGTCACTTTAGACCTCGATTTCTTGAAAATCCCGAACAATATCGACGTCTGGTTGGACGATTAATTTACTTGTGCTTTACATGGCCTGAGCTCTCTTACAGTGTTCACATTTTATCCCAATTCATGCACCAACCTCGAGTTGAACATTGGGAAGCTGCACTACGAGTAGTTTGGTTTCTAAAACGCAATCCAAGACAAGGAATACTCCTCGACCATAAGTGTGACTTGCAACTTCATGGTTGGTGCGACTCGATAATGCTAGCGCCTTTAACCAGACGTTACATCACAAGTTTGTATGTAAAGAGTCCAATGTGCGCATTAGGTAACTCCCCTATTTCTTGGAAAACAAAGAAACAACATACCGTCTCTCGATCCTCTGCTGAAGTTGAATATAGGTCTATGGCAACTACTACATGCGAATTAAAATGGTTAAAAGGGATTCTCTCCAACCTAGGTGTAGCTCATGACAAACCTATGATTCTTCACTTGAAGTCAATTTTGTTCTTACACACATTGCTAAAAAAGGTTTCCATGAACGTACAAGACATATCGAAGTGGATTGTCACTTTGTTCAAAATGAAGTTCTTAAAGACAATATTCGCCCAACTTATGTTTCTACCACTGCCCAACTCGCGGATATATTCACAAAAGCGTTGGGGAAACCACAATTTGAATTCTTTCTTGGCAAGTTGGGCATTCGAAATCCTCATGCTCCCACTTGAGGGGGTGTTAGATTTATTTGGCAAGAAGATATTTTATTAATTTGAAATCTGATTTGATTTCTTTAATTTAGCAAATCAGATTTGATTCTTTCTTTAATTTGGCAAAGATATATTTGACAAGAAGATATTTTATTAGTTTAAAATTTGATTTAATTTCTTTAATTTGACAAATTAGATTTGATTTTTTCTTTAATTTAACAAATCAGATTTGATTCTTTTACTGTAATTAGATATGCTGTAATTAGACTCTTGATGTAAATAACTATATTATAACAGGCACAATTTTAAGAGAAATTATGTATCCATTCATGTATATATATCCTACGGATCCTTAAGGAATAGAGCATCTGAACCATTTCTTTACAAAAATAACACATGTCATAATTTAAAAACACAATTCTCTCTTTATATATCATACGATGATTTTTAAAATATCTGAGTCTTAATCGAACACGTGTCATTCAGCTGTTTCTTGTGGTTGGGCTATGCATCATCACAATGTAACACGTCGCACGTTATTATGTCATTAATCTGGCCCCACCTACCAGTCTTTTACACTTCTCGTCTCTTCTCTTCTTTACCATTCTCTTCATTTCCTTTCTCATTACCCTGCATATGGAGCTTTAGAATCCGATGAGATGAGATGATCCATCATGTCTGAAGGGTACACTTACAATCATGATCATGATCATCATATTTTCATTCATTTTTCTCTTAAAATCCGTCCTCATGTTTCATGATGCCTTCCTTGTCATAATTTGTAAATACGTCAATTGTATTATTCATTTATGCTTTGGTTATACAATAGATTCTAATGGATGCATCACAGTTACACTAGCTTTCTTTCTTTTCTGCTGCAATAAAAAAAATGATTATTAATTTCTTCATTAACCTCGTAGAGGACTTTCCGGCAAGAGTGGGAGTTTCAAATGCTTCAAATCTTCATTTTCTTATCCTCCTTCTATACATGTACATTCCCATTTACCAAAAGGACAACAATGTCCATCCCTCTTGTCCTTGTGCATCCACAAAATCACTCAGGTACTCTACTCACTCTTCCACTTTCCACCACACCACACTCTTTATATTTTCATGATGATTTAATCACTGCAATCAATCTTTCTTCAACAGGAGACACATAAATATAACACATTTTCTGTGCTCCCACGGGATTTAACTCAGCAAATTTTTAACAATTTGGTTTACTCCCGCCGTCTTACTGCTGCTTCCCTCCAAGCTTTTCGAGATTGTTTCCTGCAGGTAATAAATTTTCAAATATATATATATATATATAGGTGCCATATCAGATAAAAGGAATGTGCTATTGCTGAGAAATGAGAGGAGACAATAATAGGCACTAGATTAAAATAAATGATTTTGATTAAATTACTCACTGAAAGTTCACGTGACCCACGCGCCCCCTTTTCATCATCCTCTTCCTCAGACTATTCTAAAATTTCTCCTTTCTCTATTCCGCTCTTATGCGTCTGCAATCTTCTTTATGGAGATTTCTGTTTGTTTTCTTCCACTCTCTAATTTTTCCTCTTCTGGTCTTCATGGTCTTCCATTTCTGTTCATTTTTCTCCTTCATTTTTAAAAGGATCTTTGAATGTAAATGAAGAAGGACAGAATTTGGAAGCAATGTAAACGAAGAAGAACAGAATTTGGAAGCAAGAGAAAGATTGAAAAACTGATATGATTGAATTGATTCATTTCAACATACAGATTTGCTTTTATATACAAGTGATAACTTGCTATATTAGCTAATTGCATTAACGGTAAACCAACTATCTACTGCTAACTGTCTAACTGCTGCTACTGTAACTAACTAATATGTTAACTAACCAACACTAACTGCCTAATTATGTTAACTTACGTGCCAGCTGGATTTTTATTCCAACTGAATAACTGTTAGCTCAATACTCCCCCGCAAGCTGGAGAATGTATGTCAAGCATGCCCAGCTTGGATGTGATCAACAGAAAACTCTTTGGTGGCAGAGCTTTGGTACATATATCAGCTAATTGAGCAGCAGAAGGAATAGGAAGAAGATGAATGAGGCCTGCTTGCACCTTTTCTCTGACAATGTGACGATCAATTTCTATATGTTTTGTTCGCTCATGAAAAATTGGATTTGCAGCTATGTATAATGCAAATTGATTATCACAATAAAGAAGAGAAGGTTTGATGAATGATACTTGAAGATCTTGCAATAGATAAGTCAGCCATTGCAATTCGCAAGTGACAATGGTCATGGCACGATATTCAGCTTCAGAAGAGGATTTGGATACGGTGGCTTGTTTCTTAGATTTCCAAGAGATCAAGGAATCTCCTAGAAAAATGCAATAGCTAGTAACTGATTTACGGCTGTCCAAACAAGGTGCCCAATCTGAGTCTGAGAAGCCTTTCAATTGTAATGCAAAAGATTTTGAAAAGAAAAGACCTCTGCCAGGGGAAGCTTTGATGTATTTCAGAATTCAAAGAGCAGCTTGGTGATGAGACAATATTGGTTTGGCCAAAAACTGACTTAGATGATGAACTGCAAAGGTAATATCATGCCTGGTTGTGGTAAGGTAAAGTAGATGACCAATGAGTCTTCTATAGGAAGGAATGTCTTCAAATGGATGGCCATCATCACTACACAGCCTTTGATCAGCAACCATAGGAGTGGAAACTGGCTTGCATCCAAGAAATTCAGCATCTTGAATCAATTCTATAGCATACTTTCTTTGGCATAAAGAAATTCCAGATTTGTTTCTAGCTATTTCAGGTCCTAAAAAATATTGAAGAGGACCCAAATCCTTGATTTTAAAAGTTGAATGCAAATTGTTCTTGACAGCACTGATTTCTTGCAAATCATTCCCAGCCAAGATGATATCATCAACATAAATCAATATTGCTATAAAGGAAGTACCAGCCTTCTTTGTAAACAGAGAATAATCAGCCTTGCTTTGTATATAACCTTGTGTTAGTAAAGCTGCTGAGAGTTTGGAGTACCATTGTCTGCTGGCTTGTCTTAATCCATAGAGTGATTTCTGAAGTTTGCAAACTTGGTGAGGATTGGAAGAATGAAATCCTGGTGGCAAAGTCATGTATACCTATTTATTGAGATCTCCATGAAGAAATGCATTATTTACATCTAATTGATGTAAATGCCAATTCTGAATGGATGCTAAAGAGAGAAGTAATCGTATAGTAGTCATCTTTGCAACAAGAGAGAATGTTTCAAGAAAATTCAAACCCTCAGTTTGTGTGTAACCTTTAGCTACTAACCTAGCTTTGTGCCTTTCAATACTACAATCTGACTTGTATTTGACACGATACACCCATTTACAACCTATTGGTTGTTTGCCAGGAGGTAGGGTGGTTAATAACCAGGTATTATTTTGTTCCAGAGCCTGGATATCAGAAGCCATAGCCTTTCTCCAGCATTCAAGTTTAACAGCTTGTGTGTAGGATGTTGGTTCAGGCTCAGTGGTTATATTTAAGATGAAGTTTCTATGAGTTGAAGACAATTTGGAATAAGAAATAAAATTGGAAATAGGATATAAGATACCTGAAGAAGATGGCTTAGCTTGCTGAGTTGAGGTTGAAAGTGAGCAATGATAGTCTTGTAGATATGATGGAGGATGTCTAGTCCTGCTAGACTGCCTAGAAGGAAGATGAGACTGTCTAGCAGGAGCAAGAGGAGATGGAATGGATAATTGAGGTAACTGAAGAGTAGTAGTATTTGTGAGAAACAAATCATCAGAATCAAAGACATGAGAAGATGTAACACTGCTAGGTTGAAAATGATCAGTATGAGCATTAGAAAGAAGAAAAGGAAAAACATGCTCATGAAAAACTACATTTTTGAAAATAAAGAAAGTTCTAAGGTGAATGTCATACAACAAATAACCTTTGACTCCTTGCCTATATCCTAAAAAGACACACTTTTGAGCTCTAGAATCAAATTTCTTCCTATGAGCAGTTAAAGTAGTGGCAAAACAAAGAGAACCAAAAACTTTAAGATCTGCCAAGACAGGAGTTTGATTATAGAGTAAAGTGTATGGGCTGCAATTGTTAAGAACAGTGGATGGAAGTCTGTTAATGAGAAAAATAGCATGTGCAACAGCAAAGGACCAAAATGATTTAGGAAGATTGGATTGAAACATTAGAGATCTTGCCACATTCAAAATGTGTTGATGCTTGCGTTCAACAATGCCATTTTGTTGTGGAGATTTTACACAAGATTTTCTGATGTAAAATACCTTTTTTTTAGTAAAACTGTGACAAAGTAAATTTTGGTCCATTATTAGACCTAATGATTTTGACTTTATGCTCAAATTGAGTTTCAATTAGAGCTACAAAGGACTTAATGTGAGATGCTATTTCAGACTTCAATTTCATAAAAAAAATCCAAGTATGTCTAGAAAAATCGTCCACCACAATTAGAAAATACTTATAACCATGAATAAATGAAATTGAGAAGGGACCCCATATATCCATGTGCAGCAAATGAAAAACATTTTCAGATTTAGTTACACTGATGGGATAAGGCAAATGCTTCATTTTAGCCATAAGACATATATCACAAACTGAATCATGATTACAAGTAATGAAAGGAAATTGAGTATGTAAAGAGTCCAATGTGGCATTAGAAGGATGTCCTAATATATAATGCCACAAATCTGATTTTTGAGCACCAAAAGTATATGAAGAAACAGAATTTTGTACAAAAGAATTTTTACAAGGAGATTGCATCACATACAACCCTTTGACAGCTTTAGCTGATCCAATCTTCTTCAAGTAATTTTGTTCCTGTATGACACATTCAGTGGAAGAAAAGGTTAAGACACAATTAACAATATCAGTTAATTTGGTAACTGAAATCAAATTGAAAGTGAATTGAGGTAAGTAAAGGACATTGGTAAGGACAAACTTATCTAAAAATTGAACTTTACCAGAAATAGTTGCAAGGACTTGACTGCCATTTGGTAGTTTTACAGTAATAGGTGGAATTTCATTGTAAGAGACATACTGATTCAGTGTGCAACAAATGTGATCTGTTGCACCTGTATCTAGTATCTAGGGAATGAACTTTGAATGACAAGAAAAAATAAAATGATCACCTGAGAGTGGTTCAGATTGAGCAGGTTTTGACTCAGTATGAGTAGTGACATGATTTGCTAAATGTGATTTCTGAAAAAGACTCATAAGTGTTTGGAATTGTTCTGAGGTGAAGCCTGGTGATGCTCTTCTATTGCTTCAGTTTTGTCATATTTTGAAGTTCTTCTTCTGCTGAAGAAACATTATTCACTGTGTGATTTGCAGTATTTCGAAACTTATTTCTTGGATGTCCTGGTGGGAAACCGTGTTTCTCATAACAAACATCTATGGTGTGACCAGTTTTACCACAATGGATACAAACTTTCCTTGTACCACTGCCTCTGCCAAATCCAGGTTTCTTGACAAACTTCTGAAATCCTGATTTTCTGACTGCTGCTGCAAGAGTTACAGGTTCCTCATGAAATTCACTACTAAACTGCCTTTCTTGCTAGACCACAAGAGAGAAAACTTTACTAATAGATGGCAATGGTTCCATCATTGAAATTTGATATCTGACTGCTGAAAATTGATCATTTAAACCCTTCAAAAATCTCCTAATCTGATCTTGCTGTCTATAAGATTTGATAGTGGCAATCAAATCACAACTGCACGGATATAGACATTTACTACTTGGAATTGGCCTAAAATTCTCCAATTCCTCCCATAAAGATTTTAACTGAGTATAGTATTGACTAACAGAGAAGTCACCTTGTTTAATTGCATACAATTCTTCTTGTAAGCCTGCAATTCTGAGTTTATCTCCTTGTGAAAATCTGTCTTTGAGATCTAACCAAATCTCAGATGTACTATTCGTCCACATGACACTATTTGCAATATCTTGAGAAAGAGACCAAGTAAGCCAAGAAATTACCATTGTGTTGCATCGTTCCCACACCAAGAATAATGGATCTTTTGCTTTAGGTATTGGAATTGATCCATCAACAAAACCAACTTTATTCTTTGCCTGCAATGCCATTCGCATCTGCTTGGACCAGGAATGGTAATTGCTACCAATGAGGGGTGAAGAAACCAGTAAGATTGCTGGACCTTCATTAGGATGCAGAAAATAAGAACTTGTAGGATCTAGCATTGGATTCACGGGATTCATGATGAAAATGAATTGGAAAATGATTCACGAAAATTTTGGATTTAAGCAGAGAGAAACGCAGCAGAGCTTTCACAAAGAAAGCTCTCTGATACCATAAAAGGATCTTTGAATGTAAATGAAGAAGAACAGAATTTGGAAGCAGTGTAAACGAAGAAGAACAAAATTTGGAAGCAAGAGAAAGATTGAAAAACTGATATGATTGAATTGATTCATTTCAACATACAGATTTGCTTTTATATACAAGTGATAACTTGCTATATTAGCTAATTGCATTAACTGTAAACCGACTAACTACTGCTAACTGTCTAACTGCTGCTACTGTAACTAACTAATATGTTAACTAACTAACACTAACTGCCTAATTAATTGTTAACTTATGTGCCAGCTGGATTTTTATTCCAACTGAATAACTGTTAGCTCAATAATTTTTATGTTCCCAAATTGATTCCTGCAGATGACCCATTTGGTGATTCTAAAATCAGCCATGTGATTATGCTGCTTTGGAGATCTGTGGGTTTTCATAGTTTTGTTAGCTTTTTTTTTTTCTTTGCTCACTAATTTCTCATCTGTCCTTCCTCTCTCTTCCACTTCTAACATCTTAGTTATTGACAGTTTGTTTTTATCTTTAATTTCACGCTGTGGTTATCTCCAATCTTGATTATTTCTCGTTTTCCCATTTTTCTACTAACACCAACACTTTTATATCTCTATCCATCATTTCTTTATTCCATAAATTTTAGAAAAACAAATGCCCGTCAAAGATTAGCTAATTGAAACCAATTAATAATTTTCAAACAAAGTTCAACTGAAACGTCTGTATTGAGCAGGATAGTGCCGTATGAATCAAAGTGAGACCTGGTGGAGAAATTGACTAAGTTAAGCCAAATGGTAAAACCCTGTTATAGCTAACAAAGAAAGAAAATAGAGGATTGGGAGAAACACTTCTGCATACATAGAAAAACAATATTGGCTGATATATATAGCCTTACACAGTAACTGAAACTAGAAACCAACACCCCACATTTGATAACTTCTAATAATGGGGTAGAACTAGGATAACTGACAACAAACAATTATTTACAAAGTAGTAACTACTTACGTACTAAATACTAACAATTCCTCCCTTAAGCTAAATGCTATATGCATCAGTTTATAGAACAAACTCCTAGCAATCCTCGTAGCTTCAAGAAGGCATCTAGCTTGAGTGGTTTAGTCATTATATCAGCTAGTTGTTCCTGTGTACCACAATGCACCAACTCCACTGTTCCAGCCTTTGTGAGCTCTCTAAGAAAATGAAAACGCACATCTATGTGCTTGCTTCGACCATGCATTACTGGGTTCTTTGAAAGCTTAATTGCAGAACTACTGTCACAATGAATAATCAGTGGCTTGCTTTGATTCTGACGGCTTTTCCAATACTCTTCCTAACCATACTGCCTAACATGTACATGAAGCTGCAGCAATGAACTCTGCTTCTGTAGTAGATAGACTCACTACATGTTGTTTCTTCGATGACCAAGATACTGCTCCTGAACCCAATAAAAACACATATCCTAAAGTGCTTTTCCTGTCTTCCAAATCTTCAGCATAATCACTATCAGTATAAGCAATGAGTTCACCATTTCCTCCATTCTTATAGAAAATTCCAAACTCAGTAGTTCCCTTCAAGTATCTCAGCACCTTTTTTGCCATTTGTAAATGGAGCTCTGTGGGATTCTCTATATATCTACTGATAAGACTTACCACGAACATCAAGTCCGGTCGTGTAGCTGTGAGGTACATGAGATTGCCAAGCACCTTTTTTGCCACTTGTAAATGGAGCTTTGTGGGATTCTCTATATATCTACTAATAAGACTTACCACAAACATCAAGTTCGGTTGTGTAGCTGTGAGGTACATGAGACTGCCAATCATTCGCTTAAAATAAGTCTTGTCCACCTTATCTCCACCCACATCTTTCACAAGCTCAAAACCAAAAACAATTGGATTATGAATTGGATTACTTCCATCCATTCCAAACCTTTGCAGCACCTCCCAAGCATACTTCTTCTGATTAATAAAAATTCCATCTGACCTTTGCACGACTTCAAGACCAAGAAAATATCTCATTTTGCCAAGGTCTGACATATCAAACTCACGCTTCATGGAATTTTTGAATTCTATAAGCATGGATTCATCATTTTCAGTATAGATTAAGTCATCAACATACAAACTCACAATTAAGACTTTATCTTCTTTCCTTGTCTTGATGAATAGAGTATGTTCATAATCACATTTCTCAAAACCTTCCTTCATAAAATAGCCTTCTATATGACTGTACCAAGCACGTGGTGCTTGCTTTAATCCATAAAGTGCCTTTTCAACCTGTAAACCTTCTGCTCACTCCCTTTTTGCACATAACCGCAAGGCTGTTCCTCATAAATTGTTTCATTGAACTCACCATGTAGAAATGCAAACTTCACATCTAGTTGGTAAATGATCCATCCCTTTAAAGCTGCAAGTGCCACCACCAAGCGAATGGTTTCCATGCGTGCAACTGGTGCATATACTTTTGTATAGTCTATTCCATATTGTTGAAAATACCCCTTCACTACAAGCCTAGCCTTGTATTTGTCCACCTCTCCATTTTCATTAAATTTGGTTTTATAGACCCACTTCACTCCAACCTTCTTTCCTCCTTTGGGTAGCTCTATTAATTCCCATGTGTCATTCCTTTTAATTGCTTCAGTTTCTTTGTCCATGGCTCTCCTCAATTTCTCACTTTTAACAACATCTTCAAAGTGTATAGGATCTATAGTTGCAGTAGCAAGCATGGCTAAGTGAACTTCATTGTCTTCTTCAAAAAGACCTTCTCCTGTTTCATAATCTCTCATCCAAATTGGTGGTCTCCTATTCCTTCCTTGAGTTGAACTAGAAGGAATTTCTTCGTTTGATGAAGAAGAAGAAGAAATCTCCTCTCCTTCTATGTCAATGTCAGGTTCATTCTCCTCTTCAATTCCATTAGTTATAGCTACTACTTCCTCATTATCTCCCCATTCCAAATCACATACAATGACTTCTTCATACTTCTTGTCCCAATCCCAATTTTTATCTTCCTCAAATACAACATCCTTACTTATTATAATCTTTTGTGAGATTGGATCATAAAGTTGATAGGCTTTTGATGTCTCACTAACTTCCAATAGAACACAAGTCAAGCTTTTATCATCTAATTTACTATGAACATGAGAAAGACACCTGAAAACTCTAAAATACTCACTGAAGGCTTCACTCCACTCCAAGCTTCTTCTGGGGTCTTACTTTTTACTGCCAATGTTGGGCTTCTATTCAATACATGCACTGCCCAGTTGATTGCTTTAGGCCAGAAATTTTTTGGAATTTTCTTTCTCGAAAGCATACAGCGAACCATATTCATAATGGTTCTGTTTTTTCGTTCAGCAACTCCGGCTGTGGAGTATATGGTGCTCTTAGTTGTCTTCTTATGTTGTGTACATCACAAAATTTAATGAACTCTTGTGATGTGAATTCTCCTCCTCGATCAGTACGCAAGCCTTTGATATACATGTTCATTTCACTTTCAACATGAATTTTAAAGCTTTTGAAAATAGTAAAGGCTTCTGATTTCTTTATCAAGAAATAAACCCATGTTTTTCTACTGAAATCATTAATGAAAGTAATTAAGTACCTCTTTTTGCTATTGGAAAGAGGTGTGACTGGTCCACAAATGTCAGCATGCACCAACTGAAGAATTTTTGTAGCTCTCCATGTACTTTTCTTTGGGAAAGAATCCCTTTGTTGCTTTCCTACCAAACAGTCCCTGCTGCTTCCAATTCGTATCAGGCCCCGTATTAGAGCTCTAATACCAAATGTTATAGCTAACAAAGAAAGAAAATAGAGAATTGGGAGAAACACTTCTGCATACATAGAAAAATAATATTGGCTGATATATATAGCCTTACACAGTAATTAAAACTAGAAACCAACACCCCACGTTTGATAACTTCTAATAATGGGGTAGAATTAGGATAACTGACAACAAACAGTTATTTACAAAGTAGTAACTACCTACATACTAAATACTAACAAACCCAAATATAAAAATGCTTGTCTTATAAATAAAAGAAAGTGCAGAAGGGGCGGAGGGTCATATCAGAAAGTATAGTCCAAACGGAGTTTCCCATCACCATGCAAACACGCACAGGCGAGCGACAACTGTGGCATCCACATCAATAAGGCTAGAGGCCTTTGCTGTTGGGATTTCGTTTGAACTCTAGGAAGATTTGATAATCCGGTTCCATCCTTCAGATTCACACCGGGGAAGAAGATTAAGAAAGGGAGGTGCGTGTTGAAGAAGATAGATGGTCATGTGAACTTTTAGTGAGGGATTTAATAAGAACCATTCATTTTTATCTGATGATTATTATTATCTCCTTTCATCTCTCACAATAGCTCACAATAGCTTACTGCTCTCATATGATATGTTCCATATATATATATATAGAGAGAGAGAGAGAGAAGCCATATTTAGTGTGAGGAGTTTTTATTGTGAGAGGGTGAGAAGAATAAATATTGACCATACAACCATATATATATATATATATATATAGGGAGTGTATCTCTGAGAGGAGTTTTATTGTAAGAGGTGAGAGGAGTGAATCTTGACCATTGGATCTTGCATGAATGGTCAAGATTAGAACATAAATGCATGTGATTTTTTTAAGTGGTCACATAACCTTTAAGTAACTTTTAATCTTGACCATCCATTTATAGTTGTATGTTCAAGATTTATTTCTCTCACCCTCTCACAATAAAAAATTCTCTCATTAGATATGCTCTCTATATATATAAAGGCTTAAATACACTTTTGGTCCCTATACTTTCACCCTATTTGAATTTTGGTCTCTATACTTTTTTTTTGGATCTGAGTCCTTATACTTTCATTCTGTTTTCACGTTAGTGCCTGCCGTCACCTACCGTGATGACACCGTTAAATTTTGTCCTACGTGGCAAACGGAATCTTACTTGGCAGCAATACCAGATAAAAATTAAATTTTTTAATCTATCTCATTTCCCTTTAATAATTTTTATAAAAAGTGACAAAAATCTCCAAAATCTAGGGTTTCTCCATTGAAATTGTGCAGCTCCACTTCTTCCTTCTCCATACTCAACCATGGATGGCAGCAACTACAACTCCCATAGCTCACATTGTAGTCACCCCACTCATCGTAGCCGCCTGATCACAAACCTCTTCTATGCTTGTGGTAGTAGGGTGGTGATATATACTTCAAGGACAAATGGAAATCCAGGAAGAAGATTTTTTAAGTGTCCTAATTACAAAGTAAGGAGATTTTTGGTTTATGATTTGTTTCTATCTTTACTCTAGTGATTTGAAGGGGTTTTTTGCGGCAGGTAGATTGAAGTTGTGGTTTGTTTGAATGGTTGGATCCGCCAATGCCAACTGGTGCAAGGGAAGTTCTTGAAAGGCAACAACGAGTGGTTCGAGGTCTGAAGAGGAAACTGAGGATGTACAAGTTGTTGATGTGTGATTTGTTGTGGAATGACAGTGGAATTAATGTTGTTTTTCATGTGGACTCAATATGGCAAAGGAATGTTGTATCAGTTACTTTGAATTGGTTCTGACTGTTAATGTATGTTGGTGGATAGATGTTTAGGGTCTGAGCAAATGTATTGGGTGGTTTAATTGAGCAAATAACTTGACTTATGTAATCTCCTTTTGATCAATTAATTGAAAACTTTTGGATTTGGCATTGTCTAATGTTTACTTGTACAACCACAATTGTGTTGACAGTAAGGACCAAGTAATGAAATTATTGGTGCTTCTAATAATAATTCTTTTTCTATAAAAAAAAAAACTTATTGGTGTCTATAAGGACCAATACACAAATCATATGAAAGTATAGGGACCAATACACAAATTATAGGAAAGCACAAGAACCAATACACAAATCATATTCAAGTATAGGGACCAATACACAAATCATATGAAAGTATCAGGACAAATTTAACTATAATTTAAGAGAGTGCAAATAGTTATCATTAACCATTAACTTTGTCAGTAATGTATTGGAACTAATACACAAATCATTAAAGGAGTACAAATAGTCACCCTGTCATTAAAAGAGTACAAATAGTCACCATTAATCATAATTTAGTCATTAACATCAATATAATAGTCATTGTAATTGTCAATATAATAGTCATTAACCAATATACATCAACCCACAATTGTCAATACATTAGTCATTGTCATACACTAGTTAATATACAACCAACATCAGTAATAACTCACTGAGCCACCAAAAATGACAAGCCCCAAAAGAAAAAAAATACAAAAAAGCAAAAGACAAGTGTGGTCCATTGGCTTTGGTTTCCTCAAACTCAGTGTGGTCCATTGACAAACTTCTGAGTCCTTGCATATTTCCTTGTCTCTGTCCCTGTATCATAGTGCCTTGTGAGCTAGCTACAGTAAACCTCCCTTTCCATATAAAAACTCCTCTTACCCCCATTTTAGGCCTCAGTCTTGAACCAGATTCAATACCAGCAGATGCATTTGCAGCTTGAACATTTGCATCTTGAGCAATTGCAGTAAATGCATAAGCAGATGATAGCATTTCAAGTGGTACATTTGTACCTGGATTTGATAAAAATCTTACACGTCTTGTTAGTACTCCTCTTACTTTCCAAGGAATAGCGCCCTTTATCCCTCTGATACGTCGTTTGCAGTAGTATATCTTAATATTTTCCTTATACCCCAAGTTCTTAAGGACTGCAATCAATTCTTACAGTGACCACAAATCCTCTTCACAATCCTTCAAAGTGTGCATTTTCCTACCAATATACCTCACTTTCTTACTAGGGAACAAATGCCCCCAATGGTATATGAAGACAGTGAACTTATCAAGTAGGCCATCTAAGAAACATAGCAAATACAGCAAATCAGAAGTTACAAAGCTGACATTGCAATTATAACAATACAACAAACACATCAAATACATAAAACATAGCAATTATGTAGCAAAACACCAAGGTAATTGAAACAACAACCATAAAAGAACTAAAACAGGACACAAGTTAAATGGGATGTACTGTCCTGTTGGGATTATGCAGCAACACACCAAATATCTATTCAACATGTTAGTGACACAAAACACCCTCACACACTTACAAAATACCATAATTGACACAACCAAGGTTACAATTCTAACCCTAACAAAAACTAAATACTAACAGAAAATTAGAAGTTGCAAAATGGAATTCCTCATCTAAGAAACAACATGCATTGAACATAAATGGGTAATCACCCTTTCTATTGACATTGCACCTTTTCCATTCTCACTATATCACAAAAATCAGAATCACACTACATACATTTATCACAAACTAATGCCCAAAAACCTAACATTTTAGGATAAACACCATTTCCATTAACATTGCACCAAATACAACGAATGGGTTTTTGCTAGAAACTTACAGGCGTGAGGTTGTTCCTCCGGTGACGAAACTGATTCTAAAATTTTGTGGGGTGTGACTGGCACCTTTTGCTTCTTCCTCATGATGAATGTCACTAAATGAGTGAAGTAGTGCAAGACAGAGATGGCACTGAAATGGAAGTAGGGGAAGAGGGAGAAAAATTGGTGAGGAAGAGGAAGCAAGGTTCAGATGGCTTTGGAAAAAGGAAGAGGGAAGGTTGATTTATTTTTATATAATAGTTTATTATTGTTGGAAGGAAATGAGGTGAATTAAAAAATTTAATTTTTATCTGGTGTTACTACCAAGTAGAATTCCATTTGCCACGTAGGACTGAATTTAACGGTGTCATCACGGTAGGTGACGACAGGGACTAACGGGAAAACGGAAAGAAAGTACAGGGACTCAGATAAAAAAAGTGTATAGGGACCAAAATCCAAATAGGGTGAAAGTATAAAGACCAAAAGTGTATTTAAGTCTATATATATATATATATATGAAAACATACATATTTAGTGAGATGAATGTTTATTATAAGAGATGAGAGGAGTGAATCTTGATCATTGGATCTTATATGAATGGTTAAGATTAGAACATTAATGCATGTGACTTTTTTAAGTGGTCACATGACTTTTAAGTAACTTTTAATCTTGGTCATTCATGTATAGTTTGGTCAAGATTCACTCCTCTCACTCTTTTACAATAAAAATTCTCTAACTAGATATGTCATCATATATATATATATATATATATATATAAAACTTTGGATAAGCCTTTTTTTAATAAAAAAACATTTATTTTTTTAAAAAAATATTCTAACATGTTTTTAAATATATTTAGATGTCACTTTAAAAAAAAGTACAAGAAAAAAAAAATACTAAAATCACTTAATTCTGAAATTAACAATTCCCTATATTTAAAAAAATTAAAGGAGAAATAAATATTTTATAAAAACACTACTAAAATAAATATTTTTAAAATATTGCATCCAAATGCTATACAACTTATTTTTTAAAAAATACACTACTAAAATAAATGTATAAAAAAAGTGTCTTTTTATGGAAATGAATTCAAACAAACCCCAATTCCAGTTAATTATCACTTGTTTTTGCTTGACAGGATCTTTACTTGGGAGAATATGATACCCCTGTTGTGAATGATGATTGGATGGATGTCATCTCATCACAGGGGTCATCTTTACTTCATGTGGAACTTTCTGCCTCTGATGTCAGTGATCATGGCCTCACTTACCTTACACATTGCAAAAATATCATTTCTTTAAACCTTAATCACTGTCACCATATTTCAGACCATGGACTGAACTACATCAGTGGTATAAAACTTTCTGTTTCTGCAGTTGTGTCTTTCTCATCTATGCATCTGTACTTCTTCATTTATTTCCTTTATTTGTACTTTGGTTGTTCATGCCGTGCCATCTTTCCTATGAATTTTATTCATCTGGAGAAATGAACAAAAATCCTATACCATAATCACATATTCATTTGGTAAACTGTGTCTACGTATTGGTGTGCAAGTGGGTGCTTCCATTTCATAGAAATTGGCACTTATTGAAAAATATGCATATGGAAATCTTAACCAGATCTCCGCATGAACTATGACATTTAATTTTGTCCTATTTTTCCTGGAATTTCTGCATTGTAATATATCATGTGACATAAGTTCGACCAAGAAGCTCCCACTATTGAGGTTTCTAGCAAAGAAATTGTATTCAAGACCCACTCATCAAATAATCAAAATATAGATTACTTCATTTAATCTTGAATTTTCTTCATTTGACGTAATGAATTCTGCATAGTGCTGATGAAATGATTTGTGCATATCATGTGCAATATGTTGTAGTTGTAGTAATATCATTATTTCAGTCTACCTCTCTGTCGTCTGCCTTAGAAATGCTTGTTGTACATAAAATTTTCCATATTTTCATCATCTGGGTGTCTTTCTGTATAGTACTGCTATTCTGAAGCTTTGTCCATAAGTTGCTTTTTCCTGAAGACTTACAACAACTGTAATCAAATCTTCCAGGTCTCTCAAACTTGACAAGTTTGAGTTTTAGAAGAAACGATGCGATTTCTGCTCAAGGATTGAGTACCTTTTCTGGTCTTGTTAATTTAGTCAAGTTGGATTTGGAGAGATGTCTTGGGATTCATGGAGGCCTTGTTCATCTTCAAGGTTGGTTCTAATATGTAATGTTGCGTGAAAACTTAACTAACCACTGTTCTTTAGTGCACTTCAACAACCCCAGTTATTATGCAACATTTAAAAGATGATTTTGATTGGATGTTTTGTTCCCTCACTTGGAGGAGATATATCAAGCAGATAATCTCATTTTACTCCTTTGGTTCAAATCATTTGCCATTAGATAAAAGTCTACCCCTTTTCAAAATTAAGTTTTGAAACTAAAATCTGAACTGAAATTGGCAACCAGAACAAGCTGGATTCTTTTCCTCTGGTCCTGTATAGTTATTGGTTTTCCGTCTGTTGTAGCCCATGCATGCATTTAGTTGTTATGCATGTATGTTATTTTGATGTTTAGAAAAACAAATTGCAATTGAGTGCATCTGAATGGATAAGGCGGTCATGTGTACAAGGCTTCTTTATTGATATATTGAATTTGCTGAATGGTACTATCCTCCTGTGTCTCTCCTGTATGAGTGATGGTCTAGTTATGGCTCTAAACTGGGGGATTTGATAGAAATGGAAATTGATAGAATCAATAAATGCTCGAGTGACTATAATAAAGAACAACTGAAGTGTGAGCATATAACTGCAACAATTGGGCCTTTGTGGATGTGGCCTTCCCCTTTTGATGGTAAAGATTGCCTGAAGTTTACATGCCTTGCCATAATGGTGTACAGTTGAGAATTTTTTATTTTTTATTTTTTGATAGAATACAGTTGAGAAATTTATCTACACTTCAGTTCATCGAAATGGTCCATATTTTTCAGGTTTAACCAAGTTGGGATCTCTCAATATGAAGTGCTGTAATTGCATAATAGATGATGATATGAAGCCTCTATCAGGTTTGTTGCATTTTTCTTCCTTTTGTCTACAGTAGCTGAAATTTTGAATAATTGAAAATTTTTGCTGATTTTAATTGTCTACACTTCTTTAATTCTTTAATGCCGTTCGTGTTTGACACCCGTGTAATAGTCAGTGTGCGTTCGTGTTTATAGAAGCATAATCATTGTATTCTCAGTATTGCATTCACTGAAAGGGGATACATGGTTCAATGACTAACTAGACAATTTATTCAATTCAATTTGCTTTCAGAGCTTACAAACTTGAAAAGCTTAGAGATTTCCTGCAGTAAAGTCACAGATTTTGGCATCACTTATCTAAAAGGTACTGTGCCTTGCATTGTATTATTGTGATCTTGAGCATTAGGGATTATATGATTATCTTATGCCAGTTAAGGCAGTCTTATAGGCTTTTATGTTCAGAAAGGTTTATATTGTTCTGTAACAATGCTTCTTTATGATATTTTTTCTCCTGGAGATTGTGAAGCTTGAAACGATAGGTTCAACCTAGCGTTCTCATCTTCTTCACTGGTTACAGCATTTTCATTTCACAGTCTCTATGCTATCTCCTGTTGAAAGAGAGTGTTTGAGAGAAAATGTGTGTACGGGTCTGCAGACTTGATCTCTTATTTATAGCTTGATTACAATCAATCAATATAGTAATCAAAGAGTTAATTAGGAGCTAATCAGTAGCTAAATTACAGCTAATCACTAGCTAACAATAAGCAATAATCATAATTACAGTTGACCATATAATGTAACATAAATGTTTATATTCTAACATAAATGCTAATATTCTGGCTAACGTTTTGTTAATATTCTAACATCTCCCACCATGTGTGTGTGGGCGTGGGTATGTGTCTAGCGTGGTGAAGATGCAAGGGATGATTGATGTTTTGTGCTGGTAACCATGTTTTTCTGTAACAAGATTTACTTGAAGTAAATTATCAATAAATGCTTGGCAGGAATATATACTGCCATATACAATTATCAGCTAACTAATCATTTTTAAGATTGGATGTTTGATTTTGAAAACTTAGTTCATTTTTTTATTTTTCTTAATTCAGTTAGATATTCAATCTCAATTGTGTTTCATGTTTTACATGTAGTTTCTAGGTGTAAAAGCCGTAGTTAAGTTGTAAAAAAATGGCATTCTTTTTTTTTTTTTTCTCTTGATAATCTATTTCTTTGATGATATAAAGTTTTGCCACTTATCCTTCTAAAGTTGACATTGGAAAGTTGGTTAGCATACAAGTTGTACTCTCAAGTCTGTCTGTCAATGTTAGAACCTGCATGTTGCATGCATTTCATTATCACCATGTCATTATTAATTCCAATATGCACTGGTTTTGTTTTTCCAATGCACTGGATTTGTGTTAATGGTGTCCCAGTGTCGATGTATGATTGTCTCTGATCAACAGTTTAAGGAAATTTTGAGTTTCATTGTTTAATATGCATCTTCCTTTCTTCCATTTTCAATAATGCCTTGGTTCATTTCAGGATTACAAAAGCTTGCTCTGTTAAATTTGGAAGGATGCCGTGTAACAGCTGCATGCTTGGATTCTCTTGCAGGTTCAATTACTTCATTGACTTCTTATGCTGATTCTGTTAATTTTGTCATGACAATATTAGGGCTTACAAGCACTAACTAGTTGTTAGGCTATAATCCTGGTTATTGGCCCATGAATGCTTTTAAGCTTGAAGCTGAACCACATTGTGTTATTTGGAAGCCTTCAGCATATCACTCCAAGAAGATTCTGATTTGAGCAAAATATGGGGTCGGGTAGGGGAATGTGATTTCAGGCTTACATTCAAATATTTATATGGATTTATTTGTTTATTTATTTTAAATTTCTTAATGTCAGCACAGTATTCACCTTTTCGCTTTCTTCAATAGCTTTGAGGCTCTAATATTAGGTGTCTCTGGTTGACTCATTTTAAAAGTAAAGGTGTCAACTGAATTATTATTATGTAAACATGGTTATTATTTTGAAACAACTGTTATTATTTTGATTATTATCACTGAACTTTGTTTGTTGGATGTAAGAGTTTTAACTTGAATGCCAATTTCTAGTATATAATGAGACTGAAATACCCATAGAAGTTTTAATTTGACATTGTTATGTTTTCTGCCAGATCTTCCTGCCCTGTCAAACTTGAATCTTAGTAGATGTAATCTTTCTGACAATGGATGTGAAAAGTTTTCACGTAAGTTGTTAAGACTTGTACAACTACTTAGTATATGCTTATTGAGTTTCACTTTTTGCCGCCATAACAATTTTTGGGGGTACTAAACTTGTAGCATTGGCTTGTTTTTTTGCAGGACTGGAAGATTTGAAAGTATTGAACTTGGGATTTAATGGCATAACAAGTGCATGTTTAGCACACTTGAAAGGTGATTTGAAATATTGAACCAATTCTATCTCTCTCTCTCTATTTTCGTCCCCTCCACCCACCAGCCCTACCCTTCCCCTGGATAGACCATCTGTCCAACTTAATCATTCAGGACTACTGTGAAGAAACAAACCATCTATAAACTAAAGTATATAGACACCTGTACTTGTATACTGTCTGAAATGGAAGTTTTACCTTATGCTAAGGCTGCTGGGGAGCAAGATCTTACCTTGCCAAGTTGCCATGACTGAAAAATGTGAAATCACAATTTAAAGAGAAATGCTAAATACCCCAAAAGTTGTGCTAAAATTATTGTTGCAAATTATGTGGCAGTCCAACTCAGCACTGCCAAGTCATTAATTAAAATTTTAAACAAATACGATTGTAGGAACAAATGAAAAGGAAATTATTCACAATCAAAGATAACATGATTTATTTATAAATGTTCTGTCTTTTGTGTGGGCTAAACTATTTCTTTTTAAATTTGATTGATGATGTAGCAGCATTGACTTGGAATGTCACTTCATTTGCGACACTTATGGGACATGTAGCTTTACTTTAATTTAATTTATTGACTGTTTGTGACAAACCCAACTTTCTAGAAATATATATTCACACTAACATCTAGTTCAAAGATATTTTTACCATCTCTTCAGCTTCCAAGATCATAATCTTACTTGCAGTTATTGTTGTTGACATAATTTATTTATAGTCCACACACTGTTAACTTCTTTGTGCAGAACATTTCTGTATTATTAGCCGATATAACTAAAAATTATAAAGTCGTTTTGCTAGGGAAGAAGAAAGATTTGAAAGAGGGTTCTATCTAACAAACTGATGTATTTTTTCAAGCAGGATCGACAAAGTTGAAGAGCTTGAACCTGGATTCATGTAGGATTGATGATGAAGGATTGGTCCACCTGGCAGGTTGATGCTTGAATCTCTTTCTCCTTTTTCCTTGTCTCTTAGTGATGACATGAAAATTTGCCAAAATTTTTTGGAAAAAGAAAATCCAAAAAGTAACTTACGGTAAGTGCCATACCTTTATCTTCTTGGTATAATTGGTTGCAAATGATTCAACTGAACAATGATTATATTGCATGTGTTTTCACTGTTTTGTCATTGGAGATACACATTCCTGTCTTAAGGGAAAGAGTGAGATTTGGGCCAGGCCAGGCTGATTCAGGCTAGTCAAATTTCAGACTGGGTCGAGCCAAGCCAAAATCTATATGGGCCAGCTTGTTGACCTGAACTCTTTTTTTCCCCCTAAAAATGATTAAACTAGAGTTTATATTCCAAGGAAAATGCACCGTAAAGTTTCATTTTGTTGGGATTTTATTTCAAATGATTTATTTACATGCCTCAACTCCGAAAATGATATATTGATCCCCTTGGTATTATGTGTTAGAGTTGTCTATTATCTTTAGAGTTAGACCCAATTCCAATCCAAACTTGAATAAAATGAAAAAGGCCATGCCAGAGAGCGCTCAAGCGTAATGAGCAACTGAGGTGGGTCTTCTAGTGCTCTGCTGCATTTTATTATCGGGCCGTACTCAGGTCTCAGCCCAGCGAGACAGCACTAGGCCTACCAATGTCTACCCAGCAGCCCAGATTATAGCAAGTACCATCAGGCCATTGGGCTGGCTGGGCCTAATTTTCTGTGGGCCACCATTTTTCTGGTCCAACCCTTTTTTTTTGGGGGGGGTGGGCTATTCAGACTTGGCCATTTTGGCAGCCTTACTTAATGTGATTCAAAATTTCTTGTGAATGCTTTTTACCTTTTAGGCCATCAGCAATTGAATTGCTTGGAACTCTCTGATACGGAAGTTGGAAGCAATGGACTACACCATTTATCAGGTTAGATATGCCAGCTATTTATTACTTTCAATCAAAGTTTTTACGTTTTTATAGTTATATTACTTTCTGTTGTAATATATCAGCATTAATATCAAATTTGTACAGATACGTTTTTTATTCTTGCTTTCATTAGGGTTGATTTTTTTCCCTTATTTTTAGGATAGCAATCAATAGCATTAGTCTATATATATTGTAACCTTCTCTGTACAAAATAATTCAAGGAATAATATTCATACATTGTTTCTATATGGTATCAGCAGCTTAGGTCGTTCCTAGGACTTGCCTTTGTTTTCTTTTTGAGCAGCCTTACTGCTGTCTCCTTCCTTTGCAGCCTTATTGCTGCTGGTGTCTTCAAATCACCACCCGCCGCCCCTTTTTGCCTCACCACCACCGCCGGACTGCTTGTCGGCATGTTTCCGGCCACCACCGAAAAACCCACCCCAAACTGACCAGCCACGCGCCTCCAACGCGCCGCTGCACTGTACGCGCGTGAAGGCCACGCGCCGCCCTCCACACCGCCGTTCACCGCGCGACCACCGCCGTTCTGCTCGTTGGCTCCTCCCCGTGCCTTTTTGACTATTTTTCGGGTCCAAGCGGCATGTCTACAGTAGACACCCAGTCCTCCACCATCACTACGCCGCCTCCGGTTGTCGTTCCAACGCCTCCGGTTGCCGTTGCAGCACTGAATCCTCATGATCTTCCAGTTTTACACTCTTCTTATCACCTCAATGGTAAGAATTATCTCCAATGGGCCCAGGTTAGTCGCACCACTCTCAAGGGTCGTCGGAAGTTGTCGCACATTGTCGGGGATCCTCCGCAGGCCGATGACCCACAGTTTGGCATTTGGGATGATGAAGATTCGTTGATTATGACTTGGCTATGGAACTCTATGACGCCTGATATCAGTAAGAATTGTATGTTTTTTACTTCTGCACGTGAAATTTGGGATAGTTTGAGTCAAACCTATTCTATGAAACAAGATATTGTTGCGTGTTATGAATTAGAAAATACAATTTTTAATACCAAGCAAGGATCTCTTTCTGTCACTGATTATTATGGTACTCTGAATGGTTTATGGATTGAATTTGGATCAAAGCCGGATTTAAAGATGAAATGCACTGAGAATTTCTGCTACTTTAACCAAGTTTATTGAGCGTGGACGGGTCTTTAAGTTTCTCTCAGGGTTGAATTATGAGTATGATCCTATTCGGGTTAGATTTTAGGTAAGGACAAGCTTCCTTCTCTCTCCGAGGTGTTCTACACAATTAGGGGGAAGAGAGTCGTCGGGCGGTCATGTTGAATAATGGTAATTCCGGTGATGGTTCTGCTTTGGCCACTGGCAAAGGTCCTATTGGTGGATTATCATCTAAAAGGCCTGGATCATCCTCTTGGAAGTCGTCCGCCAAACGTGACAAGCGCTGGTGTCCTTTTTGCAAGAAATCTGGTCACACTAAGGACACTTGTTTTAAACTCCATGGCAGAGATAAGGTTCTTGGACGCTCTGGGGGTTTTAAAGGCAGTCAACAAAGGCAAGTTAATCAAACAGTGTCCGATTTGGTTATTGAGGGTGAAGAGGTCTCTGCACCACCATCTGGGGAGGCAATTCCGGCGCTTAGTAAAGCCGAGTTGGATCGTTTGCGCACTCTCTTGGATTCTATGAGTAAGCCTTCTGGCACTTGTTCTCTAACCATGACTGGTAAGAATTTAAGTTCTTTTTCTTTTAATGTTTCTAGTACTATATCTGAGGATCTCTGGATTATTGACTCTGGTGCTACTAATCATATGACCCCTCATCCCTCATATTTTTCCACTTACTCTAAATTATCTGGTAAGCATCACATCACAGTTGCTAGTGGATCCCATGTTCCTGTTTTAGGATGTGGTACTATTTCACTTCACCCTTCCCTTCCTTTACATAATGTGCTTCATGTCCCTCATTTGTCAAATAACCTTATTTCTATTCATAAGCTTACCACAGATTTAAACTATACAGTGACCTTCTTTCCCTCTCATTGTGTGTTTCAAGATCTTACCACGGGGAGGACGATTGGGGTTGCTAAGGAACAGGGAGGGTTATATGTTATACATCGGCCTCATGGTCGTACTAGTCCGACAATGTCCACATCCAATCATGCGACAAGTTCCGATTCCGCGGCATCTCAGATATGGCTTCACCACAAATGCCTTGGTCATCCTCCTTTCAGTCTTCTTAGGTCTTTATTTCCGCAATTGTTTAAAAATGAGTCTGTTGAGTCTTTTCTTTGTGATGTTTGTCATTTTGCGAAACACCATCGCACAACTTTTTCTCCAAGTAATAATAAAAGTATTGAACCTTTTGATCTTATTCACTCTGATGTGTGGGGACCTTCCTCTAATTCTAATATATCTGGTGCAAAATGGTTTGTTTCATTTATTGATGACTGCACTAGGATCACATGGATATTTCTTATGAAGGATAAATCTGAAGTGTTTCAAATATTCTTGAATTTCTATCGCATGGTTCAAACCCAGTTTGAAAAATCTATAAAACGGTTACGATCTGATAATGGCAAGGAATATGTGAATCAACATTTCACAAAATTCCATAAAGAACATGGTGTGTTACATGAGTTAACTTGTATTGATACCCCCCAACAAAATGGGGTTGCAGAAAGAAAGAACCGTCTTCTCCTAGAAATTGCAAGAGTTCTTTTATTCCAAATGTCTGTCCCTAAGTCTTATTGGGGGAAGCATTATTAATTCTATACTTGATAAACAGATTGCCCTCCCGTGTCTTGGATGGTCTTAGTCCTGTGCAACTCATGACTTCCTTCTTCCTTTCCGTTCCTACCATGAAGAATCTCCCGTGTCGTGTCTTTGGCTGTGTTGCCTTTGTTCATATCCATAGTCAATATCGTGGTAAGTTGGATCCTAGAGCTGTCAAATATATCTTCATAGGGTATGCACTAGACAAAAAGGGGTACAAATGTTATTATTCTCAGAGTCGTCGTGTCTATGTCTCTATGGATGTCACTTTTCATGAATCCGCGTCTTTTCACCTTTGTCCTCAGCTTCAGGGGGAGAGTGGTCAAGAAGCTGAGACTCTTGAGTCATCTTTTGTTCCTCTTCTGGCTGAATCTATTGAGTCATCTATCCCTCCTCTGATAAAGGATGTGGCATCATCTTCTGGTACTTTAGAAACACCTAAAGAATCAGTAGATCGATACAAGCAGGTGTATTATCGGAAAAAACCCAACTTGGTCCAACAGCAGCTTCAGTCGCCCGAACCAGAGGTAAGCATTCCTGATTCTGAGCCTTTGAATAGTTCTTTACATGATATTTGTGAACCTAACTCTGATGACTTGCCAATAGCCTTAAGAAAAGCCAGAAAAACTTGTGCAAAATACCCCATATCTCAGTTTGTGTCCACTAAAAACCTATCAGTACAGCATCGGAGTTTTATTTCGGCAATTGATTCTACTAGAGTCCCCACTTCAATACAAGAAGCATTAATAGATAAGAATTGGGTTCAAGCTATGCATGAAGAAATGAGTGCTTTAAACAAGAATGAGACTTGGGAAATTGTTGAGAAGCCGAAGGACAAAAGGATAGTTGGGTGCAGATGGATTTACACAGTGAAATATCGGTCTGATGGTACTCGAGACCGGTACAAAGTAAGGATGGTTGCAAAAGGGTACACTCAAGACATATGGGATTGATTATGAGGAAACATTTGCCCTAGTAGCAAAGATGAACACAGTTAGGATCATTCTCTCCTTGGCAGCACACTTTGGATGGGACTTGCACCAATTTGATGTTAAAAATGCTTTTCTCCATGGGAATTTGGAAGAGGAAGTATATATGGACATCCTACCAGGATATGGACCTACCAGTGGAGGGAATATGGTGTGCAAGTTAAGGAAGGCCTTATATGGACTCAAGCAGTCTCCTCGTGCTTGGTTTGGGAGGTTCACCAATGCTATGGTTTCCTTAGGTTATAAGCAGAGTCAGGGAGATCATACCCTCTTTATAAAACATTCCAAAGAAGGCAAGCTTACACTTCTTCTGGTTTATGTTGATGACATGATCATAGCTGGTGATGATGAGGTTGAGAAGCAGGTCCTAAAAGAAAAATTAGCTGTACAGTTTGAAATGAAGGGCTTGGGGAAGCTGAAATACTTCCTTGGGATAGAGGTTGCCTATTCCAATCAAGGCATCTTTATTTCCCAAAGGAAATATGTCCTGGATCTTCTTAAGGAAACAGGTAAGCTAGGTTACAAAACCACAGGGGCACCTATTGAACAAAATCACAGGATTGGAAACAATGAGGAGAGCCCAAGGGTGGATAAGGCACAATATCGAGACTTGTGGGAAAAGTGATATATTTGTCTCACACCGACGACATATAGCCTATCTTTGTCGTGTGGTTAGCTAGTTCATGCATGATCCTCGTGAGAGACATATGCTAGTTTCTTCGATTTGAAGACAAGTCCTGGGAAGAGGACTTCTATTTCGAAAGAACAAACATTGACCATTAAAACCTATACGGTGCAGATTATGTCGGGTCATTGTCGACAGTAGGTCTACCTCAGTTACTGCATGTTTTTAAGAGGAAACTTGGTGACTTGGAGAAGTAAGAAACGAGAATGTGGTTGCAAGGTCAAGTGCAAATTTCGAGTTATGGCACAAGGAATTTGTGTGAACTGTTATGGATGAGAATCATACTCGATGATCTCAAAATAAAGTATTAAGCTCCTATGAGGTTACTGTGTGATAACAAGTCGGCAATCAGCATTGCTCACAACCCGGTTCAACATGATCGGACAAAGCATATAGAGATTGATCGCCATTTTATCAAGGAAAAATTAGATGATGGCCTTATAACTACTGAGTTCCTTCAGAGCACCAATTAGCAGATGTTTTCACCATGGGGCTTCCCACAGAGCGATTTCAAAGTCTTACTTGCAAGCTGGGAATGATTGATTACTCACCAGCTTGAGGGGGAGTGTTGTAATACATCAGCATTAATATCAGATTTGTACAGATACGTTTTTTATTCTTGCTTTCATTAGGGTTGATTTTTCTCCCTTATTTTTAGGATAGCAATCAATAGCATTAGTCTATATATATTGTAACCTTCTCTGTACAAAATAATTCAAGGAATAATATTCATACATTGTTTCTATACTTTCTGAATAACTTCTGCCTTGGACTTTCCATTGTAATGTGGATTTGGTTATCCACATACTCAAATTACCTCTGATCATTGTTCCTATTGTATCTCATCTGATTTGGGAACTTAAGGACTACATGACATGGTTGGGGGTTTAGTTCATTCCATATATCTCCGTCTGTGTGTTCCTTTTAGGTTGTGTTCCTTGTAGTTAAGTTGGCTTCCATTTTACATTTGAATGTACTGACGAACTGCTTATGGTATCATAAGTTAATTTCTGAATATAGTTGACTGCTGAGTCATGAATAGAACTTGTAGAAGTTAGGAGATTCCTAATACATCCAAGGAGTATTATATGCATGAGCCATGAGCTATCGTGATGTAGAATTCTGTGACCATCTCTGCCATGGACTCTAGTTTTGCTATTTTGATTATTTTATTATTCTATTTCTTGTAGGATTGTCTAGTCTGGAGAAAATAAATCTGTCATTCACTATGGTTAATGATAGTGGTCTAAGGAAATTGTCTGGACTATCATCTCTGAAGTCACTAAATTTGGATGCTCGCCAGATTACTGATACTGGACTGGCAACCCTTACAAGTATGTGTTCCTATGCAATTCTAAGAATGGTTTGTTTATTTTCTGTTTTGTACATTGACTTCTAAATGTTTTATTATCTTAGATTTGGAATATTACCATTAATTTCCCGCTATAATCTTTCTTAGAGTTTGCTTCTTTATTTTTCCAAAACATGAATTGCATGAAATTTTTTTAAGTTTAAAGTATTCTGGCTCTTTAGTTTTCTAAGCTTATAGCTTAATGTGGCATAATGCATCATTGTGAATTTACTGATGCAGGTTTGACTGGGCTTACTGACCTGGATTTGTTTGGTGCGCAAATCACAGATGTTGGAACAAACTATCTGACAAGTATGAAATATTGTACTGATATTAGTTTCCTACAATTATCCCAAGTGATTTTGGTTTCACGTGACTGGAAGCTGAAATATGGTTATTTGTGGATATATAGTCTACCTTTTTCCAACAATGTGGTTTTCTTCTATCTTTTGCCTCTGTTTTTGTTTCTTTCCTTTATACAAGAAACAGAACTATGTCTAATTATAATTATTTATTACTGTTAACTCGCATGAATTTTATTTCATATGTAAGGTAACTATAAAAATGCTTGTCTCTTAGTTCATTAGGCTTTGTTTACTGGAAATGTAATTGTTTTGGGCTCCTAAGTTTGACCTGACCACTAAATCTTGATTTGGTAATTGTAATGTTTAGTTTGTCCCTTTTACCTCCCTCTCTCCCAGTCAAGATTTGTTGGTCTCGTGCAAAGGTTATGCAATGTGCACCTACTGGAGTGGTATTCATCCTACATTTGGTGAATCTCTTTTATCAAACAATCTTCAAAATCAATTTTTAATTCTTTTCTCCCCTTGTGGTCAGATATATTCTGTAGAATTAACTACATGTTAGTGTTAGATCTTTGAATAAGCCCATTTCGATTATAATTTGAATTCAAAGTTTTGCTAACTGTGTTTATGGCGAAACAGACTTTAAGAACCTGAGGTTACTGGAAATATGTGGTGGAGGATTGACTGATGCTGGTGTGAAAAATATCAAAGAGCTTTCATCTCTGATGTGCTTAAATTTATCGCAAAACTGCAACCTTACAGACGCTACCCTGGAGTTAATTTCTGGTATTTTTGCTGTCCTTTGTTTTATTTGAGAAACACATGGTCTTATTTTGTTTTCCTTCTGACCAATTGGAAAACCAAAATAATCACATGAACAAATAAAAATAAAAATGGAAGTTATAGGGTTAGGATTATAGGTTTAACTTGGAACATTTTTTTTTCTTAGTGTGTTTTCTTGTGAAAGTCCTAAATGCATCGATTACTTGCTATTCAAGGTGCTTCTAGTTGGAAGATATATAATGGATCATGTGAACTCTCGCAGTTGCGATTTAAATTATTGGTTCTGCTGAAAGGTGGAATACCAATTACGTGAATTCAAGTCTTCATAGTTTTCAATTTACGTCAGGGTTGGTCCATGATTGTCTTTATTTTTTTCTTATGAATCTTTGATCTAGAAATCTAACATGCATACCTTCATCACGATTGGCAAGTGCAATGGTATATAACACATATAAAGCATGCAATGCTGTAGCCGGGTGGTTGGGCAACTCAAGCCTCCATCATGATCCTCCATCATTTTGTCTTAACCTCCCAATGAGCTCAGTTATCTGCTTTTTATTTATGCTTTTGGGGTCCCTTTCCTTAGCTCCTCTGTATTTTGTTTGGGCTTATTGCCCCATTCAGTCGCCAAAGACAAATTATTGCATCCAGTTCTTTTACTATCAAGTTGTGTTACTTACATTGCTGGATGTTGGACTTTTCTGAAGCTATATTGAAAGCAAGGATATCTAAATTTTTGTTATTTTCTTTGAGATAATGCTTGGTCGTTAATTTCAACTGCATGACTATACCTGAAAAGTAAGCTCTAGATATAATGGTCTTGAGAATCAAAGCTGCAATAAATTTCCCCTACTTTTTCTTGGTGTTTTCATAATGTAAAACACATAGTTTGCATCTATTGCTTTGGATAGAGCCACAGAAGTTTCAAATTTTGGAGGTGGTTGTAAGAATAATTATAAATCATCCTGATCAATCCTCCTAAATACTAAATGAAATATTGAATGTTTTTTATGTTATCAAGATATTAAATACATCTACTTTTCATTTAATATTTTTTTTATTAAGTATTAGGATAATTATTAGGAAGATTGTGTAGGAAGATTTAGAATTATTCGTTTTAGAAGGATATAGCAACACTCGTGGTTGTAATTATCTCTTTGTGCTCACATGTTTGCTCATGCTATTTCAGGGTTTACTGGTTTGATTTCTTTGAATGTTTCAAATTCTCGTGTCACCAATGTTGGGCTGCAGCATTTGAAAACACTCAAGAACTTGAGGTCTCTGTCATTGGAGTCCTGTAAGGTGACAGCAAATGACATTAAGAAGCTTCAATCAACAGACCTCCCGAATCTAGTAAACTTTCGGCCTGAGTAGTTAGTGAGGTATTTTAAATATAGTATTTTAAATATATATCTATATATATATATATATATATATATATATATATATCAGAGGAGTATCCATGAGAAGAGTGTTTATTGTGAGAGGTGAGGAGTGAATCTTGACCATTGGATCTTTCATGAATGGTCAAGATTAAAAGATAAATGCACATGACTTTTTGCTTGGCCAAAGTTGTATTGTCATATGTTCGAGAAGTGTGGAAAGACAACCTCAAATTGTATATAGGCTAATGGCTTGATTGGAGTTTTGGATTGCCTCTTTGCTTGGTGCGAAGCTTTCTTTTATTTTATTTATTTATTTATTTTAATTATTATATGATGTAAAATGTATGTGTAGAAGTGTAGAACCGTTGTATTTCATGTGGGTTTTTGTAGGAATGTATTAAATGAAAATCTGCACTAATCCGTAAATCTAATTATTTAAATTATCATATCGGTAATTGTTATAATGTTTTAAAATAGATTTATTTTTTAGTTGTATAACGATTAACAAGTGTGAATTTTCATATCTAAAGTATTTATGTCTTGGGAGTGTCTGTTGTTACTTTTACTTGTCTATTGTTACTCTTATTATCCAACTATTTTTTTTTCAAAATTACACTGTTAAATAGTTGAACCAATTAAACTAGTGATCTATTGCTAGTTGCCACTTTAATACTTATACAAATTTAATGTACTTTTTTTTCCCTTAATTTGGTAAACGGAAAGATCATCTCCTATTTTCTCTTCTTCAAAGGTATATATCTTCATTTCTACTTGTATTAATACAATCTCCATCCTCAAATTTTCGGCTAATCCAACTTTATCTACTGAAGCCTGAGTGTATTCTCTTCTTTTCCTATGTCAACTTTGCTTTTTTTTTTCGATGTTTTCTTCCCTTTTATGGTTTCAACACTTGCTTTAGACAACGAAAGACAGCTTTGGATTTCATTTTAACCATTTCCTTGTATTCGTTTAATTTATTTCTATAATTTAATCGATATTACTGCGAACAATAAAAACAGAAAATAATAACACCTCGCTTGGCACATGGATAATAAAATTAGTCACTGTTATAACAATAATACAACTTAGAAACTGCCTACTATTCTCTTGGATAAATTGGAAATCCGTAGGTATGTCATTTATTAGTCGATATGCTTATTATTTTAGAAACATATTATGCATTAAAATAAAGTAGTGTGATGGAGCATCAGCTAGTTTTAGAGTTGTATACAATTTTGTGATCAAGATCTACCTTATGAGAACTTTCAATTACATTGTTAGATTGATGAAATTTGCCTATAAAAAATTATTAAATAGTATAAATATATTATGAGTTAAATCAAATATAAGTGAATATCTATTTAGAAGATTTTAGAAAACTCTAGACAACATAAAAGTTCAAGAACATTCTAAACTCTTATACATATCTCATGGTAAAGAGGTGAGAAGATTTTAGAACCCTATTACTATTGTACATTTGGTAAGATCTTTTGCCATCCATTGCAGAGATAGAACTCCTATAAATACATGAAACCATTTAAGGCGAAGCTATAGAGTTTGAAAGCTTCCCTAGCATTCATCAAATAATACAAGTTCTCTTTTATATACTTATTTCATCCCTTACTTACTTCACAGATGTGTTGGAGACCAATGCACTTCTTTCCTTTTAGATCTTTTTCATTTGGACAATAAACATTCACGGATTCAAGTCAAATGAATCTTAATTACTATACTTTAAAAGTAATGTGATCCTTTTTATCAAAAGGACAAAAGTAATATGGTCCTTTTGATATGATATATAGAAAATGATAATGTATTAAATATTTAAGTGGTTGAACAATTATAACCAAAAATAAATATTTATTAATTTCTCAAAATGTAAATAAAATGTATGTACTTGTAATGATGAGAAATGTTAAATCTTTTTTAAAAGTAAACATAACAATCTTCTTGATTATTTAAAAGAAAAAAAAAGACTTAAAAAAGCCATTTTGGAACTCAAAAATATTTTAAAAAGCAATATTGGAACTCTAAAAGTATTAAATGTTCATGTTTTTCAGTTTTTCCTTCTTCTTTAATTATAAATAGAAGGCTGGGAGCAAAGGAGCAAAATACAAGGACTAGCAGCAAGTAAGAATGCAACAACATTGCGTTTCAATGGTATAGACTTGGCTCGGAGATTTTGCATATTGCCAATATTCTGTGTGTTGCCAAACGTGCTAAATCAACGGTCCATCAGAATGATCAAAAAAAGGAAAAAGGTCCATCAAGGTCCATCATTTCTCCTCAGTCCTCACTAGTGAAAAAACTCAAGGCTAAAACATCTCATAAAACAAAATAAGATGAAAGGCATACAATCTCTTGCCATGTGGCACATATACAATAAACAGTCAGTCTCTCCTTAGTACTTGTGACTCTTGTTTTTTTTTTTTAAGAATTCATGGCAAGAAGAATATTCGTAACATATTTTTTTTAGATATTTTTTTCAATACTTGCTTTATTATTAATATATTTCATATAATTAAAAAATTTATTAAAAAAAATATTAATAGCACTTGCTTTTAGACTAATAATAAAGTAAATATTAAAAAAATGTCCAAAACAATATGTTAACATTTCTCTTGTGGCAGAGAAGAAAGATTGTGTTTAGATGAAGAAATTTAGAATTTAAGAAAATTTTAAATGTTAAAGAGTGTATTACTAACATTTCTCTTGTGACAAAGAAGTAAAGTTGTGTTTAAATGAAGAAATTTAGAATTTAAGAAAATTTTAAATCTTACGAAATTCAATTGTTTCATTTGAATTCTCTTCATTTTCCAAATTGCCTGTTTGGATAATCAAGTTTGATAAAGGTATTTGAATTTCCTTCATTTGCAAACTCCTTGTTTGGATAATTAAATTTGACAAAATAATTATATATATATATATATATATATATATAGGGAGAAAAATTTTTATTGTAGGATTAATTTACACCATACAACTATATAAATCAAAAAAGTTATTACTCATCATGTACCACTTAAAAAAAACCAATTGAAAGATATAAAATTTTATTGAATAATTTTCTCACAAAATTTACCGTAAGATTAAAAGTTCCTATATAGATCATATCTATAAAATTTTACATTAATCAAAAATTATTTAATACTTCATTGACATACATCAAAATTAACGTAATGTATACTTTTGAAATATATGAAAATAAGAATTATTTGATTACATTCATATTGATGTTTAATTTTTTCAAGATTTGACACAAATGATCAAGGTGTTTTATAGTTATAATTCAACGGTTAAATCGATAAAAATCATATTTTTTTAATAAGTTATTAAGTGATATAAATATGTCAAGTCTTACACCGGTGTGAGTTGATCCTTTCCCTATATATATATATATATATATATATATAAACTTATATTGTGAGAAAGTGAGAGGAGTAAATCTTGACCATACAACCATACATGGATAGTCAAGATTAAAAGTTACTTAAAATTAAAGGTCATGTGACCATTTAAAAAAGTCACATACAT
The DNA here is from genome assembly GCA_029884595.1 of Ormosia semicastrata. Taxonomy (NCBI): domain Eukaryota; kingdom Viridiplantae; phylum Streptophyta; class Magnoliopsida; order Fabales; family Fabaceae; genus Ormosia; species Ormosia semicastrata. Next base: position 2,423,265 of record JAQQTO010000012.1, on the reverse strand, counting down.
TTATATTCTAATCTTAACCATTCATGTAAGATTCAATAGTCAAGATTCACTATTCTCACCTCTTATAATAAACAATCTTCTCACTATATACGCTCTCTCTCTATATATATATTTACAAATTACATTCCTGACAATATATTTCAAAATTTAGTTTTGCATTACAAAAGTTGATAGCCAAGCTGAATTTCTAACTAACATACAGAGATCAAGTACATATACATTGCAAAAATGGATTGTGTAGAGGTTCTATCTTCTATGCAGAGATATCACTAGATTTTACCAACTCCCAAAAAGTACAATGAACTAATTACATAGATAAATGCCCAAATTTATTTGATCTTAGCATTGGCCTTCCTTTGGGGATGTATTTTATAAATGGCAGCTACCCTTGTATGAACCAACTAGGAACCAACTAGTGCACCCTACAGAAACCAGAAAATTTAACTGAGTTACAACTTAAAAATTGAGTTTTTGAATGTTCAAGTAGATGCATATTACCCTTGGACCAAGCTGACCATCAAGTGTATAACAAGCAGCAATAACCATCTCATGCAGATCAGTCCAATCAACAACTTGTCGATCAGGAATGCTCCATATGTGAACCTTAGCATCCAAAGACTCGCTTATGAAGTATCTATCATCAACAGGATTAAACTAGATGCAAGAGTGCCTGATAGAAAACAAATTGAAGCAAAAGGTATAATTAGCAAAGAACCAAAAGGGCATGGGAGGGAAAAGAATAGGTATCAATGCTAAATTTAACCATCTCTCTTAACCATCAATAAAAGGTGCTAGTATTATATCCTGGAGAAAATGGACTTAGTCAAAAGGGGAAAAAAGTCTTTTGAAGAGATTTGCCAAATAAAATTAAACCTGAATAGATTTGCCTTGTGGTCTCTTCCATCACAACCACACTGTATTTTGATGGCTCACCAACCTGCAGAAGTAGATGAAAAATGATATTGAATGCTCTAACTTGTCCTTAAGGTCGCACATGTTTGCAATGGACTTTTATTTTATTTGTTTTCAGAACAAATAATCAAAACAAATTATGCTCTAACCAAAGATCAAACTATGGCAGAACAGCTTGACCTCTAGGAGATGCAGAAAAATGACACCATATGCACTATTTCTTATAGCCAATTCAATAAAAATGAGGAAGAACATATGTAGAAAAAAAAAAATTTGGCCAAAAACATCAAAAGCATCAGAAAGATACTATCTAATTGTAAGACAGATAAGTAAGAAAAATAGAATTAATATACTTGAATTCACTAACCTGTATGAGATCGAAATCTGCAAGGGAATGCCATCAAGCCACTCAGGAGGTCAACTACTAGGGAACCACAATGGCTTATCTGGAGGAAGTGGATCACATATGCTTGGCACTCCTTTTGTTGCATTTGTAAGAGTTCTTCTTGGCAAGCATGCAAACAGAAATTATACAGTTTAAGAAGCACCGGGATGAGCATATATAAAATAGTGCAAGTGCTTGAGCCAAGAGAATCAGACCTGCTTGGAAGACTTGACAATGCAGTGGAGGAAATGGCTAAAGCCATGAATCAGAGAAAGGCCAAAGCAGGAAAATTCAATCTTAGCTCTCAAATCATCAGACTCTCGTTACGCCTCCAAAAGGCTCCACTGCAATACATCCTTTTCATTCATCAAAACCCCACACCGCTTCAAAATCTCATTCTTCTCCCTCATACCCACATCCATTTCTCCCCTCAACTTGTCTATTACTCTTTGTTGAGCCAAAAACCTGAGGAAATATGTCAACTAATTTTCATCAAATGAGCATAATGCTGTTCTGTGTTAACATATCTGTTATTTCATCGTAGTCCCACTAGTGTTACTGTATCTGAGGTTAAACAAGTATAAAATAATTTTTATTCTAAGTCTTCAAACTAGTACACCCTTAAACTTAATTAAGTAAAATCTTAACCCATATCACCTATTCATTCACTTAGATATTAAGCCTTCAATTCAACTCACTCAAAATATTTGTTGAAGCTTGCTAACTGCTGCAAAGAACTATTTTTATAGGATTCTTAAAACCAAGGACTCAAGGAGCAGAAATGTCCAATGCATCCATAAATTTATGTGCACAAATAGAATCATAACTTTCTGTTGAATACCAGAAAATGCTTATGAAAAAGATAGGGAAATTGGGAGAAATTTGTTATTCAATTCAAGAACTACCTTGGCCATTATATAGCCTTACATAATATACTGGAAAATAGAACAGAAAAAAAAGAGAAATCCACTACTAACATGAAACAAAGTGGAAACTGTAAAACAGAAGTTTATCCCTAAAAAATAGGTACCAATTGACTGATTTGTAACTACCCACTAAAAACTGAACCTAACACTTTCTACTGTTATTTGACACTCTCTTAACTTCACAAATCAGCAAGTTCACACTCAAAATCATATTTTTTTGTTTTTGGGGTACATCACTCAAAATTATATTTAATAGTTGCAAATCTAGTTAAATTGAAAACAAACCCAAAAATTGCATACATTGAACTCTAACTAGAAACCATTAAGAAACCCAACTTGGAAAAATTTCCAAATTGCAAGAAACAGAGATAAGAGTGAGTACCTTCGCTCAGTCACAGAATCTTCAATTGTAGTGCTACCGAACAAAAAAACAAGAAGAAAACCACAAACAAAAAGTCAAGAACAAAAATCTACAAGATCATAATATACACATACATAATAGTGGAGGTCCTCAGATCAACGAGCTAGGGCTATGGAAGCTAGAAAAATGGAGAAGAAGAGAGAGAAGTGCAAAGTGCGAACGAGAGAGAAGAAGAAACGACGTGATCAATGCTCACCTAGCCTTTGATTGGGCCTGTTCAGATTTGGAATGGAGAAGCCATGATCGTGCGAACGAACGGGGCTTTGAGAGAGAAAATATGAGGAATTTTAAGGTGGAAATTAAAATTTTGTATTTTGGACGAAATAAATACCTGATAAAAATTCTGAAGAATTTTTAAAATTCCTGATTTGAGTTGTCCAAGCAAGTTATTTTATGATGTGGGATTTTAAATTTTAAACTCCTAAAAATGAATGCTCCATCCAAACACTGTATAAGACAAAATAACACGATCAAATACTACCTTTGCTGGCATGGCATCAGCCACCAGTGCAACACTCTACAGCATATGCAAATGCAAGCACTCCTGGTTGGTTTGTTAATAGGAGTGTTGCCCAACTTTTTGTTTAGATTCATGATGACCCAATCAATTGCGCATTATAGAACTCCTGGTGTAACGTTGCCCAATCTCTAATTGTTGTTTTGCTAAAAGAATATTGACATTTGTTTAATTTGATAACTAAATTATATCTAATTATTGTGCATTAAGTAGTAATTTTTTTTTTGCCTAGGTAGAGAAATTCATTATTGAAAATGAAAGAGAAAGTTAGTTTTAAGGTAGGTATAAGAATACAAGTTATTACCTAAATTACTTTACCTAAAACGATAGCTCAAACGTTCTTGTGCACCACACCATAAAGAAAAAAGACAAGAAACACCAAATTCTCATAAAACCATAACAATGAAGACTAGGTGAGAAAAAAGACGTCAAAAAAAAATAAAATACATGAGTCTTTTCTGTCAGAGATTAGAATGTTTTAATCTTTTTCCAAACTAATTTTTTTCAGGCATCGTAGTTAAGAACTCTAATTCCTTACTTTTCTTAGGATGATTCAATTGGTTATAAAATTGTTTTATGTAAATAAGGTTTCTTAAATCTTACATTATTTTTTACTCAGATAACGTAAAACCTCAGTTGCCATCTTGAAATTTATCCAAATTTTAAAATTAGTTATTTGCAACACTTCAGTCTAGTTGATAGTTTTAAGAGTTTAATTTTAATGTAATATTAGTGTAAAAATTTTATACCATCAACTAATTATACATTATAATATATGTAATTTTTAAAAAAATTATTATAAGAATAAAATATTTTTAATGATATAATAATATATAATTAAATAATAGTATAAAAAAACTTATACTGAGAGTACATTTAAATTAAATCTTAATTTTGAAGTCCATTAAAATTAATGGATGATAAAGCGTTATTAAAAGTTTTGAACTGCACCAAAGTTCAGAGGATAATTATAAATGAATCTTCATACACTATTTTCTAAAAATGAATAATCTTCTGAGGACGTATACTATAATTAACCCATTAAAATATCTCAAAATTATGCAAGTATTTTAAAACAACTATATTATAAACCACTAGATCATGTATTTATTTTTTGATTTTTTATCAACTTAATATATAAACTTTATATAATAATTAATTATAATCAAATATATAGATCTTTCAAAATTATTTTATAGTACATTTCCGATTCATTTTTCAAAGATCGAAAAAAAAATATATATATATATAGTTTCAGCCAATAGACGAGAAGTTCGCTGATCTAAAAATGATTTTACTGCAGCAAGCATGACTTACCCAGCCCACCCAACCCAACTAAATTATTTTATTTGTGTGTGTGTGTATATATATATTGGTAACATTATATGTGTGTATATAATGTTTGGCAAATCTGCAATCTGATCTAAAAATTGTTCAAAATCAGCAAACAAGACTACTCAAGACCGTAACAATTTTTAAAATCACATTCGTTGTGCATACGAGAAAACTTTGGTATTAAAACTCCTAAAGCAAATAACTTGCAGAGTTACATATATCCCGAACTAACTGGTAAATAATTCTACAGCTTTGCACCTCATTCTTCAGTAACATGTAATGAATCACAAACTGCACCATTTAAAAAATTCATATTCATATATTTATATAAATAATATGTGGATGATGAAGAAGATAAATTACATGCAGACTGAATGGGGATTACAAAAGGGAACAAGTTAGGATCAACCAATCTAAATAAATAGCTAGAAAAAGCTTGGAAGTACTCAAGAACTTGTACATCTATAGCATTAAACTTAGAAAGAATTTTTCACATATATTGGCAATTACAATGTGATTTTGGTTTCAACTTTCAACTAAATGGGTTGCTCCACCGCTCTGATATGTGATTGTGCACACAGCACAAACAACACAATGGATCTAGAGTGCCCTGCATTAACTAAAGTACATATACCTAGTTCTTGAAATGGCCACCAAGCCAAGTATGTAAAAGAAACTTGCCTTTGGCTGACATGGATCATCTCTGAGCTTCATCTGAAGAAGCTCCAACTGATGTAGCTGCCACATTGCTTGCTGACCCATTCTCAATTGGTGGAGGCACACCCCACTTGCCTTCAGACTCAATGGGCTCAAAGACATGAACTCCACCATCTGACAGTCCTACAGCAAACTGATTTGGTTCTTGTGGATGTGCAGCGATTACAAGTGGCTGTACGTTAGAACTGCTGCATAAAAACCAACAAGGTTAGTAACTTAGTATTCAACAAAAAGTACTACATAAAAGATTGAGTTTATAACATAAAACAAGCAAATTCTAAATTTAGAATAATCCAGAATAAACTCCATAAAGAATTAATGAAACATGAGTGTTACAATTAGATTCACTTTAGAAATCTTTTGTACCTTGAAAAAAATTAAAGTTGAGAAAACCAGTAATAACATGGAACAAGTGTCATGCAAAGTGAGATAAAACGTCTGTCCAACAAGGCATTACCTGACACTCGCAGAAAGATAAGCAGAAGGATTGATACGACAACGTAATCTGAGGTTTGAAGCACTAAATACACAGACTGTTGCGTCTAAAAAGCTGGCATATATCAGCTGGCTATCACATGAGAAAGTAGCATGTGATATTGGTGCAGCAGAATCTCGTGGGAACCACTACAATTCAAGCTTCTTACATAAGAGAAAAGATAAAAATTAAATTGAAGTATTTACAGTTAACATAAAACTGAACTTAGTGAATTAACCTGCTTTAGGCATTCTAGTTTCGTTGCTTCATAAATGGCAAGCTGAGTTTCATGTACAACCAAGAAGCGGATCTGATCCAGATGAAACTGTACACGGGTATCTGCCTGCGCTGGTGGAGTCCTCCCAGCAGGAAGTTGCAAGAATCTAGTCTTCTGCTTTTCCCATCCATCAGTATTCCACACACAAAGCTGCACAATAGACAAGGAGATAAATCTCCATATGATAACTAATGAAAATGAAAACTAGTTAAAGATTCAAAACCATAAGTTCTTTTAATGTAATTTCTTTTGGGTACTAAATGTAATTTAATCATAGAGAAGACAGATACTGGAGACAGATCCACTCTGGACAATTATTACCTGAGCATCTGCCCCAGATGAAACCAGCACATTCAATACATGAGAGAAAGCAAGACCGGTTATTCTTTTAGTATGGCCTTTGAGTTTACTTTTAACCTGCAAAGAAAAAACTCTGCATAAACACCAAATTACTCGAATCACAAGTAAGCAGAAATTGTTTATGGACAGCAATGGTACCTCATCCACACGGACATTATATATCTGAATGGAAGAATCATCCATGCCTATAGCAATAATATTGTTATCCTGAGGATGGAAAGCAAGAAAGGTTGCTGCAGGTGGTGGAGGCATGAAAGTTGTCATTGTCTGCACTTAGCCAAGAAGATTGAAATTGGTTAGTTGCAAAACAAATACAGTCTTGAATAACGACTAGTGCTCATTGCTCACCTTAAAAGTCATCATATTGAACAGAGAAATCTTTCCTCCTGATGCTGACATTACATAAGAATCATTTTTGGACAGAGCAAAGCAGGGAACGGCATCCTCAGTATTGTTATCATTAATGTCATTAGTCATCAGGATGCCACTTGAAGGTTGCCACAACTGAGGTGGCACACTGGCAGTGGCCTACAGGATGAAATATCAACATCAGGAAACAATATAATTCCTATTCCTAATTTTATGAATAGAGAATAGTAGTAGTCTGACAGAAGTAACGTCACATATTCTCACACCTTGCCAGATGAATTACGGTCACTTCGCTGCCATTTCCAGAGTAGATGAATGGCATTTGAAGCTAATGCCAAAATAGCATTACCTGAATTAGTATATATCAACCTTGATATCTGTCATAACAAGGATGGAGGCAATCAGAAAACTTTCAGTTTTGGAGAGGGGTAAGGGGTTATAATAATTAGTTCAAAGGTGGTCCTAATACTGTATCCATTTAAGTATAAAGGGATAAAGGTCACACTTGCAGGTGTTAAATAACCTACCTTGGTTACTCTTACATTCTCAGGTAGCTTCAAGGATCTACATTGAGATGGTTCATTGATTTCAGTGAGCTTCCATATCTTTGACTTGTCATTGGATTCTTCACTTATTCTAGGTTTAACATCACCCAAGTTTCGAGCATCCCCATTCTGATGAGTTGAAATTGACATGTAACAACAACGATAGCAATGATAATAAATACATCATAACAATCATGGAAAGATGCTTACTCCTCTTTCACAGTAGGGGGAGCAGCAGAAAATACATTATGTACAAATAAGAGTTGCATAATGAGCAACAAATCAAAAACATTAAAAAATAAAAGGCCACACGTAACATTCAAGTAAATAACAAGTCCTACTGATATGAAGACAAGACAAACAGACCATTCCAGCAATAGCTACCACAGATGAGGCCCTCTCTGCAAGCGCAGCACTAGTCACAGCTGCAGCACCAGCTGAAATTGGATTTATTGTAGGCTGCCACGAACATCATATGTTAGACTAGGTTCTATTAATAAGTTGCAAGAAAAGTATAACATCTATAGGTCTACCTTTGCCATAGCTTCTGATGTTCTCGATGAATCATATAAAGAATTCTCTAATGTACGCAACAAACGAATACCATCTCCATTGGCTAAAATTTTAATTCCATTCTCATTTGCAGAGACAGCTAAAAGAGTTCCATCCTTATTGAAACGGATACGTGGACTTGCCTGGAATTCAGATAAGGTAACAATTAGCAACTACTATTTCCAGAGACCAGCTCCCCAATTTGCAAGAAAATAATGAACTTACAGGGAGACCTCCATCAGCATCAACAGTTGTCAAAAGCTGAATATTGTCCATATCCCAGAATTTAATGGAGAAATCATCACCGGCAGCCAGATATCGATTTCTGGTTGTATCAAATTGTACAACACCCAAAGATCGTTTACGAAATCCTTGATAAGTCCTTTTCACAGCTCCTTCACTTTCATTCCACTCAACAATAAAGGATTCCCCATCCTTGCTTGTCCCACATGAAAAGAGCCTGCAATATACATTCACAGTAGGGGGAAAAGAAAAATTGAACAGAGTGATCAAAACAGATTATAATTCAACCATAATAAGATTCAGCTCAATACAAGTAGCCACGGTTGAGAATAAGGACCTTGTACCATCAGCACTATAGGCCATGGTTGTGCACCAACGACCAGGAGCATCATAATCAACACGAGATCCCAAATTGTCATACAACCATGCTTTTATCTTTCCATCTAGTGCTGTCGAAAAGGTGAACTGCAACATAAAATACAAAAAGTTTCAGCAAGAAAAATAATCAATGGATTTTCTTTGGGGAACTCTGCTAATAGAGCTAAAGGAATCATACCAACAAACTCAACTATTTTCCCAAATGTATCAAAGTCAACTTCTACCTGAATGGTTTCTTTATGATGTGGGCAGACAGAATAAACTGGAGCCTCATGACCTTCAAAAGTATACTGCTTCGCACCCATAGCAGCATCCCACACCTTAAGTTACATCACTTAGTTAGCAACATATGTTATCTTCTCCACTTCAGAAAACCAAGCTCATGCTTTGACAAACCTACCTTAATGGTCTTATCATCACCACAGGTTATCACACATAGTTGCTTATTTGGATGGGAAAATGCTAGATCATTTACTCCACCAACATGAGCATCAATCTAGAAAAGAGGTTCATAAGTACACAATTACAAAAATGTATAAATAAAGCCAACAGCAAGCAGAAAGAATTCTTCATTATATATGTGTGTGTATACCTCCAGGTGCTGTCGTACTTCATCTGCTCCATGGTAAGAGTATATCTGAACAATGTGCCTTGAGTAAGCAACTCCTGTTTATTAAACAAACTCATACATTAGTGATTGGTTTAGTTGACTTCTGAAAGTATATATTACTTAGATCTATATCTATATATCAAACATTGAAGAATTCAAAAACTCTCAACTTACCAAATAAAGCACCATCAGGACTCCAAATCACACGGTTGACAGAAACACCTGGATCTTTGACAAGAGCAGCCTGAGTTGTTCATGATTAGTTTTATTTTCAGTCATTGCAAAATTACAAGTTTCAGGGTTTGGTACAAATATTCATCAAGAATGTCAATTGATAAAGGTGACCTGAAATGGCATTGAACAAGCACTAAGATCCCAAACTTTGAAGTTCCTCAAGACCAACCGCTCCCTAGTACCCACTTCCCACAAAGCAATGTCCCCCACATTCGTACCAACTGACACATTGCATCAAGAAAAAACTCATTGTCAATTACCAGTATGAATAGCAAATACATGCAATTAAAAAACAAGTCAACAACACTATTAAAAGGCCTTAGAAGAGCAGCAGACCAAGAAGTAAAGTCTGTTGAACTGGATGAAAGTCCATGCTCATAGGAGATGAACCCTGGTTCAGAGTTCGCATGACAGTCCTTGGCAAGTCATCAAGTGCATTAAAAGCCTGACCATGACCATGAACCGGGAATGTTGATGACAACACATTGACAGGTAGGTTTACCTGCACAAAATGATGAAAGATCAATAGCCAAAGTGTGAGGAGTAAAAACTTCCATAGGTATGAATTGCAAGACCATGTGTGATGTTCCCATAAATGATACCATATTACCTCATCTGACATTCCCATAGGTCTTGTTCTCTTAGAAACATGATCTGAATCTCCAGATGGGTAGTCAACAGAAGGATTAGTTGGAGGGGTCCTAGGGTGCTTCAAAGCAGCTTAAAAAGCCAATGAAACTCGTCAGAAGTCAAAGATTGTGTGTACTAAATATAGCCTATGAAATCTCAGTACCACTAGACATGAAGAGTTGAGAATAACATAAAGCGAAAGAACGCATTACCAGGGATTGATGGTGCACCAAGACCTATAGCACCCCCTCCAGAAACTGCGGCATGTGCTACACTGGTAGGATTTGACATCCAACCAGCCAGGGGTGTTGGCACAGGTGCTGGAGTAGGTTGAAAAGGCTATACACATGAACCACAGTACAGTACAGCACCAAAATAAGAACCAAAAGATAACAACATATTATGCAATGCCTATGAAACCAAATCAGTTTAGTAGCCCACCCCATGAGCACCAAGAGGAGGAAATCCTCCAGCCTTTGGTAAGGATCCTAGTAGCGGATTATTAGCAGGTGATGGGGCCCTTGCACCATTTGGTTGTCCACATGAGTGATCCACAAAAAGAGTTTTTATATCAGGATTTGGCCGTGGATTCTTACAAAGTTGGTGCTGCCAATTCAAGCTGTAATTTAATTTTAAAAAAGGACAATGAAAAAGAAAACCAGTTATCCATTAATATAAGATAACCTAATCAGTAGTTTAAAGAGTATCTTCAACGCAAAAGCATATGCAGTAGCTCCACTACATAAGAATGATCTATCATTTAACTGCAAAGATGCATTGAAGCAGGCCCTGCACAGCCAAATATTGCACCACATTGTACTGGATAGATATTCTATGGACAAAATTACAACCAGTGGCAATTGATGGCATGAATCCTATCATTGATGAAAAATTACATAGGAGTTCAATGATTGGGTAACAATAACATGATGCATGTATACGCCAAAGAAAACAGAAATATAAATATGGCAGATGAGCTCCTTCAATGGTAAGTAAAGATACCAAATGCAGTCTCATGGCCAGAGTGTACCAGAAAGTTATTACATACAGTGCACAAGATCTTGTTCTATATTGATTGACAAATCAGTATATTGGACTTTGGAAGAATTACCTTTGATTGATGAGAGTCCTTAACCTTGAGTTTTTAAGGTTGGGAAATTGCAATTTGTCGCGAAATAAGGGATTTGCCTCAATCAACTTTTTGAGCTCAACCAACATGATTGCTCTTGCAGACTTCGTATCACCATACTTCGACAATTGTTCGTTTTCCCTATAATACCAGAAACTCACTATCTTCATCTCACAGAAGTTCTTACACCGAAAACCAGAGTAAAAAATTATATTCCTACCTAAAATTCTCCAATGTCAAGAGCTGCGTGATTTCCTTGAACAGTTCTTCATTAAATGTCGCAAAGACTTTCAAATCCTTCACTAATATTTCTACAGCCTTGGACCGATCATGCCTACCAAAATATAAAACAGCTGAAGTTCTATACTTGTATACTAGAAGTTGAGTGTCAACAATATATAAATGTGAACTTGTTGTGAGCTTACTTATCTAATGCCTCCAGGTACTTCTGCTTCCTTATCTCGAAAAATATCTTCATGGAATATCTATTATCATCTACTTTTGTGAAACCAGAGAGGTACCTCTCAACCTCATCCCAGTTGCCATTGTGAACTTCATCCTCAAAATATTTCATGTTAAAGAAAAACCCAGACTCCTGCTCAAGCCTATTATTTTCATTTAAAAAAAAAAGATTAATCAATTAATGTGATAAAAAAAATAAAATAAATATTAGAAATAACCAATAATAATAATAATGATAAACTCAAATAGAACAAGCCCCACTTATGAACAGTCTCTTTGAACTTTTCCTCATCCAGAAACTGCAAGATCAAGAACACCAACTCCCTACTGAGAGACGACATCGTAACCGCCTCGTCTTCGATTAAATACGCGCCAAAATGAGCAAGTGTAAACTAGATCTGCAAAAAAAATTTTGATTTTTATTTCAAAAAATTTAAAAGTTAGAGAAATTGCACTACAAAATAGTCTAAAAAATACAGCAAAAATAAAATCCACACCAAGAATGAAATCATTTTAACTAGCCCCGGCAAAGCATTTATGGAAGAAAACCTTCCATATCTGCAAAATTAGCTAAAAATAGAGCGATGCAGGAAATGAAATCAGGTTTTAGGGGCAAAAATCGAAAAAAAAAATAGAAAAGTGAAAACAATTTGACTCTATCCCAGACGATCAAAGGGAGACAAAGAAAGCAGCTTTTAATCCCACAGGGGAATCCAAGATACAACAGAAAAAAAAAAATTTGTTTAAAAAGGAAAAAAAAAAGGAAAAAGTCGAAATTAAAATACGTAGAAAAAGCTACAGACTTTAAAGCAACAGATTCGGAAACTTGACAGAGAGAGAGATGGTTTCGAGAAGCTCTCACCTTCAAAGCTCACCACCACATGGGAAGAAAGATAGGTCCCCGAATATGGAACCCAACAAAGGCACCACCACCACCACAAGTGAGAGCTAAAGGCCAAAGCTTTCTCTCTCTTCTCTTGGACTTTCTCTCTCCTAGAAGAAAATGGGCTCACTCGCTTGCTTCTCAAAGAGGACTTTCTCTCTCTACAAATATATATATAGGACACTTGAACTTGCAGAAAATAGATGTATTTTATATATATAGGAGGCGACATGGGAAAGGAGATAAGTAGATTGACCTATCAATGAGGGTTTATCATCATAGATGATAAGTTCTCAGATAATTGCAATAGCTTATATTACAAGTGCAGTTAAATGTAGGGCCCACTGAGCCGGCTTCATTTTGTCTAAATAATCGGCTCGGAATATCGAGCTGACAGCTGTCCTTCAGCTTGGAGTAAAACTAGAAGAAGGTTAGTGTTTTTCTACTGTGGCACCGTACGGAAGTTATTTAATATTGACCGTTGGATTTAGATTTGGGCTGAATGGAGATGATGAGGTGACAGATCGTACGGTGAGAAGCTAGGAAGAATGTGTTGCGGGAAGCAGAGGTTAATTGCTGAGAAAGCGATTTTTACTGGGTTTAGATCCCCCGGGTAACGACAAACTTTCTCGGACGGGTTCCCAAAGTGTTTGTCCTCAAAGTTTGATGATTATTACGGTGTCTGCCATCAGGAGATGTGGCACTTATTGTATCACGTGATACAGTGATACAATTCATGATTACAACACGAGATGAGATGAGATGAGAAGAAGCTTAAAATCACGTTACGGGAGTTAATAAAGGTACTGAAGTGAATTAAATGTGTGGTCAATTAAATGTGTGGTCAGACAGTGTTTAGGTTATTGTCCCTGTCAGGTGTGACGTATTCTTATATACAATCATAGTATTAATTTTGATAATTTTATAATCATTTAAATTTAATTTAATACTATTGTATTTTAATCTAACGTTTTGTATAATTATATAATAATATGTATATTTATTTTAATGTAGTATAATTTTCTTAAATTACACAAGATTTTATTTTACGTAGCCATAAAATGCGCTAAGGCAACTACATACTTTTTTTTGACATAGTTCTATTTTTTATTTCTGGTTAAATTAAAAATATAACTTAATATTATTCATTTAAAGAAATTATATATTATTGTTAGTTGTTTATTGTTCAAATGTTATCTCTCTATTTTTAGTAATTGAATTTATTTACCTTACCATATTTTCAGTTTGCCTAGTCCCTAGTCAAAGAACAAACCTAGCTGGCAAGGGATGGAAATCTTTTTTTACTGTATCTTGCATGCATTGCTTAACATGTTTACACTGAAACAATTAGAGTAAGTTTGGAACGACAGAGGGAAAGAAAAAGAAATAAATATGATAGAAAATAAAATAAAGGAAAACAAAGGTGAAGTAGAGGAGTTGTTATTCTCTTATTTAGTTTCATTTATTGAAAAAGAATGGAAACTTTCATTTTTTTTGTTTGTTTCCGTCTAGGAAAAAATATATATAAATATACAGTGAGACCTACAAAAAATTTTCTCTTTCCCTTATTTTCTTTTCTTTCCACCCAATAAAAAGAGGTTAAAAAATATGTAAACCCCATGAAAAATACATCTATCCAAATCTCTTCCTTCTTGCATATCAAACAAGGAACAATCTTTTCCTTCCTCTTATTCCTTTCCTTTCTCTCCAAATTTTATATAACAAATAGTCCAAATCTGTTTGGTATCATGGAGGAAAAAAAAGAAGAAATGAACATAATAAAAAAGAAAAGAAAGGAAAGAAAGAGAAAAGTAGAGAAGTTATCTCTCTCCGTGTTTGATATCATGGAAGTGAAAAGAAATGAGATTTATCTTCCTTTGTTTAGTTTCATGAAAGAAAAAAATGAAAACATATATAAATAAATAGAAATATATATAAATATACGGTGATATATGCAAAATTCTTTCTCTTTATTTCCTTTCTCTTCATTTCCATCCAATAAAAAAGGATAAAAAATATATAACTTATAGAACTTACATAGCCTTAGAGTCACAAATGATTACATAGTTAATATGAAATTTTAACTTAAAATCAATTGATATTAAGTGAAATAATTTATATAAATCATACTCAAAATATTGAAACAGATGATATAAAACTTTTAACATCCTCCTTTATAGATATCTGAACTGAACAAGCGAACCTATCGAAGTAAACGAAAACAAACTTAGCAAAATGGCAATGGAGATGGGATCTTAACATGTAAAATTCTAACCTAAATCCAATTGGTATTAAATAAAATAATTTAATAACAAATATATAAATTACACTTAAAATATTAAGACAAGTGATACTAAATTCTTAACCGCTATAATGGCTTAAGTGTAAGTATTAGCGAATCCAGGTTCAATGACTCAAAGGTTCTGCACAACTTTCTATGCTTTCTTAAGTGCATGAATTTGAATCTTTCTTTAGTTAGTAAATCTTATTTGATAGTTATCTCTCTCTAATAAAAGAAGGACAAAAGTTAGGTAAAGTTCTTTTGGTGCTTGTGGTGTTTGTCTTCAATAGAAACATGACATGTATATATTTTTTTATAACTCATTAATGAAAATTTTGAAAATAATAATTAAGTAACTAAAAAATAAAACACATGTCATGTTTTTATTGGAGACAAGCACCACAAGCACCTATGGAACTTTACCTAAGTTTTCTCCATAAAAGAATCCCTTAGTGCACTTAAGAGGGAAATTTTTTTGAGTGAATTATTTTTAGAGCAATTCTTTGAATCGACGTAGCGCCTCAATTGAAATTGTTAGAATTTTATTTGTGGACAAACATAAATCATATTATATAGAACCCAGATTAATTGAATGTCAAAATTATTAGAGCATTTTGTTTAGCCCAAATTGTGATCAGTATTGTTAATGGGCCTATTGTTGTTAAAGCACTGCTTATATATGTGGGTTTTGTTTATGGGTCTTGTATATGGGTTTGCCATAGTGGGTAGGTTTAACCCATTTTAACTATTTTATATATACAGGGAGAGGCCCTAATTCCTAACCACTCTAGTGCGTCTGATTCTTGCGTTAATTGATATTGACGCAGCGTGCAGCTTACTATGTGGGATAGGAATAGTATCTCTCCCTCATCGTGTTTTACTTTTCAGGATTGTTCGACAATGTCTTCTTCATTGATGCCAAGTAACCCTAAAATCTTTTATATGAAATTGATATGTTATAAATTATTAGGATTAATAGATCCGATAAATATTTTCTTTCAATTGGTATCAGAGCCAATGTTTTAATCCTGATTATGACTATCAACATATTGTTTTAATCCCGAAATCATAACGTATGTAATGTTTAATTAATTTTATTTTATAATCAATTTCAAAGAATAAAGTTAGGGCTTTTATACATTGGGTTGTTCTGAATTCAGAAACATATTTATTGTATTTTGATATTGTGAATTTACAAATAATTTTATGTAAATTCATTGAACCCTAAAGTTACAATTCTTTTATGATTCGTTTTCCTTTTGGAGTTTTTTCAACAAATTGATTTAGGGCTATTCAAGATCCTGTTTTTCGAGTTTAAAAACGTTTGGATCGTGAGTTTTGGTTGAGAAAGAGCATCGAATTTCGAGAAAACCATTCACGGTGTGCATTGCGTGTGTTCGTCGTTTGGTTGAGAAAATCCATCGTCTTCTGTTATTTTTTTTTTTTGGAAATTAACTTAGGGATATTGAAGATCCTATTTTTCTGAATAATTAGACACCAAGAAATTGAATTTTGGTGGAGAATCGAGGGATAAAATCAGCGCGACGCGTTCCTGGATGAACCGGGTCGCGCGACCCGTTACAGCGAAACGGGTGAAGAAGGAGATCTGTCTCCTGCGCTTCCCCACTCGCGCAGGTGGTGCGTGGAGGCGCGTGTGGGCTCGTTAGGGGTGTTTTTCAACTTTTGTTTTTTGGGTTGTTCTCCACGCGCCCTCTACTTTTTTTGGGTAATTTTTATTTATTTTTTTAATGTCCATTTAATATTTATTTTAAAATTTTCAAAGGTTAAAATTATTAAAAATATATGGTCTCTTGTCTCTTTTGCTTCGAAAATTTTTGTGTATTATTGTGATATTGTTGGGCATGATATATATTGCACACTCTCAGAATTGATGTTGTTTGGTCACTCAAATATTTTTTGATACTATTTTGTGCATAAATTAATATATAATATTTTGAAAATTATATGTTTTGTTGTTATTTATGCGATTAATTCTGAGAATTGCTGTTTAAAGTATTATTGTATTATTGTAATCTCACCTTCATTTGGACAAATTATGTTGAGGTGTTAATATTGTTAATATTTTGTTAATAATGTTGCATTGAGATTTATATTAATAATGCGCTTACCCTGTCGGTTTGCCTTTATTAATGTAATTTCTAGTGATTTGTTGAGTGATGTTACTTTGGGCACTTTTCATAATTGTGAGCTCACCTTCGCGGGACCAATTATTGTAAGGTGCTATTTTGTTGATAAAATATTGTCATGTTGTGACTTTGGAGATTATATTGATAATGCGCTTACCCTATCGGTTTGCCTTTATTAATGTGATTCCTAATGATTTGTTAAAGGCATTGAGGTTCTGACCTTAGAGTTCTCAATATCCTTTCGGTACTAGCTTTAGGGACATGATTTTGATGTCTATGGGAATCTACTCATGTATTGTAATTCGGGACCCTTCGGTGGGATTGCAATCGCATGGGGAAAACTCAATTATGGTTTTGCTCAAATGTTGTACATGTTGATATGCTTAACAAAATCTCCCTTTAATGTATCGTTCTTTCACCATCGATGCAAATGAGTGCTATAACGAAATTGGAATGGGACTAATTTTGAAGACTTTGGGTGGATTCTCAATGAAATTATTCCTGGTTTGTCTCTAATGTTGATGTTTGCTTCTCACCGAGAATGAACCTCAAAGACCCACAAATGCATCTTCTGCTACAAAAAAGAAGAAGCATGAAAGGTGGTTCAATCCAATAAAGTTTGTTTGATGACCATGAAGTATAGCATGAAAAAGACTATTAAAGAGAGCATTCCTGAAACAAATAATGCTAAAGAGTTCCTCAAGTCTGTTGGTGAGAAATTCAAGAAGTTTGATAAAACTGAAAAGGCCTATTACCTCTCTTTGTTGACAAAGACTACATATGATGGTGTGAGTGGTGTTCGTGAACATGTTTTGAAGCTTGTGAATTGGTACAACAAGTTGAGGTCCATGAAAGTGGAGTTGGGAGAGGATTTCCTGGTTTGGCAGGTGTTTGAGTCTCTTCCGGCTAGTTTTGATGTCTTGAGAACCACTTACAATGCTCAAAAGGAGGAATGGACTGTTGATGAACTTATATCTGTTCTTACTCAAGATGAGCATACCATGAAGAAGGGCGAGGCTCACAGTGTGCAGTTTGCTTCTCACAAGAATGGTGAAAAGAAGAAGAAATTTACTAAAGGGAAGAACAGTAAGCCTCAATTTAAGAAAAAGTGGAATGATAACCCTGGATATTCTTCTAAGCCATCTTCTGGTCCTGGTGAGACTTCTGGTGTTAAACCCAGATATCGTTTTAATTGAAATTGTAAGTTCTGTGATATATATAGACATAAGCAGTCTGATTGTTTAAAGTTTAAGAGTTGGCTTGAGAAAAAGAAAGTAATTCAGAAGCAGGAGGAAACCAAGTGAAGGGGAGTTGATGATCACAATAGGAAATTGAGCCAAAGTCAAAGTAGAACATATAGGAGTGGTTTCATTAAAGTTGTGTACTGGACATGATTTAGTTTTGAAAGATACGCTTTGTACCTTCTATGAGGAGGAATTTGATTTCAGTTTTTTTGTTTTGGATAGTTGTGGCTACTCTTTCTATTTTAGTAATGCAAAAGTTTCTTTATATTATGATTGTGTTCTTGTTGGTTCTGGAGTATTGTCTAATGGTTTATACATGTTGAATGTTGATTCTCTTTCTGGTGATCAACGGGATTCAGATATCAATAATGTTGTTGGAAACAAGCGTGGTAAAGTTGCTGAAAAATCTTCTATGTTGTGGCATAAACGCTTAGGACACATCTCTAGGGAGAGAATGGAGAGGTTGATCAAGGAGAATATTCTTCATGACCTGGACTTCTCTGATTTTGATACCTGTGTTGATTGTATAAAAGGGAAACTCACAGCTGGAGCCAGGAAGAGTGGGGTTACCAGGAGCGAAGAAATATTACAGTTGATTCATACAGATATTTGTGGGCCTATTACTCCTATTGTTATGGGTAGTTTTAG
Source organism: Ormosia semicastrata (assembly GCA_029884595.1). Classification (NCBI taxonomy): domain Eukaryota; kingdom Viridiplantae; phylum Streptophyta; class Magnoliopsida; order Fabales; family Fabaceae; genus Ormosia; species Ormosia semicastrata. The sequence goes on along the minus strand of JAQQTO010000012.1, from coordinate 2,404,585 downwards.
GTACTTTATCACGTTTATTGATGACTTCTCTATATACGAGTGGATTGATTTACTGCGTGAGAAATCTGATTCTTTAGATGCTTTTAAAGCATTCAAAGTCGCTGTTGAATTAAAATTTAGTAAGCAGATCAAATGTGTGAGGTCTGATAGAGGTAGTGAATACTATGGCAGGTATGATGAAATGGTAGAAATCCTGGACCTTTTGCTAGGTTCTTACAGATTGTGGTATTGAGGCACGCAGACACCATGCCGTGCACTCCACAACAAAATGGAGTTGCGAGAGAGACGAAATCGTACTCGATGGATATGGTGAGGTGTATGCTGCTAGTCATTCTACTCTTCCAGAATTCTTGTGGGAGATGCTTTGAAGACTGCTGCTTATATTTTGAATCATGTGCCAAGTAAATCTATGCTGAAGACTTCATATGAGCTTATGATAGGCAAACGGCCTACCTTGAGGCATTTCTGTGTTTGGAGATGTAGGGCAGAGGTGAGACCTTATAACCCACATTTAAAAAAACTTGATCCCAAAACCATTAGTGGTTTCTTCATTGGCTATTGTATTGGCTCAAGGGGTGCTAGGTTCTATTGTCCTTCTCATACTATTAGAGTTATTGAATCCGATCGGGCTATCTATTTTGAAGGGGACTTAGGACATGGTGGAACTCAGGAGCCGCGTATTGTTGATTTTAGTGAGGAGCATGTTGTTGTTCCTATTCCTATTGATCCCTTTCCAGGGATAATGTCATCTTCTCTGATCTGTAATGATAATGTTATTGATCATGTTGATGTTGTCGATATCCCTCAACAAGTTAAAAATAATGTACAGATTCCATATATTATTATGACTCCACTGAGAAGATCTGAGCGGGTTCCTATATCCAATGAGTCTACTAGATTCAGGGACTATGTTGTGTACTTGCAGGAGCATGAGTTTAATTCAGTTGAGGATTCTGATCCTATTTCTTTTCAAGAGACCATGGTTAGTCCTGATAGTGCACAATGGCTAGTGGCTATGGAGGATGAATTGGCTTCTATGAGAAAGAATAATGTTTGGGAATTGGTAGAATTACCTACTGGTTGTAAAACTGTTAGTTGTAAATGGGTCTTTAAGACTAAACGTGATGCTAAAGGTGAAATTGAGAGGTATAAGATCAGACTTGTTGCTAAGGGATATAACCAGAGGGAATGCATTGATTATAAGGAGACTTTCTCACCGGTCTCCACTAAAGACTCTTTTCGTGTTGTGATGGCATTAGTTGCTCATTTTGATTTGGAGCTTCATCAAATAGATGTTAAGACCGCCTTCTTAAATGGTGATTTGTATGAGGATGTGTATATGGATCAACCTGATGGTTTTGTTGAAAATGGTAAATATCATATGGTATGCAAATTGAGACGATCCATTTATGGATTGAAACAGGCTTCTAGGCAATGGTATTTGAAATTTGATTATATTGTTAGTTCTCTTGGTTTTAAAGAGAATATTGTTGACCAATGCATTTATCTGAAGTTTAGTGGGAGCAGATTCATCATTCTTGTTCTATATGTTGATGATGTATTGTTGGCGAGTAATGATTATGTTTTTCTGAATGAGACAAAGCAAATGTTGACAACACATTTTGATATGAAAGATCTTGGTGATGCTTATTTTGTGTTAGGTATTGAGATTCACCGTGACAGATCTCGTGGCATTGTTGGCTTGTCTCAGAAAGCTTATATTGAAAGGATTCTGAATAGATTTAATATGAAATCTTGTAATCCTTGTACTGCGCCTATTCAAAAGGGTGTAAGACTCTCTAATACCCAGTGTCCTCAAAGTGATAAAGATGTTGCTGAAATGGAAAAAGTCCTATATGTTTTCGCTGTTGGCAGTCTTATGTATGCTCAAGTTTGTACATGTCCTGATATTGCTTTTATTATTAGTGTAATTGGGAGATACTTGAGCAAACCTGGTGTGGCTCATTGGCAGGCTGCAAAACGAGTTATGAGGTATCTACAGGGTACCAAAGACTGTATACTCACCTATAGGAGGTCTGACCGCCTTGAGGTGATAGCTATATTGATTCGATTATGGTGGTTGTCCAGATGATTACAAGTCCACATCAGGGTATATCTTTATGTTAGCAGGAGGAGTTGTTTCTTGGAAGAGTGTTAAACAGACACTTACAGCTACTTCTACTATGGAGACAGAATATATAGCTTGTTATGAGGCTACGCGTCAAGCGATATGGTTGAAAAATTTGACTACTGAATTTCTTATTGTGGAGAGTATTTCCAGGCCTCTTACTATTTATTGTGATAATTCTGCCGTAGTGTACTTCTCTCAAATTAATAAAAGCTCAAAGCGTTCAAATCATTTTGATACAAAGTTCATGTTTGTTAGAGAGAAGATTCAGGAGTTTCAAACTTGTGTTGAGCATATCCCTACAGAACTTATGGTTGCAGACCCACTAATTAAAGGTTTAACTGTTAAAGTTTTTATTGATCATGTGACCCGTATGGGTATAGTGAGGTCTTTTGATGTTTTGGGTTAGTGAGAGTTTAATTTTGTAATTTTGTTATGACCTCATTTTTATTATGTCTCGAGACAATTATATTATTATTATCGTTGTCATATAATATTGTTATTGTTATTGATCTGCTGCGAGCTTTGTTTATTTATGATATGACATATTGTGGAGACATTTTGGACCCAAATCTCATTTTGTTGTTGTCTTTGAGATGTTAAATCTCAGAAAGCATCTTGGGCGGATGCTTGAGGTCATTTTGTTGGGAAATGCACTTTGATCACATATTGGCATGCAAATTTTGGATGTGCTTTCCCATTACTCATTTACCGCATTTTGACGGGTCACCGAGATATGAGTATGTTACATGTATAATATCGATTCTTCCTTGATATGATTTTCTGCGCATTGTTTGGATACTTGTAGTCTCATTTTGGACCATTTGTTGAGAGTCTTGCTTCGATTTTGACATCATGTTGTGGCCACATATTATTTGATTAATCTGGATAATTATTTTCTTATTAAAGTGATATAATGTGACTTATGTTGTTCAAGTGGGAGAATGTTAGAATTTTATTTGTGGATAAACATAAATCATATTATATAGAACCCAGATTAATTGGATGTCAAAATTATTAGAGCATTTTGTTTAGCCCAAATTGTGATCAGTATTGTTAATGAGCCTATTGTTGTTAAAGCACTGTTCATATATGTGAGTTTTGTTTATGAGTCCTGTATATAGATTTGCCATAGTGGGTAGGTTTAACCCATTTTAACTATTTTATATATACAGAGAGAGACCCCTATTCCTAACCACTCTAATACATACATCTGATTCTTGATTATCTTGGCGATGTGACGCGTGAAATGTTATTGTGGGATAAGAATAAGATCTCTCTCATCGTGTTTTACTTTTCAGATTGTTCGACAATGTCTTCTTCATTGATGTCAAGTAACCCTAAAATCTTTTATATAAAATTGATATGTTATAAATTATTGGGATTAATAAATCCGATAAATATTTTCTTTCAGAAATAACATATCCTTAGTTACTATCATTTTCTTCATTTTTTGTTTTTTTTTAAAATCTAAATGTTATACATTCAAATTCAAATGATATCTTTCCAGTAAAAAAAAATTGAAATGCAATAAGCTGATGTTAAATAATGATAATGTTTTATTCTTATTAGCTATACTCAAATTATTCTACGATCCAAAATATGCTTAAACTAATGGCGTTACCGAGAAACAAATAGCATTATCATTTAAAAATCGTATAGATATATATAGCGCGAGAAAGATATCAGGGAAGGACCTAAGTGTTGAGGAGTGAGGGCAAATCTCTTCACTCAGTTTTAAAACATTTTTTTGATCTTATATAAAGATATATTTTTTTATTTTTTTATATGTGTAATTTTTATTTTTTATATGTAGATAAATTAATAAATTTATAATAATAAAAAGTAAATTTTATATAATATAATTATTTGATTAAATAGATAAAAATTATTTGATAATATTAATAATAAAAAAATTATTTAACATTTTTAAATTATAAAAATATGACTTTTATCTCTATTATCTAAAATTCTTGGCTCTGTGACTGAAAGATACAATATGGTCACTAAAAAATGTGTCTTGATGTTGGGGGTCACAAAAATCTATAGAATGGGCCCTCTAAAATCGTCCATATCAAGAGAGAGTGCCTAAAATAATTATGGCAGAAGGGAGGAGCTCATTGATGCTATAAATTGAAATGCCTTCCCCACCATACTCTATGTTGCTTTCTTCCTTCCTACCAAATAAAGCAACACAATAAGTGCTTTTTGTTATATATTTATTGTTATCATCCTATTTTCTATATCATTCATCAAAGAAATCAGACGGTTGGGCAGTACATGGAAATAGGACACATCCATGGTTTTGTTTGTGAATGAAACAGAAACGGAAGGTAATGGAAAAGGCAAAGAAAAGCGCAAGGATTCCGATAGAACTGGAAGGAAGAAGAGAGTGGAAGTGGAAGTGGAAGTGGCAAGGCGCAAAGTCCAGAAAACCACAAACGTCAACATTCCCATTTTGAGAAAAAAAATTATATCTTTTTAAAAATAATACACTGATACAATAATCTAATTAAAACATAATATTCCTTTCGTCTCTTTATACAATAATCTAATTAAAATTTCTGTCATTTAAAAGTATTAAAAAATATATTAATTAATTTGTTCTAACTTTACCTTCGACCTTTATTAACTCAATTAAACCTATGAAGCACGGATACGTTATTTTTAAAATATGTCTGCGTGTTAGACACGTGTCGTGTTAGACACATAGAGACATCAGTACAACACACGTGTCTTATGTGTCTAAATATATCTAATTAAAAAAATATTTTTTCAATTTAAACACGTATCGGACACGTCTAGATACATCTAAAATACGACTTGGATACGACCCATTAATATTTTATATTAATTTTCATGACTAACGTTTAATTAGTAAGTTTATAACTCACTCAATTCTAATCACATGACTGACGTCTTGAGCCACTATTTTCATATATTAATATTTTAAATTTTATCTTTTCACACGTCACTATTAGGCTTTTAAGTTTTTTATTTTCATACACTATTATTTTTATCTGCTTCTTTTACCTCTCTCAGATCGTGTCAATGCCGTCCCACTTCGTCATCAATCGCAAAAAGTGTGAAGCCTATCTCACATCAATATTTCATCTAGTTAACTTTTTTTTAATACACATATACTTGTACATGATTAGTTCTATTAAGATAAGTTATTTTAAGAAATTTTTCAAAAAATATCAATAAAAATTATGCAGTTTACTAAGATAACAAATATTGACACATATGACATAAATTAAGATATTATAAATCTTCAAATTTATAAAATAATATTAATAAATTATGAATCTTTTTTTAAATTTTGTAATTATATATATATATCATATGTCAAGGTGTCTTATAATTTTTTAAATTTATCATATTTTTTGTGTCATGTCTAGTATCGTATATCGTGTTCATATCTCGTATTTTATATTAAATTAATAATTATATATAATTCATAATTAATTAAATTTTATAATTTTAAAAAAGGATAAATTAATCATATTAAATTTTTTATTTATTTTTTGTCTCTATTTAATAATCTCTTCAATTGTTATAAAAAAACTTTAAAAAATATCTATCTATAAAGAGACAAAGGGAGTACGTGAGATAAAAATTGAATTTGTGCCATTGAATGGATTTCAAGATACTTTATTATAAAATTTAAGTCATTAATTAAATTAAATTTATTGTTATGTAAAAAAATTCTGAAACAGCCATTGAGATGAGAGGAGAAAGGAGCGGTGGCGCCCACGAAGCACTGAGGGATGACATTGACAATGACAAGGTAGAAAGCGGGTCGTGCAACATGGGTTGGGTGGGCCCCACACATTCTTTATGGGTCTGAAACTCTGAAGTGAAGAAGTAGGTGCCTTGGGGTTTGGGTAGGGAATAGGGGTAGTTCTGCCTCTAGCGTAAGACTTAGCTGCCACTTATGGCTGACGTGTTTGGTGGGGTGGTCTAAGTGACGAGGAATTCAGTTTAATTCCACGCTCCTGGAGTGCGTGTCATACACTTTCTTGTTTTTTGGATCATTGGATTTGGTCGTTCCCATTTCTCCTGCACAGCACACAGCCCACCGGACTTGTTCCAACCAAACCAATATGTGGGCCACCACATCTGTTCACCGCATATTGACTTTCACTATATTTTTTTAAAAAAGTGAATACTCAATTTTATTTCTGAGAAAATTTCGCAGCTTATATTAGCTTCTAGAAAGAAAAAAAAAATTACTAACTTGATCTTTGAGAATTATAAAAATTTAGTCAAATTAATTTATGATAAATATTAGAGTGTTTAATAAAAAATATTATTTGACTTAATTTTTTAGATTAAGAGAGACTTATAAGTTGGAGTTTTTATTTTTCAACAACTAATATAGGAAGTATTTTTTTTTAAAGATGAAATTGAATATATACTGTTTTTTTAATAATATCATCTTCTTTCTTTATTGAGAGTTTTAATTTTGATGTATTTTTTTAATATATATATATAAGATTTAGAGTAATTGACTATTTCAAGATTAGAATAGGCCCACATGTACAATAAAAAACTTATAGTTTTATAAGGATATTTATAAAAGAATTAAGATCTTCTTTTGTTCTCATAAAAAATAAATAGATCTTGTTAATTAAAAAATATATATTTTTAACATATACCACATTCAATAAAATTTTTCTATTACAAACGAACAAGACTTTTCTTATTATAAGAAAAGAATCCACTTTCATTTACAAAATAATCTATCAACAATTGATAATGATCAACTTAATTAACTTAATTTGTTCTTATAAATTGTGACAATTATTATTGGTATATATTATTACATTAATTAAACTAATAATTATATGAAATGTAAAATTTATTAAGTAATGTAACAATAAAACATTAGATATAATATAAGTGTAATTTTTTTTTTTACATTCACAATAAAACTTTTTTTTTTGCCATCTTTCGGTATCATTTCAAAAACCACGTGGAACTTGCATACAATTTTTTTCCCCACCCATGAGAAATTCCGATAACGAGGGTTACCTTGATCGTAAAATCGAGCATTTGATTTTAGTTTATGAATAACTTATTTACATCTTAAATTTTTAAACGTCAGATACAAAAGAGACATTTCCTTATTATATTTAGTGCATGTTTAGTTTGATTTGATTATTACCACAAAAAACTTTTTAACTACTTTACGTATGGTAAAATGAATTTATTAGCTTAGTTTATTCAAATTTCTTTGTTTTTTTGTACCAAAAACTTTTTCTTAATTTTATTCTGATATGTTAGTTTATTCAAATTTCATTCTTCTTTTTAATTAAATACAACAATTTGTTGTCACGAATCAACTGAATCTTCCATATCGTATGCAATAATCTGCACAAATAAGTAGATCAATATATTATTATATTATCTCTCAAATGACGCTGTTCCCATTTGTCTTTCGCTTAAAAGTAGCTTATAAATACCTATGTAGCGATGTACATGCATGGCCAACTCTGTAGCCTGTAACGATAATTATGTTTTCAATAAAATAATTTTATTTATACATATTTATAAAAATATTATTTTGTATTTATAAAATTTATAATTTTTATTATCTAATTATAATTAATCTCATTTTATTTTTTCTACATCTACGTGTTAAAGAATCTAAGGAATACAAAACACATTTGTGAAAGAGAAAGTTAGAATTCATTGATATTACATAATATAATCAAATACAAAAGAATAATTTAATCTGAGTATAAAAAGATTATGGATAAGCTAAATAACAAAAAAATTATTTTACTTTTAATAAATAATAAAATAAAATAACTTAATATTTCTTAACACTACACCCTAATTCTATTGTTTCACTATAATATTAGTTGACTTGGTAACATGTCCCCCGTGTTATACAACTATAACTAAAACGCATGCCAACTTATCTCTTTTGAGTTCTGACTTTATTGCGGCCATATTGATGTATTCACAGATTTAATGATATAAATCAGAATATAATATGATTTATTTCTAGTTAATTTTCTGCTAGCTACTTTAATCGCTGTTCTAATAAGTAAAATAATTTAGAAATTAAATGTATATGGAGGAGGAGCTAAAAGCCCAAGCTAACATGGAACACCACATGGAATAATTTCTTGGTTCAGTCTATTATAAATATTAAATCAACAATTATATATATATATATATATATATATATATATATATATATATATATATATGTATAAAGGTACTTTTTGGATATAAGTACATGTCTAACATAACTTATATAACCTTACACATTAATTATTAAATTAAATGTTTATTATAGGTCATGTTTACTTAAAGATTTTTACACTATGGGAGTGTATAAGCATGGCCTGTTTAAAATGCAGTTAACCATATATCTAAGAAGTTAGAAACAAAAATAAGAAAATAAATATTAATAATTTGTATATATTTTTAAATGAATAAATATAAAAAAATTAGTCTTTATTTATACAAAAAGACAATTGTACAAAAAAAATAATAAATTATAATTGCATACTAAATCAAACTAATTTTGTACTACATCAATTACAATTATTTTTAAAAATAATCGTGATCAATCACAATTTATCACGCTAATATCCCCTCCTCAAACTCAAGTGGGTATAGAAGAAACCAATTTGAATTTGAAAATCAAAGTGCAAAAATGGCCAAGATGATGAGTTTTGGTAAACAAATTAGCTGACTGATCAAGATTGTCGATGGAAATAAGACGAAGAGCACCACGAAAAATGTGTTGACGAATGAAGTCACAGTTGATCTCAATATGCTTGTTGCGCTCATGAAAAATATCATTGTGAGCAATCTGAATAGCACTTCAATTATCACTGTGAAGAGCAATGGGAGAAGACTGAGAAAAACTCAAGTCTTCAAGAAGTTAACGTAACCAAATTATCTTATATGTAGTGTCAGCTAGTTCCTGATATTCTGCTTCAGTACTGAAATGTGCAGTTAAAGTTTGTTTCTTACTTTTCCATGAAATAAGTGTATCACCAAGAAAGATACAATAGCCAGTAGTGGATCGTCGGTCAGTGGAATCTCCACCCCAATCAGCATCAAAATAAGTCTGGAGAACTAAGGAGGAGTTGGCTGAAAAATGAAGTCCATGAAATAGAGTTCCATTTCTAAGTGGCTGCAATAGCAATGAGAGTACAAAAGGAAGTGATGTGAGCAACAGGTGCAAAAGTTTCCTCATAATCAATATTGTTGATACCTAATTTTGTCCATAAAATTTTGTTGATTAATCAAGAGCTTATGTTTCTTATGTCAAGTTATGCTTAATTGCAATGAGCACATATTTCTTGTCTTTTCTTTTATTTACTCTAATCTCATTTAAGTTTTAAAAAAAAAAGAAAGTAAAAGAATAAAAAATATATATAAAATATAAAAAATAAAAATAAAAAAGAGGTCTTCGTTATTGCGGCTCAATTTAGTTGAAATGCAACTACACCATTACTCCATGTCAAGGTTGCAGCAGCTCCAAGGGCCCAAGGCTCAAGAGAAGCAAAAATGGAAGGTTTTCAGTGATGTGAAAGTGGGAGAAAGACACAAAGCAGAAGAAAAGACACGAAGAAGGAAGCTGAGCTAAAAAAGTCTATCTGCACCTAAGCTATTTTCTTCGGAAATTTGCAGAGGGGTCGTGTCGGTTTTGAAAAGCAGAAAATGAAAGGATTGATAAGGGGGAGGATATTTTACAGAGAGGTAGACACTAGTGGGGGGGCTGGGGATCTTCACCAGAAAGGATTTCTCACGCGGATATTTTTTGGCTCTCGGACCTGCTACCCACTCTCACCCGCTGACTTTGATTTCTTCCCTCACCACTCCATCACCTTCATCTGGCTTGATCTTGAACTGAGTCAATTCATCTTCTTCTTCCTGCAAAACCACCCATTCCCAACTAAAGTCACCTTCCTCCATCACCCAACCTTCAACACAACCCAAAACAGAATCATCAACCACTCATCCTCACCCAAACCAAACCGAGAAAACATCTTCGATCCTCCATCATCAACACCATTCACGGCCTCACCACAACCCAAAAAAAGAGAACCAATTGTCTCCAACCTTGATCACCATAAACCTCCAAACCAGCAGCAACATCTCGGCCATCCCAACACCCTTCATCAACACCAACACTTTCATCTCCATTCTCAATACTCCACCCCTCGTCACCTACGTATCCAAAGAACCACCATCGCCATCATTAGCCTTCTACCCCATCACCTTCTTCCACCGTCTAACGGCAAAGGGAAGAGTCACACCAAGAACCTTCCATTTCACCATCCTTCATCATATCCCATCTTCAGCCAAGAAAAGGAGATTGATGATGTTGGGTTGATCCCTGGTGGTAGCTGGGAAAAGAAAAAAAAAGCAAGAATACTGGGGAGGCTGCAGGGAACGAAAGGGATTTTTGATTCTTTTTGAGTTGAGTGTGTTATTGGTAGCACGGAAGAGAGTAAGCCCTTTTTCATCACTATCCTTGCAAATGTGAGTAAAAATATAATGTTCAAATGCATGCTTGGATACTGGCTGGTTAGTTATGTTGTCCATCTTCTTTTCTTTTTCTTTTTAACCATGAGTACCATACGCACACTGGAACTCCACCCCTTCTGCATCACTTTTTTTTTTAAAACCACCAAAGAATTCAAAAACCTCCAGAAAACCGTAACCACCACCTTCAATAACACCATCATTCCCCATTCGACCGTCGAACTCCTGCACTGACCTTCAACCAACTTCACAAACACCATCATATCCACATCCTTCCCCTTTCCGACCGTCGAACCCAAGCACTGGATCCATCATACCTTTAACCGACCGTCGAACCCCACGAACCACACCATCATTCCCTCTACCGACCGTCGAACTACATCACTGACCTTCACCTCACTCGACCGTCGAACCACACCATTGTGACCCTCAACCCCTTCACAAAGCCCACCTTCACTTCATTCGACCGTCGAACCACACCATTGGACCCTCAACCCACTTCACAAAATACCATCATTCTATCTACCGACTGTCGAACTACATCAGTGACCTTCACCTCACTCGACCGTCGAACCGCACCATTGTGACCCTCAACCAACTTCACAGAATTCACCTTCACCTCACTCGACCGTCGAACCACACCAGCTACTACCTCCTCACCGACAACCCATCCAAACCTTCATACCATCAACCAAACTCCATCCCATCCGACCGTCGACCCCAAAAACCGTGACCACCATCTTCATCAATTGACAACCGACCGTCGAATCCATTACCCTTCCCAACCGAAATCCATCCCATCCTTACTCCCAACCGATCCAAACCCCAAAACAGAATCACCCCTTTCCAACCGACCGTCGAATCCATCCCATCCTCACCTCCAACCGACCGTCGAACTCCAAAACAGAATCACCCAATCTCTTTAAACCGACCGTCGAACCGAAGAAGTCACCACCTCTCTCGCTAATCCGATCGTAAACGAGGTCCTTCTTGTTGTATCTTTTAATTTCGGTTATCTGTTTTTTGTTTTCTTTTACGTTTTCTTGTTCTTTTTTATTTCATGTATCATCGCTTGTTGGGCTAGATTTTGGGAGTTAAAAGTGATAAAAATAGCAAATAAAGAAAATAAAAAATAATAAAGAAAATAAAAAATCTTTTAATCCATGCAATGACCAATGATGATGATTGAATAGTGAATGCTATCTTCATTATCTTTTGGATCATAAGAGTTTATTGAGTAGCCTGGTGCTAACTTGAATCCTGTGCAAAAAAAATGGATTCACTTTCAAATAAAATCTTTTTTTAAATAAAATCAACCAACCCACACTTATTTTATAAAGAACTACGTGACTTTGAGTTCTCCATTGCACCAGGAGATATGTAGGAGCAGAAACCTATTTCTGTCAAGCCAAAAAAATAAATTTTCATAATTTGGTTGTTTCTTTTATTTCTTTTCAAAAATAAAAAATGAAAAAATAATAAATAATTACAAAGTCTTTTGTTTAGAGGGTTAAAATAAATATATTTGATTATTAAATTTTGCACAACTAACATAAGGTACCGTTCTTGGAACGGGCAGTGTAGGGTGCTAATACCTTCCCTACCTGTAATCGACTCCCGAATCCAAACTCATTTTCAAAAAGACCAGTTTTCCTGATTAAATGGTTTTTCTAATGTTTTCCCAATTTAAATAAACATTGGTGGCGACTCCATTGATTTTATATTTTTTGGTCGTCCCGTCGCGATCCCGGTTGCGACAAATGTCATATTCTTGAGTGAAACCTTTGGCAACCAAACGAGCCTTATATCGCTCAATAGATCCATTAGAACGAGTCCTGATCTTGAAAATCCATTTACATCCCACAAGTGTCTTACCAGAAGGAGAATCAACAAGGTCCCAAGTAGTACTGTTCTCCAAATCCTGTAATTTTTATTGCATAGCATGCTACCAATGAGGATCTGCGGAGGCTTATTGATAGGACTGAGGTTCATGTAAATGAAGCATGGTAGAAAAATAATGATAATCACGAAGATAGGTTCATGTAAGCTTATTGATAGGACCGAGGTTCATATAAGTGAAGCATGGACGCTCAGAAGGAAGAGAGTGTGCAATGACAGGTGCAAGATCTACGTCTGGAACAACGTCATCGGGAATGGCTAAAACATCGGAAATGACTGAAAGCTCACTGGAGGAACCTGCATCAGAATCACTAGGAAAGAGATCAACAATGAGGTTAGTAAAAAATGGAGTCGAAGTGGAAGTGAATGACTTGAACTTTGAGAGTGAGGAGAACATGGTGTCTTCCCAGAATACAACATGATGGGAGATACGAATACGTTGAGAGATTGGATCCCAACAGCGATAGCCCTTATGTTCAGTGTCATAACCAAAAAAGCAACAAAGACGTGCTCGGGGCTCAAGTTTAGTGTACTCATGAGGTTGAAGGAGAGCAAAACAAGTACAGCTAAAAACTTTAAGAGATTTATAATATAGAGAAGTATGGTGGAAACGTTCAAAGGGAGATACATTACCCAAAACAGATGAAAGAAGACAGTTGATGACATAGACAACGTTGAGAGCGGCTTCACCTCAAGCACATTCAAGATAAGAAGAGGAGATGAGCATAGCTCGGACAGAGTCAATGATATGACGGTGTTTTCTTTCAGTACGACCATTTTGCTGAAATGTACTAAGACAAAAAAAACTCAAAGAGTGTATATTGTTTAGCAAGAAAGGTGAGAAGTTTTGAATCACGATATGCAGAAGCATTATCACGACGAAAAACTTTAATTATTTTTTAGAAATGAGTTTTGATCATACTAGCAAAATTAATGTAAATTTGAGGAAGTTCTAAACGATTTTTCATTAAATATATCCAAGTAAAATGAGAAAAATTGTCAATAAATATTATAAAATATCGATCACCTCTCATAGTTGGTGTGGGGGCAGGCCCTCAGACATCAAAGTACACAAGGTCAAAAGGAGATTTATAAATAGAGGTATTTTTACTGAAGGAAAAAGCAGGTTGTTTAACAGTTTGATAAGAAGTGCAGTAAAAAGACTCATTGTTGATCGAACCTAGAACCCCTTGAGATAAGAGGGGACGCAATTTTCCTAGAGAACTATGAGCAAGACATTGGTGCCACAGTTGGATGGAGGTAGATGCTGCACAAAGATTTGTGGCAAGAGTAACATGAAGATTGGTGAGTTCAAACAACCTTTCGACTTTACATCCAGTCCCTATGACTTGTCCTGTCTGTGGATCATGCACACGACAACCAGAAGAAGAAAATATGACTTCATAACCAATGTCACATAGTTGACCAACAGAAATGAGATTAAAGTTTAATTTGGGAATGAAATATGCATCAGGTAAGTCAAGAGTGGGCAAAGAGATAAAACCCTTATGACTAACATTCATAAAAGATCCATCGGCTGTGTGTATAGAATGTGCAGTGTCATTAATAGACAGGGATGAAAAAGGCTGAGATGTGGAGGTCATATGGTTACAGCAAGCAGAGTCAAAGTACCATTTAGTATTACCTGGTGTGGTTGATAAAGCAGAAGAAATATTACCAGAATTGGATAGTATACGCTTAAGGAGGGACACAAGATCTTCAGTAGAAAAGGCAGCCTGAGGTGTGGCTGAAGAACTTGGGGATCCTTTAGCAGTAACAGAAACAAGCACATACTAAGAAGAACTGGGACGAGATTGAAACATGTTCTGATCAGACCTTGGAGGACATGTGGGATAATTCTCAATCAAGTGTCCTAGGTCTTTTCAATATCTGCAATATCTCGGGGTAGTAAGTACAATTGAAAGAGACTGAACAATATCTAGTTTCTCCATTATACCGAGAAGAACACAAAAAATTGAATTTTCGAAGCTAAAGTGATAGAAAAGAACCCCAAAAATAAAAAGATCTCACAAAAAAAATGAATGCACGCCTTATGAAGCAAATGGAACACTGCAAAAGACGCGTACGGATCTGTGCAAAAAACGGTGCACAAGACGTGCACGCACAACAACTCAAGCTACACCAAAAAATCAATAAAGCAAGCTAAAAATATTGAATGTACTTGTGCAACAAAAAGTAATATAGTATAAAATTTGAGATAGTCAACAAACGGCAGTGGGTCACACCAAAAAGAAGAAAGATGGATGTGAGAACAAAAAGCTATAGATGTGCAACCTGAAAACGTAAAGTAAGCGAAAAATAGAGACCAAAATTGGTCAACAAAAAATAAATAGGGAAGAGTGTCTGAAGACGGTGTCTAAAAAAATTAGAATTTAGATTGGATCGAGAGTTTAGATTTTCTGATAACAAGTTAAAAATAAAAATAAGAAAATAAATATTAATAATCTGTGTATATTTTTAAATAAATGAATATAAGATAGTTAGTTTTTATTTATACAAAAAGATAATTATATAAAAAAATTATAATTATATATTAAATCAAACTAATTTTATATTATATAAATTACAATCATTATTAAAATTAATTATAACCAATCACAATTTATCACGATAACACAATAAATCCCAAAAGGATGAGAAGGATTGCACTCCTTGTTTGGCGAAGTTCACTGCAGTGGTGAGAATGAATCCTTGGCTTAATTAGAAGCTGCATCGGTCCATGCAACATGCCCCTGAGTTTCACTATCAAGATGCAGCCCATAATATGAAGCTGAAGCATGTTTGTACATGTCTGGGTCTATCTTCAAGAGCGAGATTTGTGGCATAACGTATGAACTACGGTCAACGGTGTTGCGTGATAGCCTTTATTTATTTATTTTATTTATTTTGCATTTTTGGTGAAAGCGTGGAATGCACGCACTAGGACGGGTGAGAACTGATAATACTGATGAACAAAGATGATTATGATGCGTCGCTTTTGAAATAAAGTAACGATGATAATAAAAACTTGAATTTATGGTCAGCATATTTATTATTAGATTTTATAATATATATGTATTTATAATTTTAGAATTATATTTTAAATAATAAATATACTATTATGTATAAGTTTATTGTAAATTTGAGTGTATACTAATCTTATTTTTCATAATACATTTATATTACTCTTGATATACTCTCTATATAACTTTTATATTATTATTATTATTTATAATAAATTACTTTTACAATTAGTTGTAATGTTAAGAATTTAAATTCTGAAGTTGTCATTTAAAAAAAAATATTTAACTATCACTCCCAGTTCAAAATTATAAGCCTAATTTACTACACACAAAAATATTATTAAAATTTAAAAAATTATCTATTATAATTAACATTTAAGAAGTCTAATATTCTTAGATAATATTATTTTAAAGTGAGCATATTTTTAAAATGAGTAAAAAATGTATATTTATTATTAAATTTTAGTAAATTCAATCATGAAATGCTTTAAAATTAAATTAAGAATAAATATAATTTTATTTTATTACTTTAGAAACAATTTTACTGGAAAAAGTTTTTTTTCAATATTATTAATATGTAACATATCATATGTTTTGGTCTTTTGGCAGCAATCTCAAATATGAAAATAATGACAAGGTAAAGTCATTCTTAAAAGTTGGGATTCCATAATCCTCACATTATAACATATCATAGTTTGATAGTATAAATAACTTTATACTACATTAAATTTTAAACTTAATTTATAATCCATAAATCTTTAATTCTTTACATCCAAATGGAGAATCCAGTTTTTAGACCGCTATCGTTCACCTCACCAGATCCTATAATTATCAACTCTTTTTTATATCTCAAGAAGCCCTTTTTTTTATCACTGATGTGTTGTTAAGACATATATAAAGAATTAAAAATAATATTTATTACTTATTATTAATTATTTAAAAAATTTATTAAATATTTTTAAATTTTAAGATAATAAATATTTATATTTTTTAATATTTTTTAATTCCTTAATGTGTGCCTTTAGTGCAAATATTAACAAAACTCCCTTTTCTGGATTACAAAAAGTCCCTAATTTACTTTTTATCATAAATACTTGATCCCTTTTCAAGGGTTTTCTTTTAATAATGAATTTTGTTATATCCTTTTAAAAGATCTTTTTAATAATTCTCATAATTTTTAATAAATAAAATATTAAATAAAAAATAAATATATTTAATAACTTGAGAATATAAAAAAAAATTAATATTTTTTATTTAATAATTAGAATAATTAATAAGAAGATTGGTTAAGAGAATTTAAAATTAATCCTTAACAATAGCTATTAATAATATCGTTAAATTATACTTTGCACATTCTAAATGTTAATTTAGAGTATGTTGATTGCGATTCATCTACAGTAATATGTTAGGTAAAATTATAGTTGAGTTGTGTTTAAATTTGGTGTAGATCTCAAATTATAATTTAAGTGAAAGTGAAGAAAAATATTTTTTTGTTGAATAAACTATAAATTATAAATTATAATTCAAACATATTATTATAAGTTTATACAAATCTAAAAGAAATTTCTTCGGTAATCGTTGTTTTTTTAAAGATATATTAATATTTTAAATAACTAATACTTATATCTCATTTATTTGAAATATAAATATAATAAATTATTTTTATGTTTATATTTTAATTAAACTAGATATGTAATTAATTATTAATTTGTAATTACTAAAAAAATTAGTATTCTCATAAAAATAAAAGATAAGAAAAGAATCGCCTTTTATGTATTTTAAAATGAGTGACTTCTTTTGTTAGAAAAGTGTAATATATTTTTTTGGTAAAATAATTCAAATCATTAAATGAAAGCTTCTTTCTATCATTTTTTCCTTTATTATTTTCTAGTTTATTTTGTTGTCAGTGTTGTCACTTGTCAGACAGTGGGTCATCTTTTTAATTAGCAAAGTGGAAGTACTACCACCTGTCTCCCTCTATTATATTCTTCCTTTCTCTGTGTGTGACTCTATCTCTCTAATCTTGTTGCCTACCTTCTCTTTCAGAAAAAGAAATTGAACAATAAATAAATAAATAATGTGTTTTATTATATGATTTTTTTATTAAGCTCTACTATAATCACACTCCCCTCTTTAGATTGGTTAAATGAAGTTTTTTTATTTATTGGCGAAATGAATTTTTTTTAATTTTAAATATAATGAAATTAGAGAAGTTTAACTTTTCACAATTTTATAAAAATTTAAACTCGGGATAGTCATATGAGGAGTAAAGTCCACTTCAAGGAGTAAGCTCCTTTTCCATATAAGTAAGATATATTGATAAGCTATACTATTCTTCTTTAAAATGATAATGAGACGTGGGGAAAAAGTTAAATTTTAAACTTCTGAAAGCTTCTCTGGTTTAGATAAAGGTAAACCTGAAGGGGAAGAAAATTGAAATTATAAAATTTTCTCTCCCAGTTATTTCCTTTATTTCGTCTAAACCTCAAACAGAACGTAAATGAGTAATGTTATGTTTGGTGTGAAGAATAAAATATTATTTTATATTTAATTTTGGAATAAAAAAATTTCAGCATTTGTTAATAAAAAATATAAAATGATATTCTTATTTTAAATTTTATTATACAAATTTATGAAATTTTATTTTTCCAAAAAAAAAAAAGAAGAAATGATGTTACATTTTTTTTGTGAAATATGATTCTACTTTTTACATAATATACTCTTGTTTAATTTATAAAGTAATAAAGATTATTTTTCAATAATTTACCTAATCCAAGCTTATTTAACTCTATTTAACTTAAATTTAGCCTTTAAACTTTATGCACAATGTATTTGAAAGAGACAATACAAGCTTCTAACCTTTGTCTAGGAAAGTAAAATAATATTATCATAATTCTTGTTATAAAAAGATTAATCTTAAACATTATTTAAAAAAAAATACAAATTATATATATATATGAAAAAAAGATTTTTTTTTATTTTTTCATTAAGAATAATTATGTCATTTATATCAATTTAGATTTTATTCTATATTATATATCACACATCAAATTATAAAAATATATTTCATTTCATATTGTATCATATCGTACTAAATTATGAAATTGAAATAGGATTCACATTCTAATTTATTAATTCATATTTTTATTTTATAAAATTTTATTCTTTACACTAAATATAACATAAATGTTTACAATTGATTATAAAAGTTTTTCATGATTTAACTACTTATAGTATGTTCGGCTTATAGGTTGCACATCCTAAGTCTCAGTTTGGGGTACATAAACAGAGATTCATTCAATAATAATATATTTAGAAAAATTATAATTAAATTATGTTTGAACATGATTTTTGTCTTAAATCATATTTTGAATAAGTGAAAAAATTACTTTTGTATTTGATTAAAATATAATTTGCAAACTATAATCCAAACCTGTTATTTGTTATTTAACTTATAATTTAAACATTAGTAAGTTTCATTGTCATTACAAACTAAATTCACACAACGTAAAACACCAATTAATACCAATTCACCTTTATTTCTATTTAGATTTTAGACTAGCTGATATTGTTTTACTTGGTATAATAATAATCAAGAAATTGGATAAAAAAACTAATATAATATGATTCGAATTTAATTATGGTTTATTATTAATATGGTTTTATTTTATACTAATAAATATATTGTACATTTCACGAATTTTTTTTTTTAAATTCAAATAGAATTTAAAAATATATATATAAAAGATAAAAAATCTAAAGTTATAAAAAATAATATGTATAATTAATTTATAGAAATAAAATCTAAAAAATACAAATTAAAATATAAAAATATTTAATTTAAATTAAAAATTAGATATAAATTATTAATTAAAAATATAATTTGAATTTAAATTTAAAAAAAAAAAAATGACATGTATCATACATGTTTCATTTTTAGAAGAATAGTTCCTTCAAAGATTAAGTTACTTTTAAGAAAATATTCTCTAATTTATTATATAAAAATGAATTATCATTTATTGGTAATCTGTCACATCACTAAAATAGTTTAATTATGATAGTAATTATATGAAAAGTTTTTTTTAGTGATGTAATAGTATTTTTTTAGGTGAGATTATTTACTTACAAAGGAGTTTGGTAGTCACAAACCAAAGTCATGGATGAATACGATCCGTTCAACCCATCTCCTTTTGATTCGATCAAGAATGAAACATTATCGCTTTCTCTTCATAGATTTACCTAGGAATTGAATTGAACACATATTCTATTTATGAGAGGAATAAATTAATTTCACTGTAATAATAAAAAGATCAAGACTCATTTTAATGTTATTTACATCTCTTATTTACATCTCTTAACTATCTTTTTGGTTATGAATGATATAAATTTAAGAAATATGGATATAAATATAACACACAAATATAATATAATATGAATATTTTGATATAACAAAAATTAAAATATAATTAAAAAATATATAAATAAAATATATCTATAAAAATCAAAGTATACATTGATATAAATTATGGTTTACTTCATCCAAACATATGAAGAAAAAATGTATTTTTATATTTATTTTCTCTTCTTCCTATTTTCTTTCTTTTCATTTTCTCTCCGCATTCAAACAATGCATAAGAGTAGGAATAGGATAGGACGATCACTATGGCATTGCAATGTGCATTTTATTATAATAAAGAATTAAAAAGGGAGTCATGTCGGGATGTGATATGATAAATATATTATGAGTAGCGAGAAATTCTTCCTTATAGTTTATGTAAGAAATAAGAATATTCTTTTACCCTATATCATCTAAGGAGTTACTTTAATGATTAAGAACAAATTCTTATGCTTATTGTAAAAAAATAATGATTATATTAACATATTGTATGTTTAAATTAATTTATTTTATATTCATAAAACTTATGTTATGAACAAGGTTCAGAAAATATTTGTAAGAGGTTGGCCATGGTAGTTTCCTCCAATGCACAATAACTGCGACGGTGGTGCGAGAGGATAAGTACTTATAAAAGACATTCTGACACTTAAGTTAGACTGTGCATAAGGTGGATAGTATTTGAAATTATATGTATACCGTTACAGGCTTGTGTGATATTTATAGAAATGTCTTAGGTGATAAAAAAACATAATTCAATATAAATTGAATGCTATTATTTAGGATTAAAATTTATGAGATTGATAGCTCTTATAACTAATTCCCTATTTATATTAGATGTAATTGATATTCATATCTATAAGCGATTATGCGAGAGATTTGCGGCTCATAAATAGGTATATTTACTTATCTAATAACACGCATAAATATTTGGAATTCAAATCTAGCGGGTTGGGTTGCTCATGATCTGCAAACTTGAAACTCGATTCAGAACAGTTGCCCTCAACTTAGCGCTTAAATGTGATAGTTGGGTGTCAAGATATCCGAGTTCAACATGAGCACACGACACAAATGAGACAAAGAGATCTAAGTCATAACATAAATGTCAGATCTCGTAATATTTTTACCAAAGGACCGAAGTCGGTGATATGTCGTAGAATGCCCCAAGTGTTAATGAGTAAGGTCGGGATCTAAAATAAATCACTCTGCTTAAGTTATCACACTGTCATCCAGGATACGTAATAGGTTGCCCACATACAAATTTGTTTGTAGGGCCTGTAACGTCCTAATACTAATACTAATATCATGTCTGTTATCACATCTTAGTAATTAGAATTAGGCACGTCACTTTTATACTAATACCATTTTTTGTAATTATATTTATAACATATATAAAATATGAGCCTGTGTGGTATAAATAATATATATATAATCGAAGATGGTCATTTATACAAAGTTGTACTTCATAGTACATCATATACATGATATGCCTTCAAGGCATATTTATACAAATCATATACAAATTCATATACAAAAGTAGGAGTAAACTATTCCACATCCTAATTCTTCAACTTAGCTGGCTGCAGAGTCCTTTCCTAGAATTATCATGGAAATATAATATAAAGGGGTGAGAATTCTATAATTCTCAGTAATTCTATCATATATAATGTCATCACAATAATTTCAATTGCTTCGAGAAAAAATTTCTTTTCAATACATAAAATATAAGGTAGAAAGGTGGTAAAAGTAAAAAATAACTCCTTTCACTTTTCGAGGCAAAAATCCAATTATTAACATTACTATCAATTCATAAACTTTAGTTATCAAAAGATCATAAGTTATAGTCACAATAACACTCAAATGCTAATTGCAATTCAATATTACATTCTCATTTCAAATTTATGATCTTATATGATAACATTCTCATAATGCTTTAATCTTATGCAATTTTCATTCTAATGCTCATTTAGTTATTATCTTTATATGTCATTCCCACATAACCCATATTCAAATACCTTAATATAGGTAGGCTCATCTCATATAACCAGGGTTCTATATTTTAATGATAGGGATTAAATTAGGGTCATACACTACCACCTTGTTGGATAATAGTCTACTTTTCAGGCTGGTATACTTTAACCTATTTACAACAATCTCTCTTTTTGTTACACAGAACTAATCCTTATATACATGAGGGAAATTATGTCATATGAGAAAATTAATGAAGAATTTATAAGAATATAAGATTCCCTTCCTCATGGAGGTTCATCTCCATAATTCAAAAAAAAATTTGAATACCCTTCCCCCAAACAAGATCATCTCCTAAATTCATTAATGCCAAGTGAATTCATATTTCAATTCAGAGGGCTATCCATGTGGGTAGGAATAACAATACAAGACCATTTTATTTTCCTATTCAAGGATGATGGTCCAATATCTTTATTTCTATGAGCACTTATTATTCAAATTCAACTCAACTTTATATTCTAAAGGAGCAATACAAATTCTAACACACAACAAATGTGCAATACTATTCATTCATAATATCCATATGCATACATTGGTTACTTTAATACACAAGTATCTAAATGTATTAAATCATCAATTTTCAATTCAATGAGTGCACAATACAAACTTATACTAAGTGCACAATATCAATGTCCTCTATGTTCTAGGTGCAAGTAATTTCTTATTTCATAACCTCAATGAATGCATAAAGATATCAACCTTCACAAGCATGCTTGTATGTGTTTTTATCTTAGTATATCTTTATTTGTGATTCATTTCACTTTATACAAGATGAAATGAGACCCCATTAAGCTAAGCACTCTATTTCCCCACAATAAAATAATAGGAGAGTCTTTGTCTTTAGGCAATTAAGCTCCCAAAAACTCACCGATTAGTCACCCAATGACAATAGATCCTCTGATTTTCTGTCATTGACCAGTTAATCGATCAAAACTTGAGATATTAATCACTCAACATTAGGCAATGCTGGTGTTGACCGAGTGGGCGCTTAATCTCCCAGCTCTTTTTCTTCTCTGGTCTTGGACGATTAAGCGGCCAACTTTTGGGCGCTTAATCGCCCAACACTAGATTTTCCAAACTCAACTTCTTTGAGTTGACAACCTATTTCTATCTTCCATATTTAGCTTCTAAGTGGTTTCAATACCAAAACATAGCTCCAAAACATATAAAACTCATGTATATCCTTCTTAATTCTATCAAAACTCATTTTTGAAACCTTAAGTATATGGAATTCTTTAAATACAAAGAAGTTTAGAATTCAAAACTATGCATATATCAACTTTTGGATATGAATCCTCAATTTCTAACTAAACACCATACAAATTATAGAAATACAAAGAGGAAGAGCAAAGAACACCAAACACATGTTTGTGCAATTTCAAAGCAATTCATGAACTCAAACCATACATATAATCAAACGCATGTTACATAGCAATCAATTCCTTCATGTCAAGTTCTTCCATACAACTCTTAATAGTCAAAGGGAAAAGGAATAAAGAGAAAGAACAAGACAGCAACCCCTACCTCACTCTAACTTGTTGATGTTTTCTTTCTTTTCCTCTCTTTCTTTCCTTCTTCTCCTTGTTGATGGTTGTCTTCCTCTTTTTCCCTTTGTTTTCTTTCTTTTCTTTCTCTTTCTCCAGCTCCAGGAAAGTGGGAGTGAAGAGTGCAAAGTGTGAAGTATGAAAAGTCAAAGAAGAGATAAAGATGAAGAGAGGAGAGACGGTGGAGTGGAGTGATAAGGATGGAAATTCAACTGAAACTGTTGTATCTCTTAGGAATATTTTAATATTCTATATCCAAGTTTTTTAACTTCCATAAGTGTTATAGAAAATTTTAAGACTTCTTTTAGTCCTTATATTCATTATTTCATAATTTTCTATACACTATTAATTATTACTTAAGTTCTATTACTCTTCCTTAAGTTTAATTAAACTACGTTCACTGATATTTATCTTAACTTGTATTCTTTTCCAAAATATTCTTCATCCTCTACTTGATATATTCACAAAATCTTATGATTTTTTGAGTTACTTAACTATTTAATTTAGCCTTTAAACATTTATCCTGTGATACCGAAAATGTTAAACTAATTCATATAATTTTTCAAATTATTACAACTCATTCCAATCATTTATAACTTATAAATAAATTTTTTATATCTATTTCTATCATTTCAGTTGTTTAAAGCTAATAAGTTAGGGATAATGTTACAATTCTCTCATTCTTTTTTAAAATTTTGTCTTCAAAATTTGATTACTTTATGCAAAAAAACTCTGAGCAGTTTCGTATCATGTTAGATTCAAGGTCCCATGTAACTTCCTCTGAGTCAATCTGAATTGAATATAATTATTTAAGATCAGAGTCTATGAAATTGATATATGTAATAACTAATTTCCTATTTATATAGGATGTAATTGATGTTTATATTTATGAGAGATTTTGTGAAAAATTTATGACTCATAAATATGTATATTTACTTATCTAATTACGCACATAAATATCTGAGATTCAAATCTAGTGAAGCGAGTTACTTATGATCTGCAAACCAAAATTTTGGTTTAGAACAATTTATATAAAAAGTTAAATAAATTGAACGACATTTTGTTATATATATACTCCCTTTATTCTTTTTTATTTGTCTTTTAAAGTAGTTGTACAAAAATTAAGAAAATTATTAAACAACTTTAATTGTATGTAAAAATAAAAATATTTGATTTAATAATTCTTTATTAAAAAATTTAAAATATTATTATTTTTGTTTTAATATTTTCTATCATTTATTAATGTCAAAAGGTAAAGTTTTAAAAAATTTATGTTTCATTGATATTTTAAAATAATAGATAAAGAAATAATTTTTTTTCTTAACAGACAAATAGAAAATAATGAAGGAAGTAAATAATTATTAAAGATTAAAATAATAGAAAAAATACACGAGTGAGGTGATATTTTTAATAAAAGAACATTTAGGATAAATTTATTTATTTTAAAGTTAGAGTAAATTATTAATCTCAGCAAGAATTTGTAATATACGGGAATTGCTATCACACTCATGCAAAATCATAGATATCAAAATTTGTGCTGACGTGGACAAATAAAATAATAACACATGAATTAAGTGAAATTAAGATGTGTTTTTATAAATTTAATTACAAATAAATACTCTTCAAAAATAAAATTACAAGATAGTCCTTTTTATTTTTGTTTTTAACATTAATAGATTAAAAATAAAAGAATACCAGTGAAAAAAAAAAAACTAAAAGAGGAGGATCTAATTGTGGTGGCCGTTTGGAGGGTTTACTGTGTTTTTCTCCTGCAAAATCTTCATTTTTCCTTAGTCAGGAAGAACTCTTTCATGGGGTCCCTTTACGCCCCCACGATATATAGCTCCTTCATGTCCTGCAACAAGCTTGGTTTGACCGTCGTATTTCTCAATCTTATTCCTTGAGTGCTTGATTTGATATACCAACCAGGCACAAATCGATGGGGGCAATAAGTTAACCATGATATAGTCATATACCAACAAGCTTGATTAATGGGATTGACCTAAGACTGCAGTAAATCGATGAGGATAAATCATGAAAATAAATCGATGAGGGCCATGAAGTCCATGTTGATTCTGGCTTCGAGTTTAATTTCACAGGTGCTACTTTGTAGTATTCCTCCTTTATAATCGATAAGGTCCATGAAAAGTGGCATTATATTCCCGAACATTCATTAAACATAATAATTACTATATTGTACAGTCAATTAATCACTTGTTGTCTTGAAATAGCATAGCAAAGAGCCAACTATAATATACTGCTAAGATGGCAAAGATGAAACATTGTGGGGTTACGTGGACAATCAGAATGTTTCAACTACTGTAGATCAAGCAAACAAGTCCATGTGTTGCAATGTTGATTATATGACAATTTCTCCTGGGTTTAGATATTGATTGGTTATGCTGTGAAATCAATAAAAGCTGTTTTTGTGGTTTTTTTTTAAGTATTTTTTGCAGTGTTGGGCCAAAGTATAAAATGCTTTTAAATAACAACAAAAGCAAAAAAATATACTGTTAAAGAGAAGCAAGAAATTGGTGCTTCTCCTAGGAAGCAAAAGCAGAAGCGAAAAACTATTTTTGAAGAAAGCTCTTTCTTTCTAATAATGCTTTTAATAGAAGCACTTTTTGAGGAAACAGTTCTCAAAGAAATAAAAATTTCACAGTAAGCGCAACAACATGCACCAGTAGACTTTATGATGGCCTATGTTTTGCTATTATTTAACTTGTTTTATAACAGAGCAGTGGTTGTTTTGGATGCTGTATGAAACCCACACCAATTATAGCTGTGGATGAGCCGGCAAAGGGACTAAGAATTTAGGGGCAGACAGTGAGAAAACCAACTATATCAGATGGTTTCTGGAGTTCAAGTACATGTGATATGGATAATAGCACTATTCAATCTCAAAGCAGTATCTCATCTGTCAGTACATTAAATCAAATTCTCTACATAGCAGTGGAACTTCTACTTCTGGCGCCAATCCTGAATTTGTAAACCAAGGCAAGTTCTATATAGGTTTTTTTTTTCTTCCTAGTAATTAATATTGGAATGCACATCTATACTTTGAGCATACAACAACAACGACCAAGCTTTTTCTCACTATGTGGGATCGGATACATGAATCAAACGACGTCATTGTACTTTATCATAAACCAAGTTTTTAAAAATGTCATTCAAATCTAAATTTTTTTTATCGTTTCAGCTATAGTATTTCTTAGTCTCCCTCTACCTCTAACTATTGGATTATCCTCCACCTGATCTACTCTCCTTACAGGGGCTTCTAAGAGTTTTTTCTTTACATGTCCAAATCACCTAAGGCGAGATTCTCCCATCTTTTTCACAATAGGTGCTATCCCTACTTTCTCTCTAATGCATTCATTCCTAATCCTATATTGTCTTTTATGGCCACACATCCATTATCACATCCTCATCTCCGTGAGACTGATCTTATGCTCTTACTGACCTTTTACTGCCCAACATTCAGTACCATACAACATCGCAGGCCTTATAATTGTGCGATAAAATTTACTCGTAAGTTTGAGAAACACTTTTCTATCACAAATAACTCTTGAAGCACTCCTCTATTTTATCCATCAAACTTGAATCCTATGGTTTACATCTCCCTCTATCTCTCCGTCATTTTGTATGATAGATTCAAGATACTTAAACCATGTAACTTATGGTATGGTATGGTCTCTAATTTTCACCGCTAAGCTAGTATTAGCATGCTTCTTACTAAACTTACATTTCTTATACTCCGTCTTACTCCTGCTTAGACGGAAGTCATGTTCTTCCAAAGCTCGTCTACATAGTTCTAGCTTCCCATTTGTTTCCTCTCTCGACTCTCCAACTTATATCATCTGCAAAAAATATGCATTGTGGCATCGGCTCTTAGATATGTGCAGTAAGCACATTCAAGACCAAGGTAAAAAGATATGAACTCAAAGTTGATCATTGGTGCAGTCTTATAGTTATAGGGAAATCTTCTGTGACTACACCATGTATTCTCACACTAGTTTTAACCCCATCACACATATCTTAGATTGCTCGAATATAAGTGATACGAACTACTTTCTTCTTCAAAGCCTTCCACGAGACCTCTCTCGGTACTCTCTATCGTAGGCTTTTTCCAGATCAATGAAAACCATGTGCAGGCCTTTTTGTTTCCTCCGATATCTCTCCATCAATCTTCATAGAGATAGATTGCTTCTATGGTTGACCTCCTAGGCATAAAATCAAATTGATTCTCTGAAATATGAGTCTCTTGTCTTAATCTCCGTTCAATTACTATTTCCCATAACTTGATGGTATGACTCATGAGCTTAATCTCTCTATAATTTACACAGTTCTGTATATCTCATTTGTTTTTATAAATACAGATTAAAGTGATTCTCCTTCATTCATTTAGCATTTTCTTAGACCTCATTATATGGTTAAACAACTTTGTGAGCTAACTTATACTTTTCTCTCATAGGTACTTCCATACCTCAATAGGTATATTATCTATCAAAGAATAAAGTTTTTTTTTTTTTGTATTTATTCTATGAATAAGATATGTACAATGTATAGACACTAGGTCATATATGGGATTAGACAATCAGATCCCATGATATCAGGAAAGAGAATATTTTAAGGATGAAAAAATAAAAATCCTAATCAACCTAACCTATACTAGGAGACAAATAACATAAATATAAAAAAATAGAGAGAATCCCAAGGAATATCACATGTGAATCCCAAGGGATATCATATGTGACTGACAGCAGATTCAACTCCACATGGATCCATATGGATCCACATGGATTCCAACACTCCCCCTCAAGTTGGTAAATAGGTATTTTCCATTCCCAGCTTGGATATGATTCTTTCAAATGAGGAGTTACTTAATCCCTTGGTGAGGACGTCTATAAGTTGTCCTTGAGTGGGCACATATAGGGTGCATATCAAGCCACTGTCAAGCTTCTCCTTGATAAAATACCTATCCACCTCAATATGTTTATTTCGATCATGTTGAACCGGATTATGGGCTATGTTGATTGCTGATTTATTGTCACAGTAGAGCCTCATAGGTTCTTCCCACTTAATCTTCAAATCTTCTAGATTGATTTTAAGCCAAAGTAGTTCACATACACCTTGTGTCATAGCATGAAATTTTGCTTCAGCACTAGAACGTGTTACTACACATTGCTTTTTGCTTTTCCAAGTCACAAGATTTCCTCCAAGAAGAGTGCAATACCCGGTAGTTGATCTCCTGTCAGCAATTAACCCTGCATAGTCAGCATCAGTGTATGCTTCAAGTGTCATATTTCCATTTCTTTTAAACAAAATTCCTCTTCCTGGAGTTCCCTTGAGATACTGCAGAATTCTATGGGTTACCTGTAAATGGACCTCTCTTGGGCTATGCATGAATTGACTAATCAAGCTCACTCCATAGGCAATATCCAGTCTGGTGTGGGATAAGTAAATGAGCCTGCCTACCAAACATTGATACATCTCCTTATCAACTGCAGTATCTTTTTCTGCATTTCCTAATTTTAGGTTCGGTTCCACAGGTGTGCTCACAGGTTTACAAGCTGTTTTGCCTATTTCCTTGAGCAAATCAATGATGTATTTCTGTTGGGATATAAAGATCCCTTTCCTGGAGTGTGCCACTTCAATCCCCAAAAAATATTTCAATTTTCCCAAGGTTTTGATCTCAAATTCCTTGGCCAAACACTGACTCAAGGTCTCTTGTTCTTTCCTATTATCTCTAGTCAATATATTGTCATCCATATACACTAACAGCATTGTAACTCCCCCTGACTCAGAGTGTTTGATGAATAATGTATGATCCCCTTAACTTTGCTTGTAGCCCAAGGCTGTCATGACTCTAGTAAACCTTCCAAATTAGGCCCGAGGCGATTGTTTTAGCCTATACAAGGTCTTTTTTAACTTGCATACTGTGTTGACAGTCATCTTCTTCTCATATCCTGGTGGCATTTTCATATAAATTTTCTCCTCAAATTCACTATGCAAGAAAGTATTCTTCACATCAAATTCTTATAGTTCCTAGCCACGGTTGGCAGCAAGGGGTAGGATCACTTTGATAGTATTCATTTTGGCAACCGGAGCAAAAGTCTCTGAATAATCAATCCCATAAGTTTGTGTGAACCCTTTTGCAACCAATGTTACTTTGTACCTCTCAATTGACCCATCAACTTTGTATTTTACCGTGTGCACCCACTTACACCTAACTGGTCGTTTTCCTACTAGTAAAGAAACAAGCTCCCATGTTTTTTTTTCTCTAGTGCTTCAATCTCTACATCCATAGATTGTTTCCATTTTTCATTGGTCAAAGCCTCAGAAAGAGTAGTGAGTATGGAGGTGATGTTTAGGTTTACAAAGAATGTTCTATGGGTTGGTGAGAAGATTTTAAATGAAGGATAATTTGAGAGAGGGTATAAAGATTGTTTGGTACTTTTTATGGTTCCTTTTCTAAGGACAATTAGAATATCAAGATCATCTTTAGTAGGTTTATTTTTTTTTTTGTAAATTTTATTATTCTAAAGATTATTTTGTAAAATTAATTACTAAAAATAAAATATTTTACATGACATCATCTTACTTTATGACTAATTTTTATTAGTCAATATAAACACGAGTTTTGAAGTTTAAACTCGTATTCAGATTTTATAGAATTATCTTTATAAATAATCTATTTAAAATATTTTTAAATTTAAATTTAAATAAAATGATGTGACATATTTATTAAATGTACTTATAACGAAAAAATTTTAAAAAAATATACAGTTAAGATAAAGTAATATTCATTTCATATAATTACACAAAAACTCAAAATATAATTTAAACCGTGGATGTGATAAAAAAAGATGTAAGAAAGAAAAGGGAATTAGTTATGATAAAAAAAATTGTAGGAAAGTTTTTTTTTTAGACATCTGCAGAACTTTTTAAGAATTTTTCATCATTTTTCCTGTTCGAAAGGATTAATCTACATGCCACCAATGAATGAAAAATTGACACGTTATGGTACATGAACAGTCATGGTGGCCCCTTCGTTGAGTGTGAATCTGTGTGATATTCTGATTTTGGATAAATAAAACAAGACTAACCTTGGGTTCCATGGAAATTACGAGAGCTGTTTTTTATTTGTGTTGGAAAATATAGTAGAGAATAAAAAAAATATATGAAACTAAATTTTACTGAATGATAAAATGTGTTTACAGCAAGTTAATTACATGGCTTATATACAATAAAAGAGAAAAACTAACTATTACCTAATTGTTAATTCAAGAAATTAATTTAACTAATCTCTAATTAATGTTAACCATACTATATCTATGATAATAATTTGTTTCCTTCGTTTAGCAATCACACGTGCTCCATTGGAAAATAAACGCATTTCATGGGTTAGTGGTACGCCGACAATCGCGAATGAGAATTCTCTAAAATAATTTATTGATAAATAAATATTTATTAATAATTAATAAATGAACTTATTTATCAATTAATAGTTAATAAATATTTATTTATTATCAATTAATAATTAATAAATATTTATTTATTTATAAATTACTACTTTAAAAGATTTAAATCTGACAATCACAATTCGAGCAGGTATATCATAACCAGATTGTTCAGTGTTTTCTTTCTTGGAATAGATTAAGTGTGTATTTAAATAATTGTAAAAATTTAATTATTTTAATAATTAATTATTATATAAATTTTTTTATTATAATTGATTATAATTAATTTATTTTTATATTTAGATATATTAACTGAAAAATAATTTTAAGTTAATTTATTTTATTTAGATAATATAAAAAATTATTTGTATGTATTAAATTATAAAAATAAATATAAAATAATTAAAAAATATTTAATAGATTAAAAAGGTTAATTAAAAATAAAATAATATTTATATATCAAAATATAAATTAATCTCAACAACTTTTTTGAAAAAAAATATACAAATGATAATTTTTTTCAAAAACTGTTGCCGTACAAAATTTTAACATCAACTTTTATGCAAATTATCCAAACATGTTGATGATTGTTTGCAATTGCTAAAATCCAACAGAAGTTGTTAGATGCTTGAAATAATATGAAACATACCCATTTTAAGTGTGGTTTAAAATAATTGTAAAAATTAGATTATTTTAATAATTAATTATTATATTTTTTTATTTAATTGATTATAAAAAAGTTTTATATTTGATATATTAATTAAAAATAATTTTAAATTAATTTATTTTATTTAGATGGTATAAAAATAAATTATTTTTATACATTAAATTATTAAAATAAGTATAAAATAATTTAAAAATTATTTAATTAATTAAAAAATTTATTTAATTGAGAACAAAATAATATTTATATATTACTATTTTTTTTTTATAAAATGTTCAACCAAAAGTTTATCCTGTAACAGCTTTTTTCTCCCCCAAATAAGCTATTGATTTTTTTCAAATATTCATTCAAACACGTTGCTTTATTTGTGCAACAACTGAAATAAATAAAAAAATTGTTAATTCAACTATTTCAACTGAATCAAACATACGCTAAGTGGCTATCCCTACGTTCACAGTCAAAACTCAAAAGCAAAAGGTAATGAAAAAAATAAATAAAAAAACTCCTTTTAATTTATTAGGCTACACTTGTAGTGGTTGTACACTGCTTGATGTGAGACATTCACCTTATATTGGATTGTGTTCTTTTATATAACTATCACTCTTAGAACAAGCACGTTATAATACGTAGTATAATTATTTTTTTTAAAAAAATCATGTGATCGGTTTTTAATAAGTGATATGTATGAGATTGACGACTGTATCCTAAAACATTTAAAATTATTCCTATTGATAGATATATGATAACATTTCCTCGAGACAAAATAACTTATTTGACTTTATGGCTTTCAACCTTTTATCTTGCTCTTCTCCAATTTTTTGTCCCTCTAATTTACATCAATTTCATTTCTATTCTATACCTACATCGTGGTTGGCCTTAATATTATTAGCACGAGTTCAATGGTGATATTTCTTAAGATTAATGATTACATCAAGTTCGATTCAAAATCTCAAATTGAGACAAAGACTTTGTTGTAGGTCAAATTAATTTGGTGATACGGTCAAAAAAATAGACAGGGATAATCTCCCTATAGTTCCAATACAGTGCACCTAAGTTTTGTAATATTTTTGTCTTTTTCTAAAGTTTATTTCGTCATTCTAACCAATTCTAAATATATGTAATTTTTTTATACAATCAATAAATTGCGTTAGTTAGTGAATCAACATATTGTCGTAGCTGAATTTAAAAATATTGAGTGGAAGTTAGACTAATATGATATGGGATGTACAAGAAAACACTCTAGCGCTTATGTGTTCCAGATTTCTAGTCATTGGGTCCACAAATTGGCATTGAGATGCATATGTATTAACTAATAAAAAAATTCAACAAAACTCCAAATGCTCGAGCGCATAATAATACATTAATACCTCTATACTAAAATTGCAGAAGCACAATAATATTACAGCAGCATCTTCCATATGATATTTGAGCTGATAGATTTAAATAAAAAGATAATAATACCTCTATCCTAAAAAATAATACCTTAGTTATTAGTAATTATAAGTTTTTCTTTAATAATAAATACTCAAGCCAATATATTGCATGTAATAGCTAAAATAGGGATAGTGTAAACTAATGTCCATATGTAATAGACGGATAGTCTTATGAGTGTGATGCAGTGGTGGGATAATAATATTATGACCATTAGAAGTTGAGTCTTCTGACCCGTCGCCTTTGAGTTGTTTATAATTTTAGAATACATTTTTATAATTTATATTGATGTCTTATCCAGCATTTTCCATTTGTCTTTGCTGTCCTCCTTCGTCGCTTGTCCCTTTCCATCTCAATCTTAGAGGACAGAAAAACGTCGCAATCATCCTTGCCCATGTAAAACAAATGAATATGGTGCTGAAATTGGGCTGGACTAATAGTTGCTGAAAATATAGTTGCACCTTGTTCCTCTTTTTGTTCATAAAATCTTTTTCTTTTTAAAATAATAAGTCGTGGGCACGACCCCATTGCATCTAAATGCGTGTTAACTGCCAGTTCACCTGTTATGTTTTGCTGCTTTGGTGTTAACTAGTAGGAAACCGTGTGATGCACGGGTGTTATTCATTTTTGTTGTGTGTATTTGTTATTTTAATAATTAAAATTATTTTAATTATAAATATTATGAATTAATTTTAATTATGAAAATTAGACTATTCAAATGGTAGGTAAAAAAAGTAGAGATACGCGCAAGGAAAAAAAAAGTAACTAGCAGGGATGATAGTATTAATAAACAAAATTTGATTTTAACTTTTAATTTTAACTCTTGTTTTTTAATTTTATTTAATTTTTTATTTTTAATTTTAATTTTATTTAATTGAGTTAATAAATATATAAAAGAAATTAAATAATAAAATTAGAAATAAGAGCTAAAGTGAAAAGTTAGAGTGAAATTTTGTTGAGCACTAATATACCCCTCCCTTCTATCAATTAAAATAGCAAATTCCAAGATTTCGGTACTATTTCACGGGCAGACATTCTTATGAAACATTTGTCAGTTTATAAAATCTTGGCAATTATATTTACATCTCTAGATGTTTGAGATTATTATACTGACATTTAGGAAAAGTATGTGCAATTTCTTAAATAAAAAATATGTGGCGTGTAAAAAATGTCAATAAAATAAAGGATATGAGTGTAATTTCTTAAATATGAAGAATGTTAGATGTAAGAAGAACTCACCTCATAAGAAATAATTAGTGTAATTATCCCTTAAACTTTTTTCGTAATTTGTTCCTTTACATCATGAACCAATTAATAGGTTCAAATCAAGTATTTAATGAGGGGCTAATGAAGATGTTGGAGAAACTTAAAAATGGTTACAAGAGAGTTTAGCTTTTCTGCTCATCTATCTTCTTCAGGTACTCGTTTGCCTCTACCAGGGGACCCTCCTGATGGAGATGGGGTGATACAAACTGACATGGAGATCTCAACATCGACTTTGGTGCCCTTAAGAGGGTTTAGGGATAAGCTAATGGGGATAAGGCTGCTCCTGCACTGGGGTCAAGAAAGGACTTGCTGGCTAAGAAGCTTGTTTCTATTGAGTTCATCAATGGTAATTGGTTGCTGCCAAAGGTACACATGGAGAATAAAGTGATTAAGGATCTTTCCATTCCTTGGAAAGAGGCACTCATAGTGAGGGTCTGGGGGAAGAATCTGGGGTACAAACTAATGAGGACAAAGTTGAAGGCAGTGTGGAAACCTACAGGGGATCTCGATATTATGGACGTTGGTCATAGGTTCTTTCTACATGATGAAGTTCAACGTGGAAGAAGGTAGAACGAAGGTTATGGAGGGAGGGCCTTGGATGGTTTTTGACCATTGGTGTGGTGTGGAATGTGATTAAAAATAAATATTAAAAACAGTTACCAAGTTCTACCAAAAATACAAAAACCTTGCAACCAATCAGTTGTAGTTTGCTATCGTCCACGTAGTAACCAATTCATCAATTATCACTATCAATCTAATTCCTAAATTAAACTCGATGAAAATAAACAATAAAATTAAAGGGGTTTGTTAATTAAAATTAACAAAGAAATTAAACTTAAACCAAAGAGAATTATCTTAAAGATATTGGTTAAGAGATGGAATCAGATTTGTATGATTATGCCAACTTACATACCCTTTATACCAACATGATTAATTATATTCTTATGTAATTGTGGATAAATCCCATGTCTTCCTTAAGTTTCGCTTAATTCAACAACCGTTTTAAATCAAACCCTAACAATTAGTTATTTGTAAAGCTAATCTTACACTATAATTTATTAAGATTAGAAAGATCTAATCTTTGCTTGATCATATGTTTCACTAGCCTGAGCAGTGGTTTTACCACTCTCGAAGTTTGGCAGAATATAAAGACCTTTATATTGATTTATGAAAAACATATGAATAAAAACATAATTGTATTGATATAAAGAAGTATGCAAGATTTACATAATCAAAACTAGAGTTTCATCTTCCCTTAACCAATCAAGAAGTTTAGCCACACATGGCAAAGTTAAAATCACAAGAAAAATAGAAGAAAAACATAGTTCTGTGCGAAAACTAAATATCAAACTAGTTTCCAAATATGATCGATCTCAAGGAACCTCCCTTCCCCTTGGTCTTTGTGATCTGTCCAGATCTCCTTTAAGGGCTCTAAGCAAATTTATAGGTTTGGATACCTAATTAACATCAAAATACGAATTTAACTTTCTCTGACGTCATATGACACGCATAAGGTAGAGACACGGGCCGTACACGCCGTGTCGTTTTGACACGCCCAGACATCTTCACATTCTATGCCTTCATTTTCACTCAAATTCTTTACAAATACTTTTCTTTCATTGCTTCAATAGGTGATATTGATCTCCTTAAGCATTCATCTCTCTCCTTAAATGGTCATCAAGTTCACGTTGGACTCAAACACTCAAAGATATCCCGAAAAACATAATTCATTTATGAGTGTTTATAACCACATTTAAGCATAGTTTCACAATAAACATCCAATTAAGCTCTAAAGCGTAAACTTAGCTAAATATCAACAATTAAGCAAGCATATGCAAAATATGAAAATAATCGACAGTACCCCACACTTAGCCTTTTTACACTCCTGGTAAGACCAAACCAAGGAACAGAGAAAACAAAACAAATTCAAAACCTAACAATTTAAAGAACTCAATTTCCAATGATATTCAAGAGAGGCAAAAATTTTTAAGCAAGAAGAGCAAGAAAAGGTTCAAGGGATCAAAACATTCAAGAGATAAAAATTCTTCACATTTCCAACCAACAAGCAAGGTATCTTCAATTTGAAAAGCATGAATTAAGAATAATAGATCCTCACAAGATACACTCTCAATCTCTCAAGTGTTTACAACGTAAGTATTTCATTCAATTCAACCCATGAAAAATGCACTACCATAAGCTTGCTTATCTTCTACTTCTCCACTACTCAAACACATGGAGGACTTTATTTAAGGTTGTAATAGAAGGTAAAGGAAGGAAATAATATAACTATGGTAAGATGAGCACCCAAGAGAATGAAAGAACATTCTCAATTGACAAACATGAAATTTTTATCCCCTCAAATCTATATAATGCACATTCTCTTTATATTCCTTTCCTTTTTCTTTCTTTTCTTTTAATTTTTTCTTTTTCTTTTCATATTTTTTTTAACACCTTGTATATTACACATCAACTTGCACATCTCTCACACTTGTCCTATTAAACACTTGCAAGCAAAAGAGCTCCTCCAATGAAAATGAACCAATGCTCTCCCATTCCCTAAGGTAAGGTAAAATCATGATTTTTCACATAAAGCATATAATGAGGTAAGACAAAAAATAGGCAAATAGGTTCAAGGGGTTAATCAAAGGGAAATAATGCAAGGTTGGTTATTTGGCCAAAGTAGGTGATCACAAAAGAATGCCTCAATCATGTTCATGTATACAAGTGAGAATGTAGCTTCAAAAAGAATCAAAGCAAGTTCTAGAGTGATCAATATGACATGAGTGAAAATCACACAAGAAAGAAGAGAATGACATAAATGCTAAATCCATCCATCAAAAGGCTCAAAATCTTATCAGGTATGTATCTATCAAACTCAAGTCATCAATCAAACATCCAAAACCAAGTATGTCAAATTCAAGATGAAAGAAAACATTTATAAATCATAACCTTGAATTTCAATTGTTTCAAACTCAAAATCTTCACAAATCTCAAAACATCATTGGAAATCAAATAAAAAAACACAATTTTTTTTTTCAAAAATAGAAAACAGAAATAAAAATAAAAATAAAAATAAAACAGAAAACAAAATGTCAATTCTCCCCACACTTAAATTCTACATTGTCCTCAATGTAAACCTCAACAATAAACAATCATTAATAAATCTAGGACAAGTAAGATAAAAGAAAGGGAAGAAACATCCTTATCAACTCAAGTAACAGAGGTAGATGAAGAGATTTCCACCAGTCCCATTGGCGAAAGCATAATAACCAATTTATGCTTGAAATAACACCACCGGGATCAAAATTGAAGTTAAGCTGGGCATTACCAGGTCCCAGGTTTCCTTAGTTTCCTTGACCACTAATATGTGTACCCACTTTATATGCATTTTTTGTAGTGAACCATGGTCCAAAAACAAAATCCACTTCAAGAAGCATCCTGCTTTTTCTTCCTCTTGAAAACTCTGTGGGTGGCTGTTTCTCCTCCCTTTGGGTCTTAGATTCTGCTTTGTAAATAAAATCATCAACATTCAAATCTACAGAAATCTCAACACGACTAGCACATATGATATTAGTACATGAGTGACAATGAATATAATTATTGAAACCAATAAAATCAGGAAATTCATCACACAACTCATCATACTGTCTCTCTACTACCTTAGGAAGGGGTTCAAGAATACTTATCTTGGGGGCCTTAGAGTTTTCCCCCTCCTCACTTACCTTTTCAGGCTCTATTTCTTTCTCTTCAATAGCTTGTGGAGGAGAGGTGGGTTTATCTAACGTCTTGTCACTATGCAATGTGACAACACTAGGATCTTCCTTCACATCCTCTTCTGGTTGTGAGGGAAGTCTCCCAGAAATTAGGCTCGACATCTTGCTGAATTCTGTGGCTAACTGTCCCAAAAAGTTTTGCAGGTCATCGCTTATGGCCTTTGTTTCTTGCTGAAACTGAATGTTATTAGTGGACATTTGTCTTATTAGCTCCTCCAATGAAGGTTCAGTTTGCCTAGGAGGTTGAACTTGCTGCTGCCCATAACTCAAGTTAGGAGAATCCCACCACCCTGAATAATATGTATTGGAGTAGGGGTTGTAGTTGTCGAACGGTTCAGAATATCTCCATACTGCCTCTACCTCCTCATTTGTATTTACTAGGAAAGTGGGACACAAATCAGTGGGATGTCCAGATGATAAGCAAATCTCACAAGCATCCATGATCAATGGACATCAACACCTACAAACACTCAGAAAGAAAGAATCAAAAATCAAAATTAAAAACAAAAACAGAGTAAAAATAGGAAACAAATCAATAACGTAATTAGAAAATTAGTTCATCGGCAACGGCGCCAAAATTTGGTGTGGTGTGGAATGTGATTAAAAATAAATATAAAAAACAGTTGCCAAGTTCCACAAAAAATACAAAAACATTGCAACCAGTTGTAGTAAGCAAGGGTCAATCCACAGAGAACCAATTCAATTAACACTATCAATCTAATTCCTAAATTAAACTCTGATGAAAAATAAATAAAAAAAAAAAGGGGGTTTTGTTAATTAAAACTAACAAAAGAAATTAAACTTAAACCAAAGCAGTAAACACAAATTGAATTATCAAGTTAAAGATATTGGTTAAGAGATGGAATCCACCACTAGATTTATATGATTATGCCAACTTACATACCCTTTATACCAACATGATTAATTATGTTCTTATGTAATTGTGAGATAAATCCCATGTCTTCCTTAAGTTTCGCTTAATTCAGCAACCGTTCAAATCAAACTCTAACCATTAGTTATTTGTAAAGCAACCGCTCTTACACTTACCTAATGATTGCATTAAGAATTAGAAAACCAATCACACTAAGATCTAATCACACACCGGGATTAAATTGCTTAGATCATATGTTTCACTAGTCATACCACTCAAAATCACAAGATAGCAATCCTAGTTTTACCAAAGTTTGGCAAGAATATAAAGACCTTTATATTGATTTATGAACAAAACATATGAATAAAAACATAATTGTATTGATATAAAGAAGTATGCAAGATTTACATAATCAAAACTAGAGTTTCATCTTCCCTTAACCAATCAAGAAGTTTAGCCACACATGACAAAGTTAAAATCACAAGAAAAATAGAAGAAAAACATAGTTCAGAACGAAAGTGCAAAAGAAAACTAAATATCAAACTAGTTTCCAAAAGTTGGGGATGATCGATCTCCGATTTGCTCGAACCCGAGACTCCAATCTTTGATCCAATCTCCTTCCCCTTGGTCTTTGTGTTTCCCTCGGTTCCTCGACGGCTCTCTCTCGTCCGATCTCCTTTAAGGGCTCTAAGCAACCCTATTTATAGGTTTGGATACCTAATTTAACATCAAAATACGAATTTAACTTTTTCGGTGCAACGACACGGACGTGTCATATGACACGCCTGCCCAGCCCCGTTTTTCATCGTCACCCGATTCCATGTATTTCACAAGTCGAGAAGAACACGGCCCAGTGCCCCGTATTTGACACGGCCGTGTCGTTTGACACGGCCCACCCCCGTCAGTGACATGGCCCCAGTAATTTGACACGGCCCAGTGCCCCGTAATTCGAGGCCCCTAATTTGAGACCTTCATTTTCAGCTCAAATTCTTTACAAATACTTTTCTTTCATTACTTCAATAGGTGATATTGATCTCCTTAAGCATTCATCTCTCTCCTTAAATGGTCATCAAGTTCGGTTCAATGCTAATGGACTCAAACACTCAAAGATATCCTGAAAAACATAATTCATTTATGAGTGTTTATAACCACATTTAAGCATAGTTTCACAATAAACATCCAATTAAGCTCTAAAGCAGAAACTTAGCTAAATATCAATAATTAAGCACATATGGAGTCTAATTAAATCAATCATAAGACAATTAAAATATGAAAATAATCGACAGATCAACCATTATCTGTCAGTTTGTCTATGGTATCCTGATTTCAAAGCCTCCGAGTCTACAGTGGATAAGACTATTGTTTGGGTTAGGTTCTTATGTTTTAACTTAATATTTTATGATGAAAGTTTCTTGCTTGCTTTGGCCTGAGCAGTGGGGAGACCAGTAAAAATTGATATGAATACCCTTAATGTTACCAAGGGTAAGTCTGTGCGTGTATTTGTTGAAATATTTCTCAAGGAACCCGTGATAGGGAAAGTCTGCATTAGAGAGTCATGGCATAAGGTAGAGTATGAAGATCTTCACATTCTATGCCCTAAATATGGGTTCTATGGTCACGTTGGAAGGGAGTTTACAATTCAAGCAAATGCAAGCAATGCAACAGTGATGGTGATTGCAGAAGAGTTATGGCAGCTAGGCTTCCACAGGGTGAGATTCCACGTCCGTATCTGTCTCAACAAATCATTAATTTTCCAGGAAATGATCAGGAGGAATCTTCTCCTCATGTGGAGTGGTTGATAGTTACTACTTACTAGGAAAAAAAACTTGACTTCAAACTGCCATCTACCAAATATAAGCGAGATTCCAACCATTTCAAATCTCTACGTGATGATAGGGTGTTGCATGAGAAGGAACGCCAATAAAAGAGTTGTTAATGTGCCCATTAATGTGTCTAAGAATTCTACTAATAAAAGGAAGGCAATTATGGAAAATCGTGAGAAGTGGGGCTCATTCCAAATAGGTTGTGGTACACACTCAAAAGAGGTGGGATTAGAGGTTAGTGAACCCAGGGATATTTCGCATTGCTTTTCCTCTTGCTCTGTGGATATTCTTTGGAATGAGGAATGCATTGGTAAATTTAAGCCATCTAGAGGGATTCGGTGAGGGGATTCTCTTGCTCCTAGGGATGGCAACCGGCGGGGCGGGGACGAGTAGTAGCCTCCCGTTCTTCGTCCTTCGTTCTCGCAAATAATATTTGTTTCCGCCTCTATCTTTATATCTGTGTGGGTTATCATTTATCATTTTTTTTTGCGGGTAAACAGATACTTAATAAATTGTAAAAAAAAAATTAATAAAATTAAAAAATAAAAAAGAAAAAAAAGTATAATATTATAATTTCTCAAAATTTGTCTCACATAACTTAATCTAAAAATAATTTTAAACACTTAAAATACTTTTGATTTATATAACTCTACTATATTTTAATTTATATAATTAAATTTTTTAATAATTTTATATAAAATATTTGTGTAATTTTTTTAATACTTTTCGCATGCATTTGAGAAACCACCCTCACTCCTGCTCCATTTATTAATCAGAGATAAAACAAAACGAGTATTTATACTCGCAAAAAAAATTAGATAGGTATTATTTATACATGTCACGAGTATTACCTACGAAAACAGATAAAATTGACATCCCTACTTGCTCCTTATTTATTTATTTTCTGTATGGAGAGGTTGTCTCATTTAATTTATCATGTTGTGGAGCAAAATCTTTGGCGTCCAGTTGTGCTCTCTAGAGGTGGGCCTCCTATATCCTATCTCTGTTTTCCAGATTATCTCTTTTTATTTGCAAAAGCCTCCCTTGACCAGGTGCATGTAATTAAAGCTTGTCTTGATATTTTTTGCTCTAACTCAGGCAGAAAGTTAGTGCTGAAAAAAGAAGGATTAACTTTTCTAAAAATGTTAATCACATTAAAGCACCTGAGATTGTTGATACCTTTGGTTTCCAACTCACGAATGATCTTGGCAAGTATCTTGGTATGCTGTTGTTCCATAAGAAACCTTCTTGCCGCTTCTTTAACTTTATCACTGATAGACTTATGCAAAGGTTAAGTGGATGGAAAGCTAACTTCCTATCTCTTGCGTGTAGACAAACTATACGTCAATTTGTTCTTGCATCTATTCTCTCCTATGCTATGCAAATAGCTGACTTCTCATCTTCGATTTGCGATGACATAGATAATGTGAGTATCCAATTTCTTTAGGGGTCTACTGTTGAGAAGAGAAAAATCCACTTTGTCAATTTGAATTTGGTTTACACCCTAAAGAGCAAGGGTGGGTTTGAGCTTAGACATGGGAGAGAGGTCAATATATATGGCTTTTTGACCAAAATGGGTTGGGATTTGATATCAGATAAAGATGCTTTGTGGGCCAAGGTTCTACGACATAATTACAAATGTGGTGGAGATGTTATTCCTATTGTGAAGGCTAGGAGCAACCAATCTAATCTTTGGAAAGGTATTACAAAAGCTTGGCCTGTGGTAGAAGACAATATCATTTGGCGGATCCATAATGGACACTCCACTCCTTTTTGGATAGCTAGATGGGTTCCTTCTACTGGGGCTTTGCTTCCTTAGCCACCCACCAACTTTTGCACCAGGAGCTAACTTGGACTGCTGCAGGTTAAGTTACCTCCAGTGGGTGTTGGAATCGATTGGAATATTCTCAGCCAAGTTCTACCTAATAATGTCTGTGGTCTTATGGCTTGGGAGCCCAACCATGGATGGCAACTTCTCCATGAAGGGTACTTACAATTATTTGGCAGGTAACATTAATATTTCACAGGATAGATTATGCAAGAAAATATGGAAGTGGCATGGTATTGAAAGA
Source organism: Ormosia semicastrata (assembly GCA_029884595.1). Taxonomy (NCBI): domain Eukaryota; kingdom Viridiplantae; phylum Streptophyta; class Magnoliopsida; order Fabales; family Fabaceae; genus Ormosia; species Ormosia semicastrata. The sequence continues at coordinate 2,361,690 of JAQQTO010000012.1, read as the reverse complement.
ATAAAACCCTTCATGTGGTTGCTGACCCAGGGGGGCTTCTCGCCAGTGATAAACGTTATTAGAGGCAATTTGCAAACTCTCCCTTGTGCCAACGTTGTGATAATTCATTTATTGAGACAATTATGCATGATGTGTGTGATTGTGGTAGGATTGGCAATTTCTAGACTAGATTGTTTGGAAGCTTGATTCAACCAACTTTTTTCCAACTTGACTTGTATGCCTGACTTATGGACAATCTCAATAATACCACCTATGTGGATGGTTAGCCCTAGAATTTTCTGTTTGGGGTGTGGCACTTTAGAAATGAAGACATTTTGGTGTTCAAAATGTTGACAACAGTGACCTCATTATTCGGTTTTGGTTGCATGTCAAAAGCTATTTATCTACCTAAAATGCTGCCAACTTGATACATAGACGAAACTATGATAATGATCATTCTTTTGCTTGGATATTTCCCCCTAGATTGGGTTTGCCTTAGCACCGATGGCTTTGTCTTGAACTATCAGAAGGCGCCTGTGGTGGCTTGGTGCAAGATACCTCAGGAACTTTTATTGGTGGGTTTGCAGCCAATTTGGGGGGTTGCATCTATCACTATTTCAGAGCTCCTGGGCATTGTTCATGGCTTGAAATTGGCTTAGGAATTGGGATATGGGAAGATGTTGTTGCGTATAGATTCTAAGAGTGCCTTATCCCTTATCAAAGGGCATTGTGTGCAAACTCACCCAACTTTTGCACTAGTTCGACAGATTGATGATAGAGAAATTCTTAGTTGTAACACGTCAAATTCATATACATTTATAAAACATTAAAAAAAATAATTTTTTGTGATGAATAAATGTAGTGAGATTTATTTTTTTTCTCTTTAATTTTTTTTTTAATGTGTAAATTTAACATATTAGATATGTATATAACAAAGAATATCTCTAGATGATATGCTTCATAAGAGCTGGACCATAACGATTTCCCACACTTATAGGGAGGTAAATTATGCTGTTGATGCTTTAGCTCATTTTGCCCAGTCGTTGGACTATGGTCTCTCTCAGTTTACCTAGCATCCAACATGTGTCCTAAGAATCCTAAATAAAGATTTAGCTAGAATTTCTTTCCAGTGAGGTGCCTCGTACTTTCTCTTTTTTGCTGTTTGGGTGGTCTTCCACCCCGTTGTTCACAAAAAAATGGATGTTGGAGAGTTTGAAGAATTGGTTAGAGATGAAAATCTATAATTGAATGAAGAGCGTAGAAATTAATCATATATTTGTATGATTTAATACAGGAAAATAATTTTCTTATATTATTTTTTATCTTATATTACTTTTTATTATATTTTTAATAATTGTGATTAAATAAGAAAATATAATAAAAAAGTAATATGATTAATAGTATAAAGAGTAATATAAAATGTAATGTAAAAAAAATATGGTAAGAAAATTATTTTTTTAATATATGACAAGAAAAACATTATAATTTGGAGTTTTTGTTTTTGTCTACTCGATATTAATTGTACTAGCCTCATATGACAAAGGTGCATTTATTATATTTTAAAAGTGATCCTTCTCTCATATAATACGGTGAAAAAATGCAGTAAGTCACACTCATGTCAAATATTATTTTTCTGTTTTGTTTCGTTTTTTTCTAAGGCTGTCGTTATAAGAAGGGAGTGGATCCTCTCCTGTTCCTAATCTCACTATTTATTTTGTAGAATTGTATATTTTGTTATTGATCATAATTTTTATTTTAAAGTTTTAAAGGATAAGATTTCATCCTGTTCCAGAAGTAACAAGAGAGAATCCTGATCCTTATAAGAATTGAACAATATTTAATACTTATTACATCTGATATCATTTTTGTTTGATAAATAAAATTAATGTTTGAGATAGTTATAAAAATTAAATTATTTTAATAATTAATTATTTATAAAAATTTTTTTGTTATAATAAATTATAATAAAAAAGTTTTATATTTAAATATATTAATTAAAAAGTAATTTTAAATTAATCTATTTTGTTTGAATGGTATAAATAAAATTATTTTTATGTATTAAATTATTAAAATAAGTATAAAATAATTAAAAATATTATTTATTTAATTAAAAAAATTATTTAATTAAAGATAAAATGATTTTATATATCACTATTAAAAATAATTCTAATAATTTTAAAAAAAATACTCAACCAAAAAATGCGCCTCCAACAATTTTTTTCTCAAAAAAAAAGTTATTGATTTTGGGAAATAATTTTCCTAAACTGTTACACACTACTTGCAATAGCTTAAAGCAAATGAAAAAGTGGAGCTGAACCAAACATGCTTTAAATCCACATTCTTACTTTATGTATTGTCTTTACAACCAACATTATTATTTGTTTGAGAAATTACACCTATATTCCTATTTATATATATGTTCCTACAACATTTGCTCTTGCAAATGCTAAACTAAAAGTAGTCAAGTGTCTTAAATAAGAAGAGTGTGAAGTGAGAGATCTATGTAGCCCTTGATTACAATTTATACCGTGAGATTAATTAATCCTAGCATTTGATTTGAACCCGAGAAACATGCTTTCAGGCTGCTTTTGACTGTTTCAGATGGAATGAATGAGATATTGACTTTTTTTTTCTCAGAATATCCTTCTACTTAATATGTAAAAAATTAATCTTTTAAAATATAATTAAATATTTAAATAATTTTTTTAATATTATTATTTTTATATATATAAATCTTAAAATTAAATTGAATATCACATATTTAAAATATTTAAATTCCTTTCATTCAGAAAACAAACGCTTCCTAATAAGATATTCACTTTGGTACTCCATTTCGGATGATTTAATTTGATTATTAGCGTTTGCGTAAGTACCACCTTGCCTACCGAACATGGTGGTCCCTCACAATTGAAAAGTCATTAGAATTATGTTTAGTTCTTTAAAATTAACACAAAAGGATACTTAAAATAATAAATAAGTTTAAACTTAACAGTTCATTGATTTTTGCAATGTTAACAGTGTATACATGTGAGAAAGCACTTTTGGGAGGGAGAATTTCAGTATCCCGAATGAAAATTAATTAGTCACGGTAAAATGGTATGAGAAAACCTTGTATAAAATTAAAACTATAAAAAAGAAACTCTAATGGGGTAGTCATATTTAAGTTAATTGTTTAAAACTAGTTCTCACATATTTTCAAACTATGGTAAAATAATTAATTAATCTTATTCATGGACTCATCAATTTTTTTTTTTAAAAACTCATCTCTATAACATTAAAATTAGTCTAGATTAGTATATATATATAAAAAAAGTGGTCCTAGATTAATTCACCCAAAAAAAAAAAACAGTTAGTCTCGATTAAACATAGAATAACGTTTATTTCATTTAAAATTACTGTTGGAATTATATACTTCAGCATTAGAAAGATAGGGCCATTCCATTAATTATTATATTTTTTTTGTTAAATAACTATTATATCTTTATTCCTCCAATATGATATATTTTTCGTGGGTTTTCGGCGTGAATAGTTTAGTGTAAGCTTATCAATTAATAATATTTTTCGTAAAATTAAATATATATATATTATATTTATATTATAAATTTATATGAGAGATATATTAAATTAAATTATATATTATTATAATTTTTTCACGAAATATAAAATAAGTTTATAAATAAATTAAATAAAAATTAAAATATTTTACTTAGACGCTTGTCACTTATCAATCGATGACCGTTTATAATTTTACGGTATTTAAGAAATAACTTTTATTCTTCTGCTGTCTTTGCTTTATACTATGTTTGAATGATAGGTAATGAGGGGAACAGAAAAGAAATCAAAAGAACGGAAATGACTTCTCTTATTTGAGAGTTTTAAAATGCATGGGAACGGAACGGAACACATGGAGAATCATTTCTCCCCTCTTTCCCTCAAATACCTAACTTTTGTTCTCCCAAAATTGAGATAGAATGGGGAACACATGGGTAATTTCGGTCCGTTTCGTTCCGTTAATGAAACTTACAAACAAAGAGAATGAAAATTATGTTTCATTCTATTCCTTTCCTTTCCGTTCCATTCTCATCTATTCTGTTCCGTTCTTTTAATGAAAAAGCATCCAAACCTAGGGTTAGATTTTAAGAGTCGGGTGTTATATAAAATAGCTTCACTTGCCAAATAAATAATGAAAAATGATGATTTTACATATTTTTTAAATATATTATTTTTTATCACATTTTTAATAGTTATAATTGAGTAAAAAAATAATATAATTAATAATAATAAAAATAATATGAGAAAAAAATATAATAAAAATATCATCAGTAATAAATAATTGATACTGCTCCAGATTCAACAAGGTTGTCTGTGATATGACAGAGCATGCAACAGTTTCCATTGCTCCCTCGTCCATCTAGCTATTACACATTGTAAATGTTTTATCCTTTTATTCGATTTTTTATTAATTTTTTTAATTATTAAATAAAGAAAATATTAAATATTTTTTATATTATTAAAATATTAGATGTATTTTTTTATTTAATATTAAGAGAGTTAGGAAAAAAAACTTATAAGAGTATATAGCATCACTCGTTACACATACTTGCTGTTTTCCCCCTTGTTTCCCTTTACGTCATATTTTATTCGTTTGAGCTATCATCTGCAGTAGCTCATATCTTGCTTTGATCTCACGTTATGCTTCTGTCTCACTCATTCTTGGTCCAATGCAGGATGCAATAATTCTCAAGACCATTAAGAGAGCTTTCATACAAGAAAGTTTAAGACAACTTCAGCAGAAGGAAGGGATTACGCCTTTAGCAATTTTGGAGTTGGTCAAAATAATACGCAATGCATACGAAATAAAAGTGGTTAGCATTTCATACAAAATTTAAGACCAATTCATTTAATTTAATTTAGCATCTTAACCAACATAATATCACTTAAGTGTTAAGAAAGTTTAAATTAAGTAGTCAAAAGATTTGCAATGTTAATGGTTTGAGCTTACAACAGTACACTCTTAACAAGATTGCTGTCACACCCTAAAAATGTATATATAAATACCTTAACAATGACAAAAAAAAAATGCTTCTTCAAATAGTCACCACTAATATAAGTTAATTATTATTATAAAAGCAGTCATTAATTAGCTAAGTTAGGTAATAAAATTAAGCTTAACTAATAAGATCGAATTACGTCAACTAAAAGGCATTAGTGTCTATTATTGCTTGTGATTCTTTATATATATCCCAAAAAAATAGCTTATCTTACCAAAAATAATAAACATTGATATATGAACAATAAAGCAAGTAACTTATTGGCTTCCCAAGTAGGAATATCTGTATTTTTTTGAACCTTCAACTTTATTGCAAACAACTTACAACAAAATATTTGTTGGTATTGGGTAGCTCAAAAGAATTAAGATAATATTTTTTCGAAATCTTTTTGTAAAAGATTGGATTAAAAGTACAACGTTCTAATACCATCTTCATAGCTGTTGATGATATTTATTTGCCATCTATTTATCCTGTTCCTAAAATCACAAAGTTATTCAAATAAGTTTTGGGAAGAAATATACAAAGGAGTTTTTTTTCCCCAAAAATAAATAATTCATTATTTGAATGAAAGGGAAAATAGGTCCTAAGTACAAAAGTTGAGACATATATCTAAAAGAGATTTTTCAACAAGTTTGTAAGTGTGACCGGTTGAAAGATACAACAACGGTGGTGTGATTTAGGTAGAGTACATTCAAATTCTCTTGACTTCTTCATTGTCATTAAGCTCTTGGCTATACTTATTCACCAATTGTTCCTCAAATATAGCCTTTTGAATAGGGATGTTGACAAGAGATGTGACATCTTACCTGACCTACTAGATAGATACGTTAACGAGGGTGCACGCAGGATAAAGAAGTCTTGTCCTTAGGAATGTTAGTAGATAATGCTCCTAACTTGATTCTCATAGGGGTTCAAAATGGTGCTCATTCCATGACTTGAGTTGATGACAAAGGTCCTAAATGCTGATGACTTTTCAGTGACTAATAGACCGATGGAGTATTGCCACGATGTCTCCAACTGTTGGGGTACCTTGTTTTCTTCGTCCTCGTCACCAGTGAAGGTATTCAATTCTTGGTTGCTAAACGAGGCCATAAAAGTTGGGTGAAGTAGATGCAGTGGGCCTTGCAGAACCACAGGAGTGGGTGCATAGAGAGCAAAAGGGTTACTACAAGATGGAAGGGGTGGGGTCGCAGAGCGGTGTCAGTGGTTGCAGGGTATGATAGAGTGATGTAGCGGAATAATGGCACTAGGCAAAATGCAACAACCAACCAAGCCGCAACCACGTGGTGGAGCAGTCTATCAGAGGAGCAGCATCATGTGCAATAAAGATAGGTTTGGTGATGCATCTATCGAGTCAGCGTACATAAAAACATCACGCGCAGGCTCGGTGATAAACAAGTGAGATAGTTGGACACCAAGGCTCGTTATGAACGAGACAAAACTCGCCTAAGGGGATGCTGCAGAGTCGTGCCAAGCTGAAAGGAGGCATCACGACTCCCCTAGGCGGCACACGCCACACCCACAGCAAGCAACGCACCCAAGGGAGCCATGGACAAGAGAGAAAGTCAAGTGAGAAAACCCTAATAGAATGGGAAAAGACACCCTACTAAACAGAGGACGAATTCCTAATGTAAGTACACCTATAGAAAGAAGTTTATGGCAAAGCACAAATATATATATATATATATATATATATATATATATATATATATATATATATATATAAATATATAAGCTTATTTAGTGAGAAGAGTGAATCTTAATTATTGAATTTTATATGAATAGTCAATATTAGAATATAAATATATGTAATTTTTTAAAGTGTTATATGACTTTTAAATAATTTTAATCTTAACCTTTCATGTATAATTGTATGGTCAAGATGTCATAATGAATAATCAAAATTAAAAGTTATTTAAATGTTATATAATCACTTAAAAAATCACATATATTTATATTCTAATCTTGACTATTCATGTAAAATTCAATAGAAAATTTATTCCTATCACTTTTTACAATAAACAATACTTTCACCAATTTTGTTATATATATATATATATATATATAAAAAGAGGATCATTCCTTAATTCTATTTTTTATCTAATAAGATTATTTCATTAAATATAACATGAAAGTAGATCTAATTTAAAAATAAATATAAGTTTATATATATATATATATATATATATAAAAGAAATCTATCGAAATAAAATTGGAGCGTCGTCTTATATTTTGTCTTATTCACCGACAAAGTTTTTATGGAAGTATATTTTTTTTCACAACTAAATTTTTTGAAAAAGACATGTCATAAGTCAAATAATGACTTACACGTGGAATGTTGATTAACATCAAAATTTATGTTATATTTCCTTATGCTTTATTAATTACTTTAAGGTAAAATCCAAATTTAATCATTTTTTAGTTGAAATATAAGTCTATAATGCTATGCTTTAATGTTGACATATGGATTTGTTTTAAAAAGTTTTATTTGCTCTAAACTATTTAACTTCAAAGTTCAAACAATCGAATATTCCTCTAGTCAATGAATTGATGCTTTTTTTTTTATAATTGAATTAGGTGTTGAGTTAGTTTGTGTGTATTTTCACTAATCAATTTTATCAATTCAATCAAAAGCAGACTATCCACATCAAGAATAAAAGATCCACAATAATATTTATTATCGCTTAACCTTAAAAAATTAGCATAATTATGATTAAAACATGTAATCATGCTCCAACCTAAAATTTATGTTGGAATGTTTGACTTATGACATGTAAACATGTCATAAGTCTATTACATTTGGTATACCCCTAAGCCTTGATACTTTATTTTTTTGGTCAACAGGATGGGATGGTTTCATAGTCTGTTATCAATATTATTGCTAGATAAATTTGGTTAACATTTAATTTTTATCAATTCAATCAAAAGCAGGTTAAAAAAATCATGTGTATACTCCTTGATACTTTATGTTTGTCAAACTTAATTTATTAAAAATTTTTAACATTTAAAAAATTTTTAGAGTATCTTATTTATTTTTTTTTTATTTTTAGAGTATCTATTCATTTTTTTGATAGGTGAGAAATTAATCTATTAAAATATGATCATATGTTTAAATGAAGATTTTTTCTAATGATATTATTTTTTATACATATAAATTTTATGATCAAATTTAGAATTACATATTTAAACAACTCATTAGTTTCTTAAAGGAATTTATAATAATATGCAAACAAACTCAAATATTTTTTTTTCTAGACAAACAAACTCAGATAATGCTTATATTTATTCCGATTAAAATATTGATTCTGTTATGACATACTGAGCTAGAAAATCTGATTCTTATTAAAGTGGTTGGTCCATGCTCACACTTTAGCATTCAAATATTGAATTCAACCCATGCAATATAATCATTATATTTTTATATTAAATAGTATATGTATATTTTTTATATTTTATATAATATTATTTATTATACATATTTTTTAATTATTTTCTCACACTTAATTATATTTTTTTAAAAAATATAAATAATATTTATATTCTTTTTTAGAGCATAAAATGATCATTTTTTCATGCAATATCTTTGGAGTTGATGTTATAACTATTCCACATGGGTCCACGTCGACATCATTCTAAGCTGTGTCACTGTTTACATGTGTTATCAGACAAAGTTGCGTAGCAATAAAGGAAAGAAAAATCTCCAGTACTTCATTTAGAATTTAATTGTTGATGACTTTTATTCTTAACCAACCGCACTGATCATATATTTGAAAACAACAAAAAGAAACTATCACAACTCCTTTTTATTTATGGATTCATCAAAATTTTATTACATGTCAATTGTACAGCATAAGGTGATTCCCTTTGTCCTCCCTTCCTTTTCTTAAATTAACCTTATCGTCGTAGGAATTGATATCTAATTTTTGCACTCAATATAAACAATCTTACAGATAAGTTGGCTGACAAACTCTATATTTAAGTATTATTAGTAAATGAAAACAAATTCAACTATTGTTGTTGATGAGAATTGACTCAACTACGAAGATTGAGTTGTGTGAATGCAAAGATTTTGAGCTTGAATTATGTTAATAGTGCTTTATTAGCAGGTTATTTGAAATTATTATTGTAAGTTATCTTCATAAAAATTGTGACAACACTAACCTTTGAATGCGACGACTATCCATTTTCTAAACTTGTGATAAATAAAAAACAGTCAACTGTTGTTAAATTAGAAAATAAAAAATTATAAACACATATATTCTAAAATTTCACAAAAAAATTATTTATGATATATTTAATTGAATAAGTAAAAAATAAAAAATATGTAAAATAGTGGATGAGTCGAGACTACTTTTCAAACCAAGAATGAAAATAAAGTATTATTTTTAACATTTTTATATAATAATCTCATTTTAAGATTTTTACCTTTATACTCTTCGTCATTCAGCAAAACAAAATCAGGATAAAAAAATTATTGTCATTGTCTTTTATTTCAAAATATTTTTGTATTAAAAAAATCATTATTGTGGCTCATATTCTTTATTCAACTGATAGAGTACATCTATTCACATATATATGGATATATTATTGTATATTTATACAGTTTTAATTATCTTATTATAGTTAATTTTATTGTATTTTATATACACTTACATTCAAATTTTGTTATATAATCTTAGATGTAAGATAATGTATTTTTTAATTTTTTTTGACAATCGTTTATTTTCTTTTAAATATTTGCAAGATTTTAATTGATAACTTTTCTTTATTATTGGCGAATAATACATGTTGCACATACATTTACAGCAAGTACATCACTTCAAATTTGTGTGAGTTGACAAAATAAGAAAGTAAGCCTGAGTGTATAAAAAATAAAGTAAAACAAGTTATAATTAAATAATAAAAATAAATGTTAATTAATCCAAGTAACATTATTCATTACGGTATAACTTACTCACGTCCAACGGCTTAATTTCTAGATATTTTATGTCCAATTATTTGTCTATTTTAAAAAGATTTGTATTCAACTATTTGTGCTTAAGATCTAAACTTTAATTAATCAAATAAAAATTTATTTCTAATCTTAGTCATATCCACGATCCACCCCACTTATCCATGGTACTATATGTTAAATAATAGTGTTGCTTGTCTCGTAAATCGATATGAATATATCTGCTTAATAACGCGATAAAATAAGTGGTAGTGACTCGAGAAAGCACGACACCGATACGATATAGTGGCGGTGACTGAGAAAACCTTGACCGACTCTAGCTATTGGTTTGTGTGGCAACGCAGAATGCGCTGTCAGATGGCAGATAAAGAAAGTGTACGACATAATGAATGGACCTATTTTTTATTTAAATAATTTTAAATTCTCTTGATTAATATTTTTAATAATTAAATATAAAAATATTAAATATTTTTAAAATTTTTAAAATATTAAATGTTTTTATTATTTTATTTATTAAGTATTACAAAAATTATTAAAAAACCTTTTAAGATGTTATAATAAAACTCTTTTCATTTATTTGTTAAATGTTTCATGCACCGTCTTTCATTCAAAAAAATTATTACATGTTCATAAATCATAATAAGCTTGTATTTTATGATAAATTTTTATTATTAATTTAAATTAATAATTTGATATTTATAAAATTTTATTTAAAATTTATAGTAAATATCCTTCCCAGAACATATATTAATTGTGTTTCAATAACATACAATAATTTCTCTTCATATGCACACACATATTGATTTGCTAATTGTACCAATTTTTATTAAAAATATTAAATAATTATATTTTAACTATTGAAAGATATATATATATATATATTTTTTTTAATTTTTTAAAATATCCTTTACTTGATAAGTGATAGTGAAAAACTAATTTTTCACAATATAATAAGATATTTAAACTAAAATTCCTCCTAAAAATGGTACACTTATTATGAACTTAGACATTTACAAATTAATTTTATTAATTTAATCATTTAGAGTTTAAATTTTGAATATTTTAGTCCACACAACAAGTACTATTCACACATTATTCATAGATGAAAACTAACATTATTGGAAATTAAACTTTGAAAAACTTAATTGATGAAATTAATTTATAAAAAGCTAAATTGATAATCTTTGTGAGACAAATAAAACTTTACTCTAAATTTTTTTGAACATATTATATATACAATAGATAATATTATATGAGTAATGCTTAAAAAAGATAAATAGATAATAAATAGAAAAAATTATTAATTATATATACATTTTGTGTATTTTTAATATATTTGTATAAATTTACAACCAAATTTAACAACCAATATAAATATGTTTGTATGTATAAATCGGTATCTATATAACGGGATCTTTATATGAAAACTTTGATCCATATTCCCAAAAGGCTCATTTGAAGTTTTGAACTCATATATATGTAGGTAGCTATATATGTTGTCTTCAGATTTTGTGTTGTTGTCTTTAGGAGCTAGTCTTCAAGTGTCTAATGGTGCATACACAATGAGTATCATTAGCACAACTCTTGAAAATAACATGCAACAAACAAGGTCATTATATTATATTTTTCTATAAAAGAGAGATAGAGATACAAGTTTTAAAATTCTCAAACTTAAACCCCACTCTGTTCCTTCATCCCCAGATGAGCAACCGAACCTGATTTCTATTGATTATATGAAGGGAGTAGTTCTTACCAAGGATCCCAGTGTTGACTGTTGAGGAGGGGTTTGGAATGGATGGGCCTTCGTCTGTCTGTTTATATGATGGTTAAGCTCCTTGGACTTAGGCTTACTATCGGCTATAAAAACAAAAGAGATGACCTGTCAAAGTGCCATTGGTTAGGTCTACAGCATCTCTAGAGGTCAGAGCTCTGGCTCCAACAATTTGCGTTCAGCATTCAATAAGACGTAGAGCTGATAAAATATGGATCAGGTCACGTTGGGTTGAGTTATTTTTGGATTGGGTTGGGTTGAGTTATTTTTGGGTTGGATTAAATCAAGACAAATATATTTTGAGGTAATATTTTGTTAATTTAATCTAATTTATTACGGATTGTGGGTTGTGTGGATTAGCCCACAAATCTCATATATTTTTTTTAAAATAATGAATTTAATTTTTTTAAAAATCTAATTAATAAGAAATTTGAGTTACTTAATTTGTTACTTAATTTTTAGTCAATGATAAGTATATTATTTTTGTTAGTTTTGGTCCCTTTAAAGATTTTTTTTTGTCTTAGTTCTCGTTGTTAGTAAGTCTCCGTTAAATGCTTACATGACAAACGAAACGATTGACATATAACATCAATGAGTAAAACTTCCGTTTGTCACGTAAAAACTTAATAGGATTTTATTAACGGTAGAGACGAAAATCAAAAAATAAAAATTTAGAGTGACCAAAATCAACAAAAAAAATTAAAGGAACCAAAAGTAAAAAATATTATATTTTCAAAGACTAAAAACATATTTAAGCCTAAAGACCTTAAAATTTAATGTATTTAAATTCTCTAATGTAAATTTCTCACATGATCATGTCGTGTTAAGATTGAGAAAGACGTAAAAATATGACATAGCCATATGAAAGTTCATATGAAAGATCAAATTTACTAATCATACATTATTATCTATGTGATTTTTAAAATAATTATTATAAGAGTTAAATTTTTTATAACATGATAATACATAATTGAATAATAATGTAATAAATATTGTATTCAAATTAAATCTAATAAATAATTTGGCGGTAGATATGAAAATCATAGAATAATCACTTTTGGCGATAATTTTACAATTTTTTTAATTTAAAATTTTGTCTAATTGATATTATTAACTTGAAATTGTATGAATAATTGCTTTGTATAAAAAAATTTTAAAAAATTAATAATAACTTAAAAGTAAAAGTAAAATGAAAAGTCCACGTAGGAAACTCCGACAAATAACAATAGTACCGCAACCTCTCTCCCCTAAAAGTTGGGGTACCTTCCGTTCTTTCTTCTTCTTATTTCTTTCTCTAGCGCCTCACAGAGAGAGGGGGAGAGGGAGAGAGAGGGATTATTCATTATCCAATCCAATATCCATTGACCATTTGACCCAGAGATTTAGGCTTACTCTGCAAAAGCAAAACCCGTTCATTTACGTTGAGAAAAGCTCCATCTTTAATCTCTATTCTGTTGCCTTTCGATCACACAATCTGTAAGTTTTTTCTTTTCAATTCAATTGTGGTTTGCTAGATCTACAGATTCTTCCCACCATTATTGTTTTGATCTACCAAATCATGTCTCACAGCAAAGATACTAATTATTCTTCCATACCCATTAGCTCATATCTAGAATTGCAGCCTCAAAATGATTCCCCAAATTCTTTTCAAAACCAAAGGTTGTCTTTTGATGAAACCGGTTTTGTGGGATCCAAGTTTGTCATTGACGACGATGATGTTGATGATGATTTTGAAATCGACATCGATAATTATCCTCTTGTTGTTGTTGGGCCTAATCAAGGTTCTGGGGTACCTGGTGCTGTGTTCAATTTGACCACCACCATTATTGGTGCAGGGATCATGGCCCTCCCTGCCACCATGAAAGTTCTGGGAGTGGTTTTAGGGATTGTATTGATAATTATTATGGGGATTTTGTCTGAAATTAGTGTAGAATTGTTAGTTCGTTATTCAGTTTTGTTAAGAGCGTCCTCTTATGGGGAAGTTGTTCAACATGCTATGGGAAGGCATGCCAGGATTTTGTCTGAAATTTGTATTATAGTGAATAATGCTGGTGTTTTGGTGGTTTACTTGATAATCATGGGGGATGTTATGTCTGGTTCTGTTCATCATTTGGGGGTTTTTGATCAGTTAATGGGAAACGGGGTCTGGGATCATAGAAAGCTTGTGGTTCTTGTTGTCATGGTGGTTTTTCTCGCGCCGCTTTGTTCACTGGATAAGATTGATTCATTGAGCTTGACTTCAGCTGCCTCAGTGGCTCTTGCTGTCGTGTTTGTTGTGGTTGCTTTTACTGTTGCTTTCATTAAGCTTGTTGAAGGACGGATTGATGCTCCACGGATGGTTCCTGATCTGAGCTCAAAAAAGGCCATCCTGGATTTGCTTGTGGTGATTCCAATCATGACCAATGCATATGTTTGCCATTTTAATGTGCAGCCAATATACAATGAGCTTGAAGGACGGTCTCCTCAGAAGATGAACCGAGTAGGGAGGATCACTACAGTCTTGTGCATCCTAGTTTATATTTCAACAGCGCTGTCAGGTTATCTACTGTTTGGGAAAGATACAGAGTCTGATGTGCTGACTAATTTTGATAAGGATCTTGGAATTCGGTTTAGCTCGGTCTTAAACTATATTGTCCGGTTTGGCTACATTCTCCATTTGATACTTGTTTTCCCTGTTATTCATTTCTCCCTAAGGCAAACAGTGGATGCCTTGGTGTTTGAGGGGTCACCTCCCCTATCAGAAAGTAGGAAGAGATCTCTGGGGTTGACAGCGGTTTTGTTGGTCCTCATATATATTGGGTCTACCATGATTCCAAACATTTGGACAGCTTTTAAGTTCACTGGGGCAACGACGGCTGTTTCATTGGGTTTTATATTTCCATCTCTTGTTGCATTAAGATTAAGTCATCAGGGGGATCTGAGCCATGGAGAATGGATTTTATCATGGTTAATGTTGGTATTGGCTGTGACTGTTAGCATAGTTGGAGTCATTGGCAATGTGTATAGCATCCAGGGTAAATCTCAGTGACACTTTGTTTTGGTTGCTTTTCATAGGAATCAGGTGGTATTTTTAAATACAAGGCATAGGAAGGTGATTTGTTCATCAGCTCTGCTGCATATGTGACTCAAACAGCAGAAGATAGGCGATGAGAGGATCCTTCTCTAATGTGGGGTTTTTCTTTTTTGCCACGGCTATTATAGTTAGGATATAAGTTGCACATAAAGCTTCAAAAGGCCTTGAGTTTTGAGGAATGATGAATGGTTGATTCAGTATGAGAGGAATTTTGTGGCAGATTAGTTTGCCATGGACATAATTATATATACAGTTCTGTTAGTTCTTTATGCCAGTTTTATTTCTTTTGTTCATTAATTTTACAGAAGAATGGTGTTATAACTTTTAGTAACAGATTCCTACAACTACTTAACAGGTACATTTCCAAGATTTATTTTCATCTTCTAGCAGAAAATTTATGTTCTAGTTGGTTTTGATCTACCAATTTTCTATTTGAACAGTACGCTATTAATACGAGTAACACCTTCAGATACTTGATACATTTTGTCATGAATAATCTCTACCAAAAGCCTAAGGTGTTAGGTCTCGATTACTTTGTCATAGAGGCTCTGATGATGGATTATCTCTTCTAAAAACTTAAATTGTTAAGTGAAGGTACATGAACGATTTATATATCTAATACATTTGAATTTAATTTTAATTGCAGTTCAATGGTTCAACTAGGATCCTTTTTCTTTTGCATAAACCGAGCCTTATTATTTTTCATTTAAGTTCCAACCCAATGCACTTCATCTTTGGCTATAGTTATATAAATGTGTGGTTTTATGAATCGAGTTTATATTTGACCAAGGAAATAAAACAGGAGGACCCTGCACACGGCACGCATACTGGAGACGAGAGACTAAACACTACAATACCACACCGCATAATAATATTCTCCTAATACACACCTGTAAAATTTTCTATTAACAGAATCACATTCGAAGTAGAAAGCAAGGAAAAATATGCTTAACATTAGCACAAATTTGAGCATAAATTTGATCCTTCGTGGATATCATTGTGGGTATGTTTGGATTAGTGGGATTGAGTAAAATAGAAGGAAATGGAATGGAAAAAGAGATATGTTCTATTGTTTGGGTATGTTAAAAAAAGATAGAATAGAATGAAAGTGGATCTCACCAAAAATCACTAATTTTCTTACTCCTTAATTTGGGAGGTATGAGATGAAATCATTTTATTATTATTATTATTATTATTATATTTAGAATTTCATGTCATCCCATTAAAAATCATCAACTTTTCAAACAATGAAATGATAATTTTATTTTATTCTATTTTAAAATATCTAAATAATAGAATGATACTTTTATCTCATTTCATTACATCTCATTCTTTTTCATTAATTACTAAATATCCAAATATAATCTTAAAATACTATTGTTTAATTTCTTTCTCTTTTGTTGCATAGTAAATTATTTTGCTTCCCTGCTTTCGTGTTTAAGACTTCTGTCATACAGTGCAATAGCGTCAGCATCTAGCACCATCTGATAATGCTGCAATAATTGCAGTCTTCTCACAGTATTCTGCACTGATTTCTTTGAGGAATTATATCTAAGAACTAAAATGCATGATCCAAACTCCCATTTGTAGGATATGTATCTGATCTTGCAGTTCCCACAATCACACCCCCCACATACCCTGTCTTACTAATTGTTTCTCCTTAAACTCTCAAGCAATTCTAAATTGTTCAAACCCATATTTGCTGCAATACCAACATTGACTGGCCTGGCCTCTTCCCGTACCAAAACATCATGAGACAAGCATTCTATGCTCTTTGATATTGACCTACCTCAACATGCCCTGACTAACGACCCACATATGAAGAAGAAAACCAAAATCGTTTTAAGCTTTTTACGGCTAGACTTGGGAGAATTAGAGTGAAAGATTGGCCAGTCAAGTTATTCATTCATAAAAAATCAAATAAACATGCACCAGTTATTTCGTGATAATAATAACACAGGTTGATCATTAACTCTTGTTCTCCCTTAAACTTGGGCTTACGTAGTGAAACAATGGGACCCTGAACATCTGATCGATCAATAATAAAAAAGGAAAGCATAGTTGAAGGAAAGTGATGTATTATAGCTAATGGTATGATACAGTGTCTAATGAATTTAAAAGGGCTTAGTTGAAAATTGGAGTTGGGTTGGCTTCATCTAGGCACAAAAAGCAGATTATATGCTTCTTTCTAGCATCATCAATTAGCATTATAATTCGGTATCAATTTAGTATTTTATTATTGGATAATGATTCTTTAAAGTAAGGATCTTTGTAAAATAAACAAGTAAATTTACATTAATTATTGATAGATGAGTTAACATCAACTATTAATAATTAATATAGATTTACTTATTCACTTTATAAAAATTCTTACTTTAGAGAATTCTTATTCTTTATTATTATATTCAACAAAAATAGTAAGATATTGTGAATAATTTCTGACCAGTATTCGAACATTGAGAACACATCTATCTAGTATTCTCTTTTAAATGAAGTAACATTGGTTTAGCCCATTAATTTCATGCAACAGTAATTTCATAATTTCAGGGAAGTTTTTCATAAAGACCCAAAAAAAAAGAGAAGTTCTTTATAGATGGGTTCTCACACATCACGTGACTCGCATAGTCGCATGGTTCATATTTTAGAGCCATATCATGTATAGCTGAGATGCTTGTCCTAGACATACAATTTATTTAATAATAATAATACTTGCACAAATTTTATACTCATAAACTCCACACAAATTCCTATATAAGTTATTGAATAACACTTGCTCTTGATGTAACTTTATTTGAAATGGTCCAAATGAGTCTTCTTTAGAGTATGTGAGGAGTTAATAAGAACAAGTGTCTATGTAAGTATCATTTTAGTCTGTCTCCATGTGCATTATTAACTGTTTTGTAGTTTTAAACTTGATGGAGTTCCTTTTATGCGTCATTTTAAAATTACTCCCATTTTTTTTCACTTTGTAAATTATTCTCATCTCTCTTAAATTGATCCTTACTATACAAATCTTTCATTTATTTTTAGAACTTACAGAAGTTTCTTCTAAAAAAAAAGTTTGGATAGATTTTTAAAATAGAGAAAAAGAAAGTTTGCAAAATAATTAGAGTAAAATATAAGGGAGGTAAAAATGATTTATTCTAAATAACGATATGCTTAACACTTGTTAATACCCATAAAGTCAATTAAGATGTCCACAAACATGCACACCTTTACCAACAATTAACTAATTATCATATAATTTAAAAACATAACCACTTAACCAGGGACGGATTCACGTCCAAAGACTCACTTTTTATATTTTTATATGCTATAATATTATTGAATAATTGTTTGATTACATCATAAAGAGAAAAATATTTGATAATATTGATAATAAAAATATTATTTAATATTTTTAAAATATAAAAATATAACTTTGCACTTAAAATTCATGTAACTTTACGATCTTTCTTCCATCACTGAGTTAACCAAAGACTCACTGCTCATCAACACTTGTATTCGATCTCTTTTGCTTACGCAGTTTGCATGGTGCTCAAATGATACCGTGCACCCAGTTGTGACTAACTTCTCATTATAGTATGGCTTTACATGAAATTAAACTTTGTACGTATCGTTATCATTGCCTTCAATTAATTAGGTTGATGCCCATAATTATTCTCAATTTGGCTGGTTCTTTGAACGAAGCAGATAAAGCTAAACAATCCGTTGCTTTCATCAGCAGCAAGTGCCACATAAGTAACATGGAGTGTTATGAGATCTAAACCTTAATTAATTTATGCGGGTTACAATTAATTCATGCACTTTTTCACTCTTGTTTGCATCAAAACCTCCAAATCCAACTTCAATAACTTGTATGTGGTTCAACAAAAAAGTAGAACTATGTTACTTAGAAGGGGATCCCTTAGAAGGATAGTGATTGCCAAATATGAGGGTGTTGAGCAATCTGAATATCGAAAAATATTGGGTCCAATTATTTTCAGGTGATTTGCAATTAACGGAGGAATGATCATGTGAATCGAGAGAAAATGTGAATTAAGGTTTGTTTGAGAGTATCATTACTCTACCTAGAATTTAGTACACACGGGAATAGTACTCTGATCTTTTATTTGTGCCCGTGAACCTGTATAGATCCAAATTCTAATTGATAGGAGCATGTTCGTAAAGGCAAAATTGGGACCCGAAAACAACTATTGGGAAACAATGGATAGTGTTTGAGCCATTTATTAAGCGCTGTGACAAGCTCCTCCGATTTAGAGAAAAAAGTGACTTGCCATGGAGCCAACACAAGTTATGGATTACTTTTTGTTCTTACTTTCAGCTTTACTTTTTTTTTTTGGAGAAAGCAGCATCAAATTTTGGAACTTAATGAAATACTAAATGATTTTGAAAAAGAAAAAATTAAAGAAAGAAGAAAAAGAATCTCACATGGCACCAGAAAGTAATATAGTTTGGGTGGCCAAAACATTGTCATTTTCTGATGTCGATCCGTCTGAAATTGAAACCATTATACATCTATTAGATCAATAACTTGCATTGTTTCTCAAGAAATTAAGATTAAGAATTCCAGTTGACGAAAAAAGAAATAGTGAAGAGGAAACGTTTATTGTGCTCCTAAAAATTTATGAAGTATTGATATTCTATGTTCTCATACCATAAATATAATATTAAAATACATAAACCAATGTAATTAATCACTTTGTTACTAATGAAGTAACAAGTATAATCTATATTATACATATATGAAATCTTATATATTTTAATTATTAATATTTTTACCTATACAAATTTCACATATAAAAATTTAAATTAATTTTTTTTTATATAAATAATTTTATACATATAAAAAATTTTATTAATTTTAATTAATAATATTTACACACATAATAATAAAATTTTTTAAAAATCAATTAACGGATTATAATGACTAAATATTCTTAGAGCATGGTACTCCAAATCATTTTAAAAGCACCGTACATGTCGCCTAGTGGAGAATGCTTTGTCCCTAATCCCGATACAAGGAAACAAAAAGATGTTTCTTGAACTAAACGTATATTTTTAGTAGCGGCAATGTTTACGATATTCCCAAAATAAATTGCAGCATAGTACTCCTAAAATTTTATCCATTACAACCAGTAATTTTGGTTTTTAATTTTCTCTAGAATCTTATTAATATGTGCATATAAATATTTTCAATTAAATTTTGTAAGATTTTATATATATACTTATTTATCAAAAAAAAATTAGTCTAATTTTTATGTGTATCAATCTAAATATATATAAATATTATCAATTAAAATTTATAAAAAATTTTATATGTATAGTATGGATCATGTCTTATTACATATTAATATATTAAAATTTATAAATTTTTTTTTGTATATATAGTTATCTATGACAAAAAATAAAAATTTAATCTAATTTTTTATGTGTGAATCTTGTTGTATAAATATTATTAGTTAAAATATATAAAAAAAAAATTATATATATAAATAAATTATACCTATTACCTATCAATCAGTTAACAAATAATTAATTACATCATTTATTTATTTTAATATTAAATCTACGGTGATAATAACAATGAGCACCGATGCTCTAATTTAAATTAGGAGCACAACCAACGTTGCCATTTTCAGCAAGTATACTTTTAGGTTTATCATGTAATAAAGGGAGCAAAATATAATACCTGCCTTGGTGCTTAAGAATAATGTAGGAAAAAGTATCTTCAAAGTAATGAAATTTGTCTTTAAAATAAATAAATAAAAATATATTTATTATTAATTTAATTTAAAATATATTATAATTATAATCTATTAAAATTTAATAATAAATATATTCTTATTTATTCGTTTTAAAAATAATATCACTTTAATTATTGATAAGCAAAATATCATTATTACAAATTCAAATCTTTAAAAATCACACGAATCCAATCGTGCAAACTAATCAGACATTATATTGTGCTAAACTAAATAGAAAATACACATAGATTAGAAGTTAATTCGGTAAAACCAGTTACGAGGGACCTGACGTAGACCATATAGTGATTTTCGCAGTCGACAGACCTTCTTGGGAGAAGCACCAAAAAACCCTGGAGGAAGAGACATATATACTTCCTTATCCAAATCATCATGTAGGAAAGTGTTGTGAACATCCATTTGATGGAGTTCCTAACCACGAACAACAGCTACCGCAAGGAAAAAAAATGAACGGATACCATCTTAGCAACTGGGGCAAAAGTCTCATTGAAATCAATACCTGCAACTTGATTGTTGCCAAGAACAACGAGTCGTGCTTTGTGACGCTCTATGGAACCATCAGAGTTGTACTTGATTTTGTACACCCATAGCTCTATTACTGGTGGCAAATATTCAATGGTCCGTGTACCATTATTTTCAAGAGCCTCAATCTCCTTGCGCATGGCATCACGCCATTGAAGATCACGAACGACTTCAGAGAAGTATGTCGGCTCATGTCCTGCAGTTACTGCAGCCAAAAAACGAGCATGGGAAGCAGAGAAGTTATTGCAAGTCACATAACTAACTATGGGATAAGGCGTACCTGAGGACAGAAATTGAGCAGATGACGCAGAAGGGAGGTATAAATGGCGGCCGTATGACAAACATAGTCTCGCAATCATACTAATCATTGGCGTTCTCTCGAGCTGTGCCGGATGTCACCATCAGAAGGAGCAGAAGGGGGACCAGTCGTGCCAGCAAGAGAGGCAGTAGCAAGTGCTTCCAACGCAATAGGATCACTCCCCCTTACTTCGATAGGCCTAGGAGCTGACAACCCATCAGTCCCACTAGACGATGAAGCCACATTATGCGCTGGTTCAACAAGTGCACCAGAAGAAAGCACATTTTATGGTGGATGTGTGGCGTCCAGTGATGTTGGAGGGGTTTTAAAATCCATGTCATAAACCGCAGGATGAGCAGGATTAGTAGAGGTGGGGGAAGAAGTAAGAGGATTATAGGGAAAGTGATTCTCATAAAACACAACATCCTGAGAGTTAAAGAAATCCTCAGTTTCAATATCATTCAATCTTCATCCCTTCTTGCCATGAGGGTACCCAAGAAAGATACATTTCCGACCACGAGCAGCAAACTTGTTTCGGTCATGAGGGATCCTGGAAGCAAAGCAAAGACACCCAAAAGTTTTAATGTGATTATAGATAGGAGTGTGACCAAAAATAATTTCATATGGGGTTTTGCCTTGAAGAATAGCGATAGGAGTACGGTTAATAAGATAACTAGCCGTAAGAATACATTCACCCCAAAACTCAATAAGTAAGTTGGCTTGAAATCGGAGTGCACGAGCTACATTAAGAATATGGCGGTGTTTCTGTTCCACTCGCCCATTTTGTTGGGGGGTATCAACAAAAGATGTTTCAAACAAGAAACCATGTTCAGCAAAATAATGCCCCAAGGTTGTGAATTCGGTCCCATTATCACCTCGAATGCATTTCACCTTCTTATTGAATTGAGATTGAGTCATTGCACAAAAATTCTTAACCAGATTTGCAACCTCCGTCTTATTGGCCATTAAGTGAATCCAAACACCTCTAGAATAGTCATCAACAATAGTTAAGAAATAAGAAGCACCACATGAAGAGGGGACACTATACGGACCCCATACATCACAATGAATCAGCTCAAATAATTCAACTGTTTTGCTGAAACTAACAGGAAATGATGCACGAGTTTGTTTGGCTTTAAAACAAATATCACAAGGTTCATCTTTATTTTTATGACAATCATTACTGCTAACACCAGGAAGAAGACCAACTATTTGTGTAGACGGATGCCCAAGTCGTCGATGCCACACTTGATAAGAATCAGCATCAGTTGCATGATATAGTCGAACAGTCGACGCCGCCGAGCAAAGCCAATAGACCTCATCCTTCTCTTCACCCGCACTAATCACCATCCTTGAAGTACAATCTTGTATCACACACAGTTTGTCAGTTAATGTGACTACACAATTTAAATCTTTAATCAGTTGGGCAAAAGAGATCAAATTACAGGTTAACCGAGGAACATATAAAACATGTTTAATTGTCATATTGTCACCAAGAACCGCTGTCCCTTCTTGGACAACATTGGTATGTGTCCCATCAGGCAGCACAATAGGAGAAGGAAAAATGTTTGAGAGATCCACGAGTAATCTTTTGTTTTGGTCATATGATAAGATGCCCCTATATCCAATATTCATGGAGAAAAAAACTTACCCGTCAATTTTTCATTTGAGGCAGAGTTATTATTCAAGGATTTGAACATATTCAAGATGGTGGCCCATTGATCATCTGTCAAAGCAGGACCCACAACACTTCTATCCTGGGATGTCAAGATAGGCAGAGCAGTGGAGGAGGTTACTGCGAATTGGGCAGCATTAGCAACACCAACGGGAGCTTTGCCGCATCCACGCCCTATGCCAGAATCAACACCTTTGCCTTTCCTGGTGCTCTTGCCACTCCCACGTCCATTATTCCACCATTCCAGATACCCAATAATTTTGAAACAAGAAGTAACCTCATGTCACGTCCTCCCACAATTTGAGCAGAAAGAGTTCTCAGTACGTTCTCTCGTTCCACTATAGTTAGAAGAACTGCCATGGATTTCTTTAAACTAAAGATGAATTTTTTTTGTAAAATAAAATATTCAAATAAAGCGCCTCACGCCTCCTCGTCATGGTCTTGTGGTGTTCCTCTTGCATGACCGGAGAGCATGACCGTTCAAAAGGAGGGAGCGGGTCTTTTAAAAATAATGTTGGAAAAATTCATTTTAACTCATTTTATCATCATCCAAACCCATCAAATATTGGTGAAAATTCTTTTCTTTGCAAAATCAACCTCAATTTCAATTCCTTTTATATAATATTAGTATACTTAGAATTTGTTCAAGTACACTTGCCACATTTAGCAAGCTATTTCATCGTTAATATGTGGATGACTCATCCCAAATTTTCTTCAGATGCCCATTTTAAAATAAAAATAAAAACAAATTCTTTTCCATTTTGGTCACAATGGACCAATTTAATTAATCTTAGTTAAATTAGATTAAATAGGTCCATTGCCAATGGAAAATACGTTGATGCGTAATCATCCCAAAGCTCCTTTACGTAGACCATCATTTAGGTAATAGTAGATTCCATTTAAGGGAAGGTTCAATAGATTGAATGATCCAGGCTACAACATAGAGTTAACCTCCACCAATCCTTTTTATCTCGCTCTGTGTCGACTTTCAACACTTGTCTTCGTTGTTATTGTTTTGGTTCCATTTAAGAAATCCGGAAAAGAAGCGTTTTGCACGAAATGCATTATGCATATTGATCTCCCATTCTTGATAATTATCTCCCCTCAAGGTCACCAGGCATATATTCATTCCAGGATGATAAGAAGGGTGCAAATAGTATGGTGAGGTAAAATCGAGAGCCATCTGCTTCTTCTTGTTCTATTCGTCACCTATCTGCTGCTTCACGTTCGCTCCATCATCATTATCAACCATGGTATTTTGCTTGATATCGGCAAGAAAAAAAAATCAATTTAGGGTTTCATAACCCGCTTTGATACCATAAAGAAATGAATAAGATGCAATTGTGTCTCCTTCTCATTGCCACTAAGGAGATTATATACAGCATATTCACGGAGCTACTCTCCTAAAGTTTAGGAACTAATTATGTATAAGAAATATTCTAATAGCTAAAGATGCTATTTTAGAAGGATTGCAACTAATCACGTGTTAATATACAGCTAATTATCCCAATGGTGGTGATGGCACATAAAATCAATCTAATGTTACAAGTTAAAGTCATCTCGGACAACGATAAGTATTTTAACTAACTTTCTCACTTCCCTTTTATTTTATTTCAAGTGTCTCGAGAAAAAGCAGACTCCAATACTGATATGTATCAAAGGAAACTTTTCTAAATGATTGATAGTTTGATACGGCAAGGTTAAGTAATGAATTCATAATAGTTAGACATGAAAAGAAGGAGTAATTTACAATGTTTCTTATATTATGTTTTATTAAATTTACCTATTGTAGTAAGAAAATTTTTTAACTTAAAATATATAAATACATCACATTTTAAAATATAATTTTATAAGTGTAAATATAAATTTAATTTTAAAAAAATTATTTTCATTTTTATTTAGTTCTTTTATTCCTCCTCTTTCATTGAAAAGCTTACCCATTTCTTTTTTTTTCTTCAAATTTCAAATAACAACATCAACTTGATGGAGATGGAAGGTTCGAGACGTCTGTGCCAATGCTCACGCCCACGAATGGTTCCTTGTCTTCGTTGTTATTGTTTTGGTAAGGTTCAGCTGCAATTACAAGAATATCTGTGAGAAAGAAGAACAGAACAAATGGGATTGGTTAAAGTTGCAAGCTTTTTTTTTTTTGAAGTTGTTGTTGTTGTTACCTAGCGGTGAAATGGGAAGTTGAGTGAAGGCTAGGAGCAACAAGGAGAGGGTGTGAATCGTGCGGTTGAGATTAGAGTTTGCCATTGGAAAGGGGCTTCAACTTGTTTAGTTCTTCATCTTCTGCTTCTGGTTCAGCGGCAGATCCTTGCATTGTCTTCTGAAAAGGTTCTTTGTTTTTGTGTTTTGGTTTGGAAATGAAATCAAGTTGGTGTTGTTATTCATGGGTAGGTGGTGTTGTTGTTGTTATCTCATGTCACTCCTCCCCCGTCGCAGACTGCGTCCCTGCCGCTGTTTCCTCTGATTGGTTGCCCAAGACATGGTGGAGGGTAGGTTGAGCTGCTGTGCTGCTGTGTGCACGGAGAGAGAGGTGTCGTGAAATGATGCAACTTGTTCTGTCAATATGCTTTGAAGTGGAGTGCTGGGATGTTAGGGTGATCTAACTTTGCAATTATTTTTCATAAAGGACTAACTTTTCAATTCAAATAATTTTACCAGCCTAATCAATTACAAGTGATAAATCTTATTCTTTCATTTTTTTTAGTATTAAATCAATGGTAAATGTGGATGTAGCATTGATGCTTACCAAATTTAAGTGAGCATTGAAGACGTCCCCAACTGTTAGTCTTTACTACCCCTTATAAGATTTAATCCGAGTTGTATGTTGAGGAAATTATGAAATTGTGCAAGTGTGTTATCCACTTAAAGAAATTTTTAGATAAACACAATCTGCTACATCATCTTTTAATATACCGTACTTAATCAAAAATTATTCTTTCCACTGATGGAAAGAGCAACAAAAAAGCAAAGCCCTAGAATGGAGTGTAATACTTTGGACAAATTTCAGAAGTAACGGGAGATCAGTCATATTTAATTCATAACATTTGGTAGCAAAAGAAATAATGCCTTGCTTTCAGTTTAACCAAAGTCCCAATCAAAATATAAAGGAAAATGTTAATCTTACATTATTTTTTTATGTGAGTATTACTATTCATGTAATTAAGTGAAAGAAATTAATAAAAAAAGATATACATGATTAATAATACAGAAAAAAGTATAAAAAAAGATGTAAAAAAAAAAAAATAAGAGTTGAAATATAAATGTCCTGCACAATGCCTGAACCGGTTTTCCAAATACCATGTCTGAAAACTCTCGTTTGCTAGTACTTTCCTCCCAGTCTCAACCACATACACCAAACGAGTAGTGGGTGCCCCACAAGACGTCTCTCATCCGTAGCCTTGATTGACGGCATTACATTTCCACAAGAAATTCTTTGGTTTCACTCCTCAAAGTTTGATCACACTTGGTCTATTTTTGGAGGAATCATGAACATGGGTTACATACCCCACATACACCTCCGCTTACCTTTTCTTTATTCACTCTCAAGATTCAACGAATACCCAATTTTTTTTACAAAAGCATATAGAATTTCACCAATATTTGCACAACTTTTATACATGTTAAATAATAATTTCTCATCCATTGCCAGTTTGCCACCCCCGCAATCCAAGTGACTCCTCAAACTTACCACTTTCTTTTCAGTTTCTCTTTATATATTAGTCTTGAAATCGAAGGTCACAATACACAATAACAGTTGACACATTCCTTTAACTCAGCAGGCATGGATTGGTTCTCATGGCTTTCAAAAACTGGCCTTGAGCCATCCCTAGTGTACGAGTATGGCCTTGCTTTTGCTCACAATGAGCTTGAAGAAGAAGACATAATTTTCTTCAACCATGAGTTTCTCCAAAGCATGGGCATCTCCATAGCTAAGCACAGGCTAGAAATTCTCAAGCTTGCTAGGAAAGAGAAGGGAAAGAGCCCAAGGCCAGTGGCAAGGGTCATGGTGGCGATCAAGAGGACAAAGAGGTGCTTAGCTAATTACATTCGGACGTTGACTCACCGCGAAGAATCAGCACTTGTTGTGGTGCCATCAACATCAAGGCCTAGTGGCTTTGGGACAAGGTGGAAGAGTGCTATGATGAAGAGGAACAAAAAGTTGATGGTGCCTAAGCAAGAGAGACCCTTTCTCACAAATGGAAGTCCTATAGTAGTGCCTGCTCTTGATGTTTGTTCTAGTCCTGTGGTGTACCATTTCCAAAAGGAGGAAAAGATGGATGGAAATGATGATGATGATGGGTATTGGTCAGCTGCTGTTGAAGAGATCAAGTGGGATACCTTGTTCCAGGATCTAAAGCCAAACTGAAAGTTCTATTTTTTTTCTTAATTTTTCTTTGGGGTTAACTCTATCCCTGATTTTAGATTAATTGGCAAAGAGAGTTTTTTTTTTTTTTTTCTGGTGTCTTCTACCAGAGAGATTTGAATGTGTTTCTTCTCACAGGGTTTTGTTATTCTTCCGATAGTGGTGGGTCACACAGAAGGGTAAGTTTAGCACCTGTCTGTTTTAGTATTGAGACGGTCTCCTTTGCTTTTATTATATGTTCATGTCCTCTAGCTTTGATAGGGGAAAATTTGCATCAGATTAGCGTCTTTATGAGCAGAGAAGTATTAAGATAGATATTTAGTTCTGTAGGAAGAAGTATATAATTTGAACCCCAAACAATTGGGCTTGAGTCTGCTTGATTTCAGTTTATGCATTGTACTATGTCTTATGGTGACAATACATATTAACAAAGTATATTCGATATTATCTTGGTATTCATGTCTCTGAATTCTTGAGCCTTTCTCCCAATCAGCAAATGATTATTTTACTTCATTTAACTAGAAGAGCCTTAGGAAACACCATTCTCTTCTGAACCCTGAAACATGTAGAAGGAGGGGAGAAGAGATTGAACAAATGACAAGATGATGTCTATTTGCTCAAAGTTCTTTAACAAATGACTGCAGAATCTGAGATGGTGGCTCTTAACTAGAAGCCAAGTTCTTTTTGTTTAGCAACACCAGGGATTGAACAGTGAGGATCCCATTTGTTGTTCGAGTTTATTATTAGTCTACCATCTCCTTCCATGTTATGCTTTCATTTTTACTTTTTATTTTTTGACTCGGCAATATAATGAGCATAACAATGAGTGTCTACCCAAGTGTATCAGCAAAAGTTTTAGAAACTAAAAGAACCAGAGAAATGAGATAAGGAAGACAGCTTTACAGAGATTGAGGCTTAAATATTCAGCTTTTAAAAAGCATAAGCCTTTCAGAGAGGAGAGGGAAACACTTTTCTTACTCGCCTTGTATAAAAGAACTACATCCATTGTAAATTTTTAGTACTTCATAGGATCTTTTTTTCGGATAATATGGTACTTATAAGACTTACCACATGAAAGTCATATGAACCGCAAATACTGAAATCAGAACGGTATGAGTTTATTTTTCATCCAATGAGAGCTTTAAAGCACAACAAAAGGAGTTGGCGAGTTAATGCACTAGTGAGGTAGGAAGAATGGTGATATTGTCAACTGCTTCAGTAGAGTTCTATATTGAGTAGTTTGGCTTTGGCAGGTTCAATTATTTGAAGCATGGATCACTTCAAGTTCAAACTGAGCTGCATCTACCTATGGACATGCCAAAAAAGAACCAAAATTTTGAGGTGGAATGAAATTATGCCGCATGCCATGAGATACAATTTTGGTGCATTCCAATTTGTAGACAAGCTCCTGGAAAAACTTAAGGGAAATTATAAGGCAAAAAACTTGAGGAATAATGTAAAGCATTACTAGTCATTTCTAATTACAATATAGCATCATGGTATGACATATATATTCCTCAATTTATATCTTGGGAAATTCATTAATCTACATCCAAAAAATCTTGATCACATTCTGAGAGTCACAAAAGGATAATTCCCCAGAATTGTTTCCAATAGCAGCTCCAAAAACAGGGGCTGCCTAAGGCTCAGAATTTTTCATTAGTAACACATACAAACCATAAATATGCTAGTCTAGAGTAGCTGCTACATGCTTATTGAAGAATGGCTCCGAAAATTTGGTACATCTTGTACCTAGCAGATAATTTTGTTCACTCTCAGTGATTTGAAGTCTGAGACAGACGAAACGAACCCCCAGCATAAAGCATTTGATATACTGGTCGTATTCTAACTGTCAAAATTATACTCAAGATGGTACCAAGTCCACAGACACCAGCCAAAACAAGAAAAGTTAGCCTGAAGCAATTTGCACCATAGCAGGTGGAGCTTCCTTGCTTTGCAGCTTCTGCATCATACACACTGCCAGCAAGGAAAGCAGAGAAAAGAAGGGCACCAATTGGATTGCCTAGCATCATGAAGCCACAAATAACACCAAAGTGCTTCAAACCAAAAAGCTCAGAGACAGTTGGAACCATTATAGAATATTGAACCCCATAGCAGATCCCAAGCAAAGCTGTTGCAGCATAAAGACTGCCATCAAGAGCTGAAGCATAAAGAAAAAATGCTATGATCATAATTATTTGTGCACTTGTCATCCAAAATGTTCGAGGTAGTGTTATCAACCTGTCATGATGATAATCTCATCAATATATGCCCAAGCCAAGTATAAGATAATCACAACTACCACAAGACAGTTCAAATTGTGCTAAGAAGCTAACATCATAGCAAATTCATGATTCAGTTCATAAAGAAGAAAGTACTGTGTGGGAAGTCCTTGCACAATAGAAAACTATTTATAAGCAAGGGAGATAGAACAAGCATGTCATACAAGCTCAATCAAAGTTAGAAACTACTTAAAACTGTTCAATGATAATAAAAATATAGTCATATTTTGTTTAGTCTATGACTATTTAAATAAAATACCTAACAAAGTGTTCAGAAACAGCACCAGCACCAAGACGACCCACAAAATTGCAAAAGCTAAAGACTGACAGCAATATGGTTGTATCTTCAACACCCAAAGCAACTCCAATCTGAGCCAAATTATTGAGAACTGTTACTCCTGAGCCAACTCCTAGAAAATAAACAAACCACAGAAGCCAGAAATCAGCCTTGATTAAAGCTTCACGGAACTTGAAATCTTCTCCCCTTTTAGGTCTCCTTTTCTTCCTTACTGCTCCCTCCCCCTCGGCAAGAAGTATCTCAACATCTGAAGCATCCTCACTTTCATGAAAACTTCCAAGATATGCAGCTGAGGAAGATGGTGTCAGCAATGGATCTGTTTGGGTGGAAACATAATCACCTGATACCAACTGATCAGAAGAACCAACCAGGGGATCATTTTTCTTTGGATTGGAAGGAAATAGTGTCATTTTGACAGGAATCACAAGGGGAGTCATCAGAAGTATAATCATTATGGCAACTAGGATGTAGGAAACAGCACCACTTACTGAAACCATGTCGCTTACTATTGTGGTCATAAGAAGATAGATGGCAAGTAAAAGGCTTGAAGCTTGGGCAAAAATAAAATGGACATGCACTGAAGAGTCTTCCCCAGAAGGAGGAGTACAAGGTCGAATGAAGTACATCATAGCTAAACATACAATGGAAACTCCAATTGCAAGGAACAACAGTAGTTTTGAAGCAGACTCTTTCAGCAACATGCTATATATTAATGTATATACTGCAGCACTAATCCCTACATAACCTTTAAGAATGCCAGAGATGGTGCCTCTGCTGAGAGGAAAGTTCCTCATGTTGGTAACAAGTACAGCTGTGCCAAACCATGCACTGCTATTAGTGGCAACACAGAGTGCGAGCCATAACTGCCAAGTCATGAGAATCAAAGAGGTTAGAAACTCATGCATGCAAGAACAGAAGCATGTATGGCAGGATGAAGATCTGGAACCAATGAACAGTAAAACACACATATAGTTCCTTCATATAGGTAGGAAAACAAGTCAAAAATAAAGCACATATATTAAAAAATTAAACAAATGGTTTTGTTAACGTGTGAAATGTGCCCTTTGGATACCGGTTAAGGAATAAAAATAACATTTATTATTCATACTAATTATTTAAAGAAAATATTAAATATTGTTTAGATTTTTAAGATATTAAATATTCTTTTATTTCTTAAATAGTTATCATTTAAGGTTTATACACACTAATTAAAAAATTAATTAAATGACCTAAATTTTAAAGAAAAAAATTGATATTTAACAACATTGTCCTTAAGAAAATAAGAAGCAACTAATATGAGAGAAAAAAATTGTTGATAGATCTAACAATAAATAAGGGCAAATCACTAAATAAATAACAACTTAATTCAATTCAATTCTAGGAGATTTAGCATTCAATACTTTGGCAAAACAAAACATAATTCAAATGAGGATGCTAAAATAGAAAGAGATAAAAGCAGGTGATTTACCAGCATATAGGGCAAGGTGGAAACAGTTTGGGTAACAGCAAGCCAGATAACCCCATAACCCAAGAAACAAAGCACAGCACCAACCAGAAGCAAAGCCCAAGGAGGGAACTTGTTGCAAGCAACACCAGGAAGCAGGCCCAGGTTCTCCCCAACATCATTGGCCACTCCCAGAAAAGTCACCTGCTGCTGGTCGAGACCCAATACGGATTTAAGAGCAGATGAGTAGAGGGGGAAGTTGTAAGCATTGCCAGCAGCTATTTGGACCCAAACTGCAGCCGCAAGACCCACCCATGGGGGTCTGCTCCCAGCTTTGAGAAGCTGCTTGGGCATTTTGGGTAATAAAGAAGATATTTTTGTGGTGGCTTTGGCTTAATAATAACCAGTTTTTGGAGGAAAGGAAACAAAGGCAAGGTAATTTAGACAACAGAAAGCTATAAGTATTAGTTGGGTAGGATTTGAAAATGTGCAAGAAATTAAAAAATGTTAATGAACGTGAGAGAGTGGGGAGTTTGGTATTGAGTGATCAGAGTAAGAGTTGCCCTGCGTTTTGGAAACAAATGAAGAGAAGAAGCAGAGATCCCACTGCCACTGCCCATTAACATAATTGAACATGAATGCCACTGCCACAAAATCCAACTCCAACACTTGTAATAGTAAATAACATAGCAAACAAGTTTCTTTCTGATCTCAATATCTCATCAGGTGTTTTGGTTTTCAATTGCTAGTTCTAGCTTGTTCGTCGTTATGACTAGCCTTGCCTTGAGACAAATTTTATCTGTCGGTATTACCAAACGGTCCAAACCTAACCTCCCAACCCAATTGTAACTTCAACTGTATCACCACATTTTTGCAATTTGTTTTTTTGTCTTCTTTCTTCTCGGACGAAGACGATGTTTTCTGTTTTGCTTATCATCCTTCACTCGATGAGAAATTAATGATCAAACATAAAATTAAATGCTTAAGAGACCGAGTCCGTATCACTCAAAACAACCCACGTTGTTGATGTTTTCTGTTCTTAAAATGAAGCTATTGCACGTTAAAAAAAAAAAAGGTAATGAAGCTATTGCGTATTACCAAAAAAACCAAAGACAAGCTATAGGAAGGCCCAACCCAAACACAAACGCTTGCTTACATGCGAAGTTACTTAGTTTCTCTTATACCTACCATGCCCATTGGATTGGATATTGGATCACTGTATCCCAACCCATTTTGGCTTAATTGTGGCAATTTCCCTTGTCCGATGCATGGATTTGTTTTCTTGTTCTTATAAAAAAAAATTTAAAATTTTTATTCACTCATAGACGTATATGGAATATGATGAAATGAATCACTATCATTTTAAATTACAGCATTGATTTATTCTTTTTCTTCTTGTTTCGCTATGGTAAAGAAGGTGAGGGATTAAAAGTATGGGACACAAGAGATTTTGTTTTTTGGTCATCAAAGAGATACATTAGTGTAAGAGAAAATAAAATTACATTGACCTCTCTTAAGATTTAATTTAAATACATCTCTTGACACTTCTTTTATTTCAAAAATTACATTAACTTTTATTAAAGTTTATATTATTATTACACTAATTTCTCTTAAAATTTATATTATCATTATATTAATCTCTTATTGATCATTACACTTACCCACTATAGGAGAGGCCAGGGTAAAAGTACAAATAAAAAGAATATCAAGTATAATTAAACTAAATCTTAAGAAAAGTCAATGTAATTTTTCTTTAAAATAAACTATTGCATCAGTTTCTCTCATCATATGAATGAGCTTGTATTTTGTTTTTCATTTTTCGGATCTTTTTTCTTTTCTTGTAGATTGCAGAAATCAATGGTGAAATTTTTATGATAATAAGCTTAATTTTTTCTCAGTCTCTTTTAGTTGTAAGGCATCAGTAATTTCTTAGTCTTCTGAGGTGATGAGGAAGCAAATGAATTCTTCTATGGTATTATAGTACTGGTATGGATGAACCTCAAATACCCTCCTAATCCTAGGACAAGACAAGGGACTTTCAAATAATTATCACAAACTGCTATGAATGAATAATTGAAGACGGGCGTTACTGCATTATTAATTGAATTTATGGAGAGAATAGTAAGTGTTTATAGAGTAAGAGCAAGAGGAAAAGAAATTTTATTTTGTACCATTAAATATGTGAAATATATATTATAATATTAAAAATGTAATTAAAATAAAAGATATTAACGACTCATAAAATTAATATAATAAATATTTAATAATATAGAGTAAGAGATTTCTTACTTTTAAAACATAAATTATTTTTGAATTGATATGATGTGAAAAGATTATTAAGTCAAAAACTCTCCACCGAAATTTGTGTGTAAGTATTGGCTAACATAATAAATAAAATTAGGATTTGTTATAAGAGTATTCGTTAAAGAATTTAAAATAATTTTTTAAATTGAAAACAAAGTATTTAGTATATTAAAAATTTAAAAAAATAGTTTTCATTTAAATTTTTTTATTTTAAATTCTTTAATAAGTATATAGCAAAACCTATATAAATTATACTTTGGTTCAAAATAGATTCAGAGCTATTTGGAAACTTGTAGGTGAGGATGAGGTTTACTCATAATTTTATCAATATTTTTTTTGTCACTAATAACTTTTTTTTTCCTTTGGTAACATGGTCATTAATAATTTTATCAATTAGATGTGAGGCAATCAGCGAATCCAATTCTACGATGCCATTTCCAAAGTGGTCTGGTCTGGTGACGTCCCCATAATGGGCATACCATAGCAATTCAATATGTCTCCTCCCCTTAGGCACGGACGCATATTGATATTGATATATTGCCAATTTGCCATGCATTGCATTTGCCTTTGCTTGTTCCTTTATTTTTTAATACATGGATTCCGTATCATATCCCATTTCACAAAGCGTAATGCGGAATAGTCGTTGTCGTTCCAGACATTGTACTATATTATATTATTACAATATAACTTTTCATTCATTCTCCATGTTTATGAGCATACATACGAATTATTTTACCATTTATTGCTCTGCATAATGCATTTTCCATCAGGAAATATTCTACGTATAACTTTTACACATCATATTAATATAATAAAAATATTAAATCAACTTGTATATAAATATAATATTTTTATAAAATATAAAATAAATTTATGAGTAAATTAAAAAAAATTAAACATATAAAAATTAAACACAAAACAAAACTATTTTGCATGTGTGATGGGAAGTCATCATAATAAGCTGTACTATATTATTTGATTTTTCCTGCAAAATTAATCTCTCGTTTGTACTACCGGAGTGTTTTAAGGGAAATTCTATGATAATCTTTAGGTTTAACATCTTTATCTAATTAAATCATTAGTTGGTTGCAAATATTAAAAAACCTTATATTTAATGATAAGGGTTTGAATTTTGACACTTTCATCAATTTTAGAAAATATCACATTATTATTAATTTTTTTAGAATATCACATTTTATTTTTACAAATATACATAAATATTAGTAATTAAAAAAATCACATATAAATTTAATGTAATTCAACCAAATAAATCTACATCCATAGATGAAAATAATTAAATTTATTATCAAAATAAATCTAATTTAAAATCTTACAAAATAACATCTCTCGTATTCTCATTCTAACTCTTATAACTTTTTTAATTTTCAATACAAGTATTTATTCTACACTACTCTCACTCTCCAAACAATCCCACTTGATATCCAAGCAATTCTTATAATATTTTTAGTTTCATATTTCTTATTTAAAACAAATCTTACATATTTCTCACATATTTTTTATAAATCTTTCAAATCTTTTAACTAATCTATCCTAATTTCCTATTTCAAATCTTGCTTTTTATATAAAAAAATTATTTTAAATTTCTTAATAAGTGTTCTTAAATAAATTTCACTATTAATACAAATCTTTAATTAAATATGGGTGAAACCCCACAATAATATATCAAATTCTGATAACACTTTAAGATGAGATTTACCTAACTATCACCATAGCTCAAAATTGCATGAATAATTATTTATTAAAACATCATTAGCTGATTGATTTTTAAGAAAAAAAATCCAACAGTTAAAAATACAGATATCAAACTTGAAAATACTAAATCTAAAAGAAAAAAATGGGCCTGTTGACCCCGATCAATGAAAGCCCCCCCAAAAAAAAGAATTTTAAATGAAAAGCCATATTTTAAAGATACATAAGCAGACACATACAAGAAAATTTTTGGATGAGATATAAACATGGAATAGATGAAAACTTCAGGCAAGTTGTGATACAATTTGAGGAAAACCTTCTTTTTTTTATTTTTTAAAATAAAAGCTGATTCCAAAAAATAATGAAAATGCATAAGTAAATTTGTATTGAAGCCAAATAAAGTTAACTAAGGCAAATGCTTAAATCCTTCACACAAAAAAAAGAACAAAAACTAAAGTAGAGTTCCTTCTTCCCTGTTCTCCGCTATTTCCATATTTACAATTAGTCAACCAGGCTAGAATGATGGCCCCCCCAAAATAAAATATCAGGGAAGAATATTAAGAATCTTAATATGACATTAGATAGTGGGGAGTGAGTGAAAATGAAATTATAAATCCCATGTGCTATCAGAATAAGAACACTTGGAATCTTTCAGAGCGATAACAGATTCTCAATCTAATTTCGACACCCAAATTTATAAGTGCTGAATAACAAAACTTTCGTATCTAAACTAAGAATCTTTCTGAGTGAGAATTAGATTTTCAATCCATTATTTCTATCATTCAATGTGCACTCACGGTAAAATAAAATAAAAACATATATATATATATATTCCTATTCCAAAACTAAAACATAATAATCACAAATTCGTGCAAACAACTATTGTTTTGCTTAAAAGGAAAAGATTATTCACAAAAATTCCTCAAAATTTACAAGAGATTCTTTTCTATTTTCCACTACAAAAATAGAAAGGTTCCTAGTGCAGTGTCCCAAACATTGAAACACACTATATTAGAGTCTATAGTTCAGACTCTTCAGAGCGTGCCTGAGATTCAGAGAACATAGAAAAATAAAGAATGAGGGAAAAAAAAAAAGATAGAACAAAACGAAAGATAAATTCACGAGTCTTGGGCTTTGGACATGATGGAGAGCCGGGTCGGCCGTGGCTGAAAGGCTTCACGGCGGCGCAACTGATGCGAGGAGGGTCTGATGAGAGTGGTTAAAGCCCTTCTCACCAATTCACCCTCCACCCCTCCGATCCTCACCAACGAGTTCTTCATTGCCGATCTTCGAAGGTTCAGCTTGCTTCCGTTCGACGCAACACACAATGACGTCGTTTGCTGCTGCTCCAAGAGCCGTTTGTGGTAGGCGCACCGGAACGACCCAGGGTGCGTAGTAGGGGAACACATGCACGTCCTCTTCTGAGAATTAGAAGAAGAAGAAGAAGAAGACGACACCGCATTGTTGTTCCTCTGCTTCTTCGTCACCGTCATTGAGCGCCTCCCTGGGGACGATTGTCGCTGCTCGAAGGAGAATCTCAAGGACGAAGACGACGGCGATGGCCGCGAAGATGAACGATGGTCGTACAGTCTGACGTTCGCGGCGGAGGAGGAGGAGAACGTCGTGTGAGGGGACAGACGGGAAGCGAAATTCGCCGACGAGGAGGAGGCGAACGGTGACGAGTACGAACGCGAAGACGACGCCGTTTCGGTTCTTGAAGAAAGGGAAGCCATCGCCATTGTTGAAGTTGAAGCAGTAGAGAGAGAAAGAGAAAATCAGAAAGTGTTTGGTGGTTTTCAAGTTTGAAGTTTGTTGAAACGGTTGGCTGCGGCAGCGTCGTTTCTAGGAATCAGTTGCGTAAGCGGGGAGAACGTCGAGGGAGGGATGTTTATATAAAAACAGGGGGAAGGGTAAAAGAGTAATTTTGTTTCAGTTTCAGATTGCCGGAAAGGTTGTTGCCACTTGCCACGTATATATTATAT
Organism: Ormosia semicastrata; assembly: GCA_029884595.1. Taxonomy (NCBI): domain Eukaryota; kingdom Viridiplantae; phylum Streptophyta; class Magnoliopsida; order Fabales; family Fabaceae; genus Ormosia; species Ormosia semicastrata. The sequence goes on along the minus strand of JAQQTO010000012.1, from coordinate 2,324,213 downwards.
TTTATAATAATACCAGCTATGTAAATAATAAGAATAATAGTTATAATTTCTATGTTCGTAGTGGCCCTGCTAAGTTAACGGAAACGTTATTTGATTAAAATATTTTAATTTTTATTTAATTCATTTAATAAAAAAATAAATACGATGAATAATATTAAAAGAAATATAAAATATATATATATATATTATTAATAATAAGAATATGTTATAATTACGAAAAAATAACAGTTTTTATTTTTGTTTTTTTTTTTTTTTATACAGTACAAATAAATATTTTTTTCGTTAAATAAATCTATTAATCTCTGTAGTTTGATCCGATTTTAATTTTGGTTTTTATAGTTTATTTTTTATATCGATTCTAATATTTTTTACATTTTTAGATGTCATTTTTTATTATTATAGTATTGATCTTTATATTTTTTATTCTTTTAAATCTTAGTATGTATAATTTTTCCTTATTAAAGTATTAATCTATATTTTTTATTGAAAATTGGTCTTTATAGTTTTAAATTGTTAAAATATTAATTCTTAAAGGACTAAAATCAAAACAAATAAATGAGGACTAAAATCTAAATTGAATGAATTATAGAGATTAATTATTTATATTAACCTAATTTTATATCTTGTAAATGCCTTCACACTACTTGATGGCACCTAAATTATTATTTTTCTTTTGTATTGGGACAAGACAGTAGAAATCAGTCAAGTAAATTATGCTACGGCCAAAAACAAAATGTAGATCAATAGTTTATTTGATATTATCAATGATAATAAAATATAGGGGAAACTTCAAAGAAAAATCTTAAGGTGAGAAATCAATGATAAGAAAGTATAGTGAAACTTCAAAGAAAAATCTTAAGGTGAGAAAGAAAGAAGAAATGTTCACAAAAAAAAAAAGAAAAAAGAAATTGTATGATATTATGTTAAATGTTTAATTTTGATATATTATTAGTGTAAATTTTTTTATATTATTAATTAATTATATATCATTATATATGTGATTTTTAAAGTAATAATTTTGAGAATTAAATATTTTAATAATATGATAATGTATGATTAAATGATTGTATAATTTTTTTTATATTTACTATGCATTCAAATTAAATTCTTACCTTAAACGAAACTTGAACATGAAAGTAATTAAAGATAATTGAGTATACAATAAACATAATCTAATATGGAAAATTGGATTTATGAAATTTCATAACACAGATAACCCTCCGCCAAAAAAAAAGTATATATTCTAATGTAAATTCTTAAGGTTACATTTGTTAAATGTAAGCATGTGAAAAATTGTTAATTATAAGAGATTATCATAAAAGAAAAAGAGATAATAAAATAGAAGGATTGACAAGTAAAAAAACAAAAATAAAAAATATTTGGATTGAAGCTATTTTATTTTTGTACAAGAAGGATTGAAGTTATTTGTAATTTTGAAGTACAACTAAACTTTTTTGTTTTGAAATTTTCAATTAGTTGAATTGAGAAGATTTGCAGTGAATGTAAAATTTAAAATTTCATACCGCCTTTTTCAGAAAGGATAAACGTAAAAGTTTATGAAAAATGTGCATTAGTTCGAAAGAAAGAAATTTTAATTTTTTAAATATGTAATTTTAAGTTTAATATTATAATTTATGTATATAAAAATAATATTATTAAATTTTTTTTATTTAAGTATTTAATTTTATAAAAAGTTAATCTCTTATTTATTAAATGTAATACTCTTAAAAAAACGTAAAAATTTATGCGAGATAAAAAACAAGTGTATGTGAATTAAATAAAAAAATATGTAACTTGATGGATGAAGAAAAATAAAAGTGCACATAATGGGAAGCGCCAAAGCAGTAATTTGGTTTGTGGTGTGACAGCAAAGCGGTTTTTTGCGTTTTACAAACATTGGGCGTCGAACGGCCCATCGTTTGCTTCTGTTGAGAATGTTGTGGGCCGCTTTGATGACCAAGCTGTCATTTTTTTAAAAAACAAATAAAAAATCTTTTGTTTTGAATTTTTTGTGGATAAAATTATTAGTTATATGTTATTTTTAGGTTATTTTGTGGGTTTCTCTTATTGTTTTCCACCATTTATTTTTGACTTGACGTGCCGGCCTATAATTCCATGAAGTCGGCAATCAGTGCCACGCGTTACTACTTTTGAGGTGTGTATAACTTTTCTTGTTATGATAACAATTAATTAATTAATTCCATCGTCATTTTTTTTTTTATAATTCCATCGTCAAGTTGATAATTTCTATGATGGGTAAAATTATTTTTACACTACTTGAGCCGTACCATTTACATACTAACACAAAGTAATACTGGAGTTGAATCAACCATAATTTTTTCATATCATTTTTTTATATCATTAATTATATCATTTTTTAATTTATTTTTCTTACTTAATTATAATTATTAAAAATAATATTTTTATAAAAAATGACATAAGAACATTATTTCCTAAATTAAATTGAAGTAACGCACACAAGTTACTTAAATTTTAACTGAGCAACTTAGATTTTTCTGCGCACTATCTAATGTCTATCAATTGGGGTAAAATAATTAATTATCCTCTAATATTTGAGTCATGCGCTTAAAATTCTCACAGTTAAAATTCATACTGGTGTGTCAAAAGAATACACCAAAATAAAGGGAAAATGTATAAATACTCTCAACATTTTATCTTATTTTAAAATAACCATAATGTACTTTCAAATTCAAATGAAAGGTTTTTAATTTTTTTTAATTTATAAATAGATCATTTCAAATATGTTAAATAAAAATTATTGATCATATGATTTTTACTTATTAATTAATACACATAAAAATTTATAATTTATCCACATTATTTTAAAAAAAATTCTCATTTTCATTTATTCTTTAAACTATTCGATATTTTTATTTTTGTAAAAATAAATAACTAAGAAAGAGAAAAATATTTTTAAGTTGTTTAAAAATAATATGAATAAATTAGAGATTGTCATGTACTCGTGTATTTTTCTTTTTTTCAAAAATTGATAGTAAGAAAAGGTACTCTCAATACTAACAAGCAGGGCGCCATTGGCATGCTTGGGATTATGAAGGGCAGGCAGAGGCTCAACCTAAAAGATTACTTCAAGGTAAATTGCAGCAAATTACTTTTCTACACGAGGCTACTCAAGTAGCTGCCTCTTGATACTTATATCAAGTTGCTTGGAATCTTGCTAGGGAGGGTTGTCCACCAATACAAGACTTAAATGACGTTAGGAGGACTTGAACTCAAGCTTATAAGAAAAGCAAAGCTTAAGATCAGGATCTTAACCACTTGTACTAAACCTGCATTGGCCGCTCATGTGTATTAATTAATTAATACATCATGTTATGACCAATTTTAGCTTTAATTAGTGAACAAAAGTTTCTGTTTGCAAGTTTTCGAAAGATTAAGAACCTCTTACCTAAATTTAAAATTTTAAAGTGATTATTTTAAAACAAGATAAAATTCAAAAAATATTTATGCATTCTTTTCCTCGAAAATAACATGACATTTGATTCGCTTCACTACAACTTACATGCATTTTAGTGCTTGCGTATAAGTGAAAGAATTAAGTGAGAAACTGCAAGTCCACATGCAAAAATGAATATTCATGCAATTAATCAGATTGTCCCTTGTTAGTGTTGTAACAACTTTAGGTATGAGTATTGTATATTTCCTACAGTATTTCTTCATCAGTTATCACCCTTCTAAATGTTCCGTTTTAAATTCTTCTAATTTTATAGGTTTAGTACATAAGAAAAAATTGCTTAGAAGGGAATGGTATGTTGATCATTCACACATCTACAGAGAAGCAAATAGAATTGCAAATTCCTGTAAAAAAAAAAAAATAGAATTGCAGATTAATTAGCGAAATGGGGTCACTCCCAAGAATTTGGAACGTGCTTCTTTTCAAGTTCTCCTGATTGTATTTCTCAGGTCCTCAGAGACGACTAGGTGAGGTGTGTCCTTCCCCCGCCTGGTGCCTTAGCTTGTTGGTTTGTTGTTGGGCGTGTTATGCGCCCCATTGTATACAAAAAAAAAAAACGGTAAATAAGAAAATCATCACTGACTTGAACTTAAAATTATATCCAAATTCCTTTCACCCCAATTCGATTCTTGCTACCCACATTTTCATAATTGAAGTTAAATTTTAATATAAAATAAAATAAGTCTATACATTATCTATACTTTAAGCACTCCAATTCTTTAAGCACCCCAATTCGATTCTTGCTATTCACATTCTCAAAATTAAAGTTAAATTTTAATATAAAATAAAACAAACTTATACATCATCCATGCTTCAAGCTAGGGGTGTAAGTGGATGATTCGATTTGGTTTTTGAAGAAAAATAAATCCGAACTAATCAAAATCAATTGATTTGGTTTGGTTCGATTTTTGTATTTTTTGATAGCCAAATCCGAACCAAACCGAACCGAACATCTATGGATTGGCTTGGTTCGGGTGATCGGGTTGACCATTTTTTTAATACAAAAATTAACTAAATAATTAACTTTTCATAAAAAAAATACAAAATAAACTAATGAAAAAAATTTTAGAAATAGAATTAATCTTATTAATTTGAACACTAATAATTATTTCATATTTTAGAATGTGTATTAAAAGGTTCATAAAGAGGGAACAAAGAAACATATTGATATTTGTATTAAGAAATTATATTTGAATAAGTTAAAAAAAATTTCAAGAGAGATTTAATTTGGCAAGTTGTATACTATTATTATTTAATTAAGAGAAAGTTGTGAGGTTACTAATCTGAAGGTATATATGCAACCAATTAAACCCCTAATGACATGAGTGAAACTAATGAATACTTGATTAGTTGAACTTTGAATCAGTAACCTAGTGAATCCAAAGTCTCCAACCTTTGCAGTCATATTTTCATCCAAAAGAATGTTGTAAGGCTTCAAATCATAATACACAATAGGAACTTTACCATCATTGTGCAGGTAGTCCAATGCACAAGCAGCATCAATATCTATATTCAGTCTCTCCATAAGGTTCAACTCATTTTTATTTGTATACTTTCTCTTTCTTTTAATCAAATCTTCTAAGCTCCCATTACTTAAGTACTCATAAACTAGAATCAGAAATTCATTTTTTTAAAGTCAATACTTAAGAGCATTTAAAGTCAATTCATCGTTTCCAAACTTCCAAATTTAGATGATGTTGTTCTTTACTTTCACTTTTCTCGTTTCTTATGTATAAGTAAGCAAGCAAATTGTTAGACATAGTATCGATGTTACCATCATGCATGCATGATGATGTCATGTCGACATGCATCTTCCATGGCCATGAGGCTCACATGCAAAATACAAGCGAATTTTTTTATTGCCTTCTAAATGGACATCAGAAAGATTTTGAAAAATTTCACCATTAGGAATAGTTCCTTCTAAATTATTATAAGAGGAGTTCAAAAGTTAAATGACATGTAGATTTTGAAGTTCAATAAGAATGGATCCAGAGAGTTGGTTGAAGGAAGGATCCAAAGTTTTCAAGCCTCTCACCTCTCCAAGAGTTTTTAGAATAACACCTGATAGCATATGCTTAATCGTCGAATCATGATCTTAGGTGAAATAGAATCCAAACATTTTGACAGAGGAGTTTCCTAACCTTTTGTGTTGAACGAAAATGACGTTTTAAGAGTTAGAAACTGAAAAAATATTACAAAAAATAAAAAAAAACAAGTAGTAGCCAAAAAATGTTGTAACATAAATTTTTTTTAAAAATAAAATATGATTTAGTTTGGTTCGGATTGATTCGATTTTAAAATTTTAAATCCGAAAATCGAACCAATTAAACTTTAATTAGTTTAGATTTTACCCGAACCAATCAATATACCCAAACCAAACCAAACTAATTTAATTGATTCAGTTTGAATTAATCGAGTTGGTCAATTATCCGAACCAATTTACACCCCTACTTCAAGCGGCTCTTGCGTAAAAAGACATATTAAAAATATAAAATCATTCATAAACCTCCTACTTAACCATGCTTTTGAGAGTTCCTAATTAACAAAACCCATATTATCCGGGCATAACTACTGAGCTACCATATAATTGTGAACAAGGCCTTGGCAATCTGATTCACACAAATATACTACATCCAGCATGCTCTTAGGCAACAGCACATATCGCAACTTGTGATGTACACAACCAGAAAAATGGATTTTATACTTAATATTTAATACACAATTATTTATTAAATAATTCCACCAAAACGGGACGAATTTGACAACATGGTACTTATTTCCCTAACTGGGCTTTCATCTACACCCAAAAACTGCACCTCCAATGATTGACAGAAGCTTTGGCAAGTTCTAGGCAAAAACAAAAATGGCGGCAAGAATCATCATGTGGTCAAGCAATTCTCCCAAGTCCCATACTTAGAGCTGAAGCTCCCTCCACCACTCTGTTGTGCATGCTCAGAAATAACTGTGCGAGCACAAACATCCCAAGTCCTTGCTATATCCCCAAGGGACATAGGTTGTGATAAACTACGCAAGGATATGCTAAACCTTGACTTTGCCTTCACCGAAAGATCTTCATTCTCCTTACTGTCAGAAATATCCAATACCACTTTTTTTTATCAGAAACAGAAGATTTCTAAGCAAAATATAAGATAAACTACGGAAATGGGGGAAAGTGAGACATGCATTGCGTTGATCATATCTGTTTGGAAAGGGCATAAACAAACATTTCAGAGGACAATTAAGACTAAAAATGACCAGTCTCATTAGCACATTAGAGTATATGTGTCTCTCAGGCAAAACATCTTTTGCCATCTTTCCATATTAGATTTAAAATCACATCTGCTCTTTAAAGAGGAATATTAGAGTTTTGATCAGTCGAGGATGAATTTGAGGCATAACTAAAAGATATGTTCTCAAAATCAAACATGTTCTTTCTGATACATATTAAACCATAATTAAAAGCTAAAATGGCCTTGGTCTTTGCATTTTTTTTTCGAAGATAATTTAGGAAGTGCATAGGTTATTTTGCTCTTTACATATGCTTTCTATGCCTCATGATTCAGAATTTTAATCAATAAAAGCAAAAGAAATTCAAGGTGGACAAAAAAACTAGAGGAAACTACCATCAAACAAAAAAGTGAATTGACGACATTCAAAGCTAAAAGCTTAGATATTTGGAAAGCCAAATTTCATGTGAGGTTGCAAACTAACCAAGCCTTCATAATATGGGGGGAACTGACAAGCTAACTCCAGCCAATAACATAAATTATAACACTTTGGGATTCCATGCACAACTGCCAATCTGTCATGCCTTTACTTACAGATTCAGAAAATCCTAGCTCAATATTATTGCACAAGAGTGACTTAACAGCTGAACAAAGAAGAAGCAACCTGGTATATCAATAAAAGCATATCGATACAGAAAAATAATAGGAGGCACCCTTCAGCCTTAACTACTTTACTCAGTCCGACACAATAGAGCAAACAAATGTTTCACTCATGAACAAAAAAAATTAAATTGGAGTCATAACTAATAATCACTGGAAGTTTTGCAAGATGTGAATATTAGATTTTTCCTTTCTGTTGATAAAAACAAGCAAAGAACATGTGTGTCATGATAATTCATGGTTTACTGAGAATACAGATTTTTTATTTAAAAAAAAAAACACACACACACATAAAAGATGCCAAAATGCTCATTCTCTCACCTGGATTCAACTGGAAACTTATCTAGGAGTATGGGGGAACAATTAGGATAATTTGTAGGCACAAGCAAGCGCAGGGGCTGAATTGGTGACTGCACGGTAGTAAAACACAAATAAAGAGTAAGTTCTACTACAAAAAGAAAAAATAAATACTTAATATGTATATGGTTAAGAACTCTGAGAGCCCACCATCTGTGCTGAAGCATATTGGGATTTTAAGCTCGGACTGAGAGCCACAGCACTGAAAGAACATTTAACAATGGTCCCTTCTGCCCCTTCAGCAGCAGCAGCAGCTGCTGTTGGATCAACTTCTTCATCACTTAAGTCTACTACTGTATCAATAAGTCGCTGATTAACCTCCCTAATTTCTTCCAAAAGGGCATGATTAGCCTGCCATATAAGTCACATAAATTAATTATCAGCAATCAAAAGACTGATATAGCAGATATTCAAGAGCAAATCCAGAAATTATAAAGTGATTTCCTCACAATGCTAACTTTAGAATTATTTTAAAACCTATTATCTGATGAATCATTATACTCTAATGAAACAAATTTCAATAGCTAATCCAGATCATGCAAAATCCTAGTCATTATAAATGAATCCAATAAATTGATTCAATTAAAATCAAGAGAAAATCCAATTCTGTAATTCTTCTCGCAAATCTTTGACTAGATACATTAATAACTATACAGCAATGTCATGAATACATCATAATTAATGGTAAAAATTATTTTCTCTCATTTGATACATCTATAAAATACTGATAATTGCAAATAACTTATGCTTTCATAAAATAAAAGAATACACCAGTTGACATATCCCACCATGCGTTTATTCCTTTTCCCTTGTCCCACCCAGTGCCCTGTGTGTTGTGCTAATTGTGCTTGAAGTTCAGGCATCAAAATCTCTAATTTAGTTGGTTAATTCCATTAGCTGGAAATCACTAGTGCATTTTGATATATAACTTCTAAATGATATGTTCACTATCTAAATGACAACATGAAATTGCAACTTTCTAGTTTCTACACACTTCTAAATTCAACTAGCTGCATTTTTTTTGAGCCTGAATCCTTGTAGTCAGAAATATCAAAATGCACTAAAACTTTTAGTCGGTAAATGCATTTTAATTGAATAAAAGGGTGAAAAAATAATGTACATGATGTGTTGGTGCATATATAATCCATGTATTTCAGCTCATTAATAAACTGCAATCTGAAGCCCCCCAAAAAAAAGGCATTGACAGTAAAAGACATCAAATATAAAATAAGATGTAATTAAAAAATAATAATAATTTAGTACCTCAATCCTTGGCTTCTTGATACTAGACGTTGCAGTTGACTCCAAATCAGAAGCCTCCAAAGCAGTTAACTGCTTGGTACTATCATTCATGCTACCAGCAGATGATACAACATTCAAGGGCGTAGCATTGGTGTAGCGCTTCATCCTCCTGGTTCCATTGGCACCATCTTGGGTAATGAAGTTTCTAGCCTGAAGCCGACAATTAGTCATGGCAACCAAATCTTCGCCAACAGCAGCTCTGGACCCATTACCTGGAGCTGAACCTGCTATCCTATCATTCATGCTCACAACTGAACTAATATCACTGACAGCGGCACTTAATGCTTTAGATGACATGGATTGCACCTGGAATCATGATTAGACATAAATTTTTCATCCATAACACCAAAATTAAAACAGTAGAATAATTATGGAAACCTTTCTGTAACTTATTTGTCATATCCGTAAAAAACTTAAAAGGCACAGCAACTGATCAGGCCAGCTTAAGATCAGCTAGACTAACCGCTTTAATTAGTCGCTCAAGAGGCTGCTCAGTAACAGTTGACTTTCCAGAAGTGGCTGCTAAAGCATTACCATGAGCACCATCTGGACCACTGAACTCTGCCAGTAAAGGAGAGGCTGATATCCCAGGAGTTCCAATGGCAAGGGATTGAGCAGGTGCTGCTGCACCCCCTGTCTGTTGATGTCCAATATTTGCAGCATTTGATATGGATGAAACACCAGAAATGGGCTTCTCAAAATCTCCTGGCATAGGAGATGGAGCCAAGGGAGGTGAAGGAGTGGGGATTACAAAAGGAGAGTTAGCAGATTGCAGAGGGGTAGCAACTTTTGTGAGAGATGGAAGATGATTTTGTTGGTCAACCTGGGGAGATGAATGTTGTGGTATCTGAGGAGATGCAGCCTGAAGGAGTTGGGGTGAAGAAACAGGAAAAGGACTCCCTTGTTTCAACTGTTGATGGGGATAAGCCGAGCGTTGACTGGAGGTAAGATGTTGCTGCAAGACCCCTGGCTTAACACCAATTCCTTGCCTCATCTTTATATCATTTACATCATTCATTTGGTGAAGCTGTTGCATTTGATGTGTCTGCAATTGCACAGGCAGCTGTTGCTTTGCTGGCTGGTGTAACTGCTGCTGCTGCTGCTGTTGTAGGATCTGCTGCCTCGAAATCAATTGCCTCTGATGATATTGTTGTTTGAATTGTTGACTCTGCAACATCTGCTGTTCCTGCTGTTGTTTTACCTGCTGGTGTTGAAGCATACTCGTACCTGGCTGAAGGGGATTAAGATTTGGCTGGATCACATTTACCCCACCTTGTGAAGATAACGAGTTAATGTTAGTTTGTTGAGGAGCACTGACAGGGTTTTGTTGAAGGGAGTTCACTGGAACCTGTTGCAGCGAGTTCATAGCATTTCCTTGTCCTGAATCTAAATTGGTACCAGGTTGCATTGAATTCATCATATTCTGCTGTGCTGTAGATACGCCAGACATTGAACTGTGCTGCATGCTTGGCATATTATTCTGCTGCATTGTTGCTACAGGACCTTGTATATTTGTTGTTTGCAACTGAGAGTTCATTGGATTTTCATGAGACTGCACCTGAGCAACTTGGGATTGTGGCTGTGACATGGAGTGCATATGAGGTGGGGCAAGATGTCCTGGCTGCAGTGAAGACATGGCTTTCCTAGGCCTATTTGTATTTATGAAATTTATAATCTGCTTCTCATATGAACCCAGTTTCTCCTTGAAATTAGGTAAAATGCTGCTCTTGGAAACCTGAAGGAATGTTATAATACGCTCCAACATCATTTTAAATACCTTCAGCTTTTCAAGCTGATCTGACTTTGGTTGTTGGGGAAGGGAATCGTGCTGAAAGAGAAAAGGAGATACAAGGTTAAGCACAGTAATAATAAGTTATAAGGAAGCACAAAAACAGTAAAGGACTTCCTTTCAGCAAGGGTGATGACTTGATAGTGCTTAGCACATGTTGCAAACTCCAGAGTTTACCAGGATAATTATAATGGAAAAGGCTTCTTTATCCATACCAGCTGTTAAAAAGTTGCCTAGTCAAAAAATAACAGAAAACATACCTGCTGAAGTTTAGTAGCAATTTTCTGGTACATTTCATTCAACTCTGGCAAGTAATTTTCTTTCATGGTTTTGATCTGTAAGTTAAAATCATCAGAATCAAATAATCAATGCAGTAGAAACCTTGAAATCTCTATGCAAGCACACCTGTATCACTGTTGCATTAATACTTACAGAAGGATAAGGAAAAAAAAAAACTTTTGTAAGGCATCATAAATTGCAAGTTTCACTTTCATGCTTAAATTGAGGGGATTTCCAAACCATGCATATGTGTAACCATGAGGCCATGACTATGAATATTGAATTGAAAACTTCTAAAAGTCACCAAACAATCACATAAGCTTGCACCGAAGCAATACCATTCATATCAACAAATAATCAGATTAACAATTACTATGAGTCTTTCTAGACGCCAGCAACTAATAGAAGATAAAAAGGTAGCAATAAAAGAAATTCACTCAAGACAGAAAACTGAAAAACAAAAATCCTTTTCACTGCTGCAGACCTGCAGTGCACATTTTTTCATATATTATGTGAAGGATGGGTATCATTCACATAAACATTGAACAGTATGGATTTAAGAAGAGTTTTCATTATTTTTCCTCTAAGACTAGTGAAGAGCTCCATATTCTGACTATTAAGTAAATTCCTCAAAATAAAAGCCATAAATCTTCATTATTTTATGTTAGTGTTTGTTTGACTAATTTCCGTTGTTCTACCCAACTTTACTGAAGAAATAAAAGTGATAAGAAAATAGCATATTACCTTTTGATACACTTCTTCTTGCCAATCACCCCCATTTGGTTGTCCAGTCTGTGCTGTTGAATCCAGAGAAGCTACAACAGATATTATATGATACAAAAATAAGCATACAAGGCTTAAAAAATGCAGATATTTGCTTCTTCTTTTTTTAAAGTAAAGAAAGGCTAGATGAGGTAATTGCAAATTTAACTTATAGAAGATTATTCTATCAATTACATTCATGAGATATGGCGATACCCTATGTTTTCACAAAGATACTTTCAGGAAGTATGGGGTTATCCTAGGGCCTATTGATCTGTAGGCTGAGAAGTAAAGGCCTTGTGCAATAGGAATCATAAACTCGAGTTAATACATGTATATGGCAGGGACATCACCACAGAATTTCTGAAGACTGACCATAAGCACTCAGACAAGGCAACAATTTTATGAAGGAAGGGTAAACATTCCAGAAATGGAAAATTAGAAGCCAACTGTCTCAATTTTTCTTTGAATGAAATCGAATGATTGTAGTAATTTACAGAAACAGGAGAAGCACAAAAATGAAGGTTCCGAATCCAAATACAGTAGAAAGTGCAAAAAAAAATGCTAAATTCTTGTTGTAATGTTTTTTCATTTTCCCCTTTCTTTGCCATTGTTTCTCAAGAACCGATGACAGTATGAGAGTCATCCAAGGCTGTCAAAATCGCGCTCCTACACATAGAATCGTACGATTCTACATGTTTGAAAGGCTGGAGCAATCCCGATACCAGCGGAAAACACATTCTGCTGAGATCGTGCAGAGATTGTGTCCCAGCACATAGAATCACTGGGATTGTGCAATCCCAGCAATCCTAGGTTTGGCATCTTATCTGCTGAAAAAATCTAACCCAACCCCAGAACCCACCCAAAAGAAACTAACCCATCATTTAGCAAAACCCTCTTATCTACTGCGACACAGTGTTCTTGTTCATCACAACTGAAATTGTCAGTGTAACAATCTGAAACTTGAGACTAGATGCAAGTTCTGTGGTGCTGTTTTGCCCTTGCCCATAACTTTGAGACTCTGGTGCTGTAATGCTGAGTGGGTGGTGCTGCGACTTGGACTGTTCTATTATATTTGCTGGCCAGTCCTTGCCCTTGACCAGTTTCTGTTATATTACATTTTGCTGCCCAGCCCTTGCAGTTCACTGAAATGTGAATCTTTTTGTGTTTAATGTTGTGATTTGTAACTTGCTACCTTAGTTCTATTAGAGGGCTTAGACCTCCGTCTTTTTCTTCTTCTTTTTTGGGTAAACATGGCTTAGACCTTCTTACAGATTTACATCTATTATGCATTTTAAATCGGAATTTGTTCTACTTATTATAATTATATATATATATATAGAGAGAGAGAGAGAGAGAGAGAGAGGTAAGATCTTAAGTTCCGTGTTACAATCTCATGATTTACGTGTCTACTCCCTATATGATACTAGGTGGATCTACGATTTTGACAACCTTGGAGCCATCAATTGACAAAAGATAGAAGACACAAATAAAAATGCATATCTATTACCAAAAAAAATAAAAAATAAAAAAGCATAGCCACAACTTCACATACTTGATGAAGTTTCTGGAAGGGGTCTTTGTGATTGATATAAATGCTTTGGTTGATCAAAAACACTTTGCTGTTGAAGTAAGGAACCTGATGCCTGAAGTCTTTGCGGCATATCTCGTTGCAAGGGATTTGGATGCTGCTGCAAACCCAATTGCTGTTGCAACTGTGCAGGCTGCGATTGAATCTGTGGCATCAATTGCTGCTGTGGAGCCTGTGGCTGTGACTGCTGCACTTGAGATGGTAACAAATTTGATGCATTTTGCTGTGATTGTTGCTGCAATGGAACCTTCGATTGTTGTAGCAAATGTGCAGAGTGCTGGCTTGTTTGCATGCCTGAGTTGCCAGATTGAGGTCCAAGGACCTGCTGTGGATGTAACCCAGGGACATTATTTCCCAACTGTTGATGTATATTTGATAGGCTGTTTTGATGATTTATTAACTGTTGCTGTTGCAGGTTCGAAAGATTATTCTGCTGTGCAAGCAACCTCTGTGGTTGCTGCATATCACTAACATTGTTTTGTGGCCCAAGCATCTGGGCATGTTGCAAGTTTGTTGCATTTGCCTGTGACCCCATAAGCTGCTGCTGCTGCTGCTGCTGCTGTTGTTGAGGTAATATCGACTGTTGAGTCATTGGCGTTTGCTGCTGATGAATAATAGAAGTCTGTTGTTGTTGTTGTTGCTGTTGCCTGATAACTTGGGGGTGTTGCTGAAGCATGGGCTGTGTTGACTGTTGAACATTATTAGGCTGCTGATTGTGCTGAATGCCAGATAGAGAAGATGTTTGCATCATGGAAGGCTGAATGAAAGATTGCTGAGAAGATTGCAACTGATTTGGTTGTAGAACGTTCTGCTGTTGCTGCTGCTGCATCTGAGATTGGAACTGGAGCTTATGCTTCAAAAGCTGCTGCTGTTGGTACAGTAACTGCTGTGGATTCTGTGATTGCTGCTGTTGCTGTTGGGGAGCAACCTGCTGCCTTCCTGACATTTGTCTCTGGGAAGCAGCAAACATATTTTTCATATTGGAATTCTGGCCAACAGTGCTCCCCACTGAATTCTGTCCAGGTATATTCTGCACGTTGGAATTCTGGCCAACATTTTGGATGGGAGTCTGGCCTAGACTAGATACAGATGGCAAATTAGGTTGAGATGCAATGTTATCTTGAATGTTCTGAGATAGAATCTGTTGGCGTGATGGCGGCTGATTAGGCAAAGGAATAGTATGTTGCTGCCCTGGATTATGAACTTGAGGCTGCATAACAAGTCCTATTAAAAAAGAAAAAAATTGATTGCCTAAGTCAGAGAAACAAAAAAATATGAATCACAATATAACATCAGAATCCATTTGAATTGTTAACAACACAAGAATGATATCAACGTAAAAATTAAAAAGAAAAAAATATAGAAGATAGAGGACAAGGATCATATGTAAGACCAGCAGAGGAAAAACTTAAAATATTAATGATATTTCAAAGCAATAGGAGACACTATATAGTCCCAACAGCTTAAGCTGACATACATGAAATCAGATACTATCAGAATACTATCACCATGCCAAGGCTCTTAAATGCTATAACCTGGATCGGGAGGTTTATTGCTAGGGCCAACTTGATTCGATGGTATATTATTGGCCATGGTGCCCTGGGATTTATTCTCCATCGTAAGCATCTTCAAAGATATTTTCCGTAGATAATCAGACTGAAATAAGGGAATACCACATTAAATCATTGATCTTCCATATTTATGTGTTTTCATAGATAACCATAAATGAACATGGAAATTATAAGGCTCCTAATTAGAGTTGTACCTGGCTTGTTGCAGCAGTAAAAATCTTCTCTTCAAACCTTTGAGCAATCTTCCGAAGTTCAAGCAATCCCTCTTGACCAGAAACTGGAAGATGTCTTTTTAATGTATCCATTCTACAAAATATAAAAAACAGCAGATTAATAATTAAATAATACGAGATATCGAGATGTTATAGTCATTAGACAATCCTCAAATGATTGAACATTATTATCATGTAAAAAGTCCTTATTGAAATCATCAAGAGACATTCTCATTACCCCCGGTCTAAAAAAAGAAAAAAAGAAAGATAATAGAATGGATGACAAGCTGCAGAGACTGTCTTGGTAACATCTTAGATAGTCTCCTCTTTGGGATATAAAACATAAGGATAAGAAATCCCACCATTATAGTTTTCCACCCGACATCTAAATAACCATCAGCCACAAAACCCATGAAAAACACAAGCAGAACATCATACGGGAGCCAAATACACAATCCTAAATCAGTATGCAGAAAAGGCAGAGATTCCTATTTGAAAATAATGGCATTAACCTCCAACCAAACACACCAAATGCTTGCAAAGATAGCACATGGCCAAAATAAACCTTGTTCCTCCTCTTCCTTCAAGACCTCTAAAATGAATTAAGCAAGAATTGCTCCACATTCTAAGGACACACCGAATGCTCACCAATGATACCAAAACCTTATTCCAACATATTGTGCAATGCAACACCAAATGACTGAAAAACTTAAAATTATATATGTTGATGTTTAACATGCAAGTATGGCCATGTCTTGTGTTAGATATAAAAATCATTCATGTGCCTTCACCTAATAGCTTAAGCTTTTGGGAGAGTTGATTCATGACATGGTATGAAAGCCTCTATGACCAAGTGGTCAAGAGTTCGATCCTCACCTCCCTCATTCTTCTAAATAAATAAATAAATAAAGTTAAACTTTAGCACAAGGTATTTTGGGCCTATGCATAAGTCCACGCTTCAAGCCCAAAGAGCTCTTGCGTGAGGAGGTGTGTTAGATATAAAAACCACCCGTGCCTTTACCTAATAGCTTAAGCTTTTGATAGAGTTGGTTCATGACATCCTGCTCACCCATCTAAAATTTAGATGTAACACTGACATGGTAAAGCTCATGCACGGACCTTGAATATGGATTGAAAAATCAATATTCAGCATAGGTCCAAATAAACATTTGCTTGGGAGAAGAATTGAATAGATTTTATTATTGTTCTTCACCTATCAAATAGAAATTTGAGCACAAGTTTTATAATTTATATGCATTAGACAATTACACAGCATAGTGCTGTGTGTTTATGTTCTTCCACCATACGTTTATTTTTCTTTTCTCAGAGAAGAAGACCACAAGCCTCAAGGAAATGTTGCTAATATATGGAATCAATGATTTATATTTTATTGTTATTTTGATATGCAGCAATGGTCAAAAACTACAAACCACATCAGTGACACAATATTAAAACTGAAGCTTACATTTTATTGACAATTCTTTGGCGTGACTCAGGCTGCAGTTGACCTCTCCAATCACTAGTATCCATATTGGGTTCAGTGCCTTGATTAGGTCTCCAATTATAAATTGACTAAAACACCAAAAGAAAAATATTATTATCAAATCAGACTCTAAAAGGAACATATAAGGGGGAATATACATGTACGAGACATTAAAAGATAATCAATAGAAATTATTGATTTGCCACATAGCCAAACTGGCTATCCATAAAATCGTAAATTAACTTTAGATTGTAATAAGATAAATGTAAGCAGCAAAAAGGCCAAGTAATCCAAGGGGAAGGAGAAGCTAGAGTTTTAATCAATGTGGGGCAAGCTATTCCTTTTTTCTTCCCTTTAGACGATACTTTAAATTTGATGTAGATGGACAAAGGAGTGAGAACGATCATACAGTTTATACAGGCTTGTAGCGGTTTATTACAAGCAATATTACCAGCGGCATATCTTTACAACAACAACAACAACCAATCCTTTTCCCACTTGGTGGGGTTTAGGAAACGAAGCATGGGTTCCCAAGAACCTTAGAAGATTCCACAGATGGCAATCAAATCAACATGCATTGTTTAGCAAATGATTATCAAAATTACCCTTACAGCTTGAAACATATTTATAACAAAAATTGTTCAACCAACATGCTCTAAAATTGATTGAGGATTTGCTAAAAGAAAAAACTCGAGACGATTCCATAAATTATAGTCAAAGTAATAGCTAAAAACCAAATATGTTTTCGTCAATGCAAAAAGGAATGCTAATTTACTAACCTTATACCTAAGAAGCATACAAAAATAATAATCATCTTATAAAGAACAAAATGATATCTGATTTCTTTCTAGACCGTATGTCCCTACTGGGTCAAACCCATTAGCATGAACCTGACCCATTACCTTAGAGCCCTGGGCCTCACCCTCTATTTAAGCATACTAAAGGATTACCCCAGCTATGTTCACTTCTTTGCCTTCACTACTGTCCCTATTTCCACTCTCATACTAATTTAAGCGTCGGAGTGTCTTTACCTCGTCTCCTACATATGGATGTATAGGAGTGTCTTTACCTTGTCTCCTACGGATGGATGTATCACCATGGCCAACCGATGAGGTGCTCTCCGGGGTCTGCAGGCCCCACAGATTCAGGCACAAACACTCTCCATGTTATAATTTAACTAAGTTGTTGTCTAGTAATTAATTTATATAGCAAAGAACAAAATTCCAATATCGTATATCCTTTTTTTCTTCGTGTTAAAAATATATATTCACTTTTTTTCTTGCTACCTAGAGTTACTCCTCTTAATCTATTATACTCCAAATTTGGCTTCAATGGATGATATACTTCCCTGATATTTCCCTTGAAAGATCTCTTAGAGTCTCATTTTCCCCTTTTACATCCCGATCATTCGAAACACCCCTCTTTCCTTCTTAGCTTTTCAATTAAACATTACCAATCATGGTAAATCCAATATTAAGCTTTTTGTAACAAAGATCATCGAGGAAATTTATTCATCCAATAAATAAACACTGGAACGAGTGAAATCAACGAGGAACGGGAGAGAGAGGGAACCTGAAGGTGAAGAAAGCAACAGATGGGACGGTGCTGGTGGAAGAGGATGACGGCGAGGGTAGAATATTCCGGTGGTGGCGTGAGCAGTGGTTCACGATTGCGTGTTTGGAGGATTTGACTCTGACCAGAACTTGCAGGGGAATTAAGGCTCAGCTAAACTTGCAACGACACACACCGACTTATATATAAAAAGGCTTCAGCTTCAACCTTCAAAGTTTGTTCGGATTAAATGTAAAAATTTAATTATTTTAATAATTGATTATTGATATAGTTAATTATAATAAAATTAATTTTATGTTTGGATATATTAATTAAAAAATAATTTTAAAATAATTTATTTTATTTAAATTTTATAAAAATTATTTTTATATATTAAATTATTATAAAAGATATAAAATAATTAAAAATTATTTTATCAAGGATAATATAATATTTATATTTCAAAAATTTAGAATAATCTATAATTAAAAATGTCAAATTTTAATATTATGAAAAAAAACTATTATAATATATTATATTTCGTATAAAAATTAAAATAAAAATTGACAAACATGATTAAAATAATAAAAAATATTTTTAAGCAAAAAGTTATTTTAATAGATAATTAATCTCTTTCAAACATGTTCAAATTTAGTAAATAAATTGATTGATAAAATGAATTTTTTATTTGGTATTCATCTAAAGAAGATTTTGATTTCCCATATTATTTTCATTAAGAAATTAATTTTTTAAAATATATTTAAATGCATAAACATAATTTTTTTAATAATATTATTTTTATACATATAAATTTTAAAATTAAACTTATTATATGTCAAACTATATAATTAAACTATATTTCTTATTCTGTATAAAAATAAATTATATTTCTTTTTTTAATAAATTTTCTAATATTCGTACCTTTTGAGTATGAAACTAATATCGTTAAAGGTATTAAAGATGTTTCTCCTAATATTGCATTTTCACGGGCTCGAGCCCCTAATATTGCATAGGCTCCTTAATTGCAATTTTTTTTTGTGAATTTATTTTTCTTCTTTTTAATCTCATTTTTTATACTTTGTTTTTTATGCAACACTTTTTATTAAAATCAATGTCATTAAAAATATTTTTACTTCTAAATTAGTTATTGTCATAGTTAAAAAAAACTTTAATGGTTTAATAACATGCAATTGATAATAATATGAATTTGTCTAACGAGTATTTTAAAAATATTTGTTAAAAAATAAAAAGATATTAAATATTATATAAATAATAAAATATTTAATATATTAAAAATTAAAAAACTTTATTTTATTTAAATATACACGCTCACACAACATAAGCAGTTTGAACTCTCTCCACTTACACTATGTTTTGATGATAGGTAATGAGGGAAACAGAAATGGAATGAGGGGAACAAAAATAACTTCTCTTGTTTGAAAGTTTTAAAATGCATAGGAACAGAATGAAACACATGAGGAATCATTTCTCCTCTCTTCCCCTCAAATGCTCAACTTTTGTTCCCCCCAAAATTGAGGGGGAACGGGAGAAACACATAGGTAATTCCGTTCCGTTAATGAAACTTTCAAACAAAAATAATGGAAAACTATGTTCCATTTTATTTTTTTCCTTTCTATTCCATTCCTACCTATTCCGTTCCATTCTATTAATGAAAAAAAATCCAAATATAAGGTTAAGGTGAAGGACGCCAATTCCCCCATCCTTAAGCTTCAACTGAACTAGTGATTTGCACCTATTAATGTCTACAAACAGAGGGAAAAAAAAGGTAGTGAAAATATAAAATGTTCATACATAAATGCATAAAGTGAATTAAAAGTAAGTTTTACAAATAATGTATGAATAACAAATAGAGCTAGCAAAATGGATCTACTTGTCTCAATCCATCAAAATACAAGGTAGGGTAGGTTAATTCGTTTTGAGAAATGAGATAGAAGAGTCACTCCACTCCATTTTAAGGTAAGTTAGTGGGTTGACGGGTTGACCCGCATAAAAAATAAAATGAGAAAAAGTAGGCGGGTTGACGGGTCAATTCACTTAACCCGTTTAAAAGTAAAAAAAATTATATAAAAAACCAAAAAATACTATAAAAAATAATAAATAATAATGATAAAAAATTAGAAATTATATTTCTAAAAAATAATTTTTAAAAGAGCCTAATTAAATATTCAAATATAAATTATATAACATAAAAAAATTTATATTTATGGTATCACTTATCACTTTTTTTTTAAAAGAAAATAACTAACCCGACAGGTCAACCCAACCCTGACCCGCTTTACCAGCGAATTAAGCGGGATGAGTTATACGAGTTAAAGAAAATATGAGTTTAATCCTTAAACTCAACTCATTAAAAAATAAAGAGTTGACGAATTAACCCAACGAGTTGAATCCATTTTATAAGCTCAAACTAAACCAATGAAATGAATCAACTTGTTTAGATCATGTCTTTTGATTAATGAGATTAGATTTAAAATAATATTAACTTAGCTTAAATTAACACTGTCTATTTATCAAATTAAACGAGTTTAGCTCATCAAATCAAATCAAGATACATTAAAAATATTAAACATGTCCACGTAAGCTATAAGCTATTTTTCTTTTATCGAAAAAGCCAATAGTAAAATTGAAAAAAATAGGCTTTGATCAAAAAATAAACTAACTGTGATATCCTTATTTTATTACATCATACTTGTAAGTAGAATCTTTGCATTAATTTGGTTTCATTTACTACAAGCATGGGTATGTCTCCTATAGTCTTAGGTGACTTGATTTTTGCATCAAAATTTTTTTTTTATGTATGATCAATGAATAATTTTCACACTTTGGTAATTTTATTAATGAGAGGGGGAGATACTTGCATGCTTGTCATGTCTTCTTTGCAAGAAATTGACAAATTCCATTCATGCCTTTATACACATGATGAAAGAATAGTAGAAAAGATAGGAAATATAGGCGATTAGACTTTTATGTTTATAAAAGGGATTTATTATATTCTCTTAAAATATATTTTTAATAATTTTTTATTATTTAATAAAAAAATATTAAATAAAAAATTAAATATAACTAATATTTTAAAAATATAAAAAATATTTAATATTTTTTATTTAATAATTAAAAAATTATTAAAAAAATCAGTTAAAAAAATTAATCATTTTCCTTATAAAATGTAAAGTGCTGCACACATTTGTTTGGCAACATATTCACGGATTATGCAAGACTTGAACGCATTTTTTTTTTCACTCCTCATTTACTATAGTTTGGACTTTGCTATCAATGCGAAGTGTATGCAAGACTTGAGTGAATGTCTGAAGTTCCTCACGCTCTAATGTGAAGCCAAAATAAAACAAGATCCTAAATTTTAGGAATGATGGTCAACGTGGTGTGCTTAGTGATTGTAATAGTCCAGAAATAAATATATGCTTTAGTAATCATGAAGCCTATATATCCGAGTGATTGCTGAAGAAAGATATCAACCTCTTCTGAAATATTATTGTCAAAATTTCATTTTTATTTTTCTAGTAAAAATTTTGATAAATCAGGTTTGTAAAATTTATATTACTTTTACTCGATCATATTAGTCTTCTTAAAAACTTTGATTAAGGATCATCAATTTAGACTATTATTCTTGATGTCAGATAAAAAAATTGACATCTCAACAAATATTTGAGCAAATACTTATGAACAATTTTTCAATCACTGATGTTTGTAAAGTGAGTATTTAGAACACTCTTGAGTTATTACCGTAATATCACATACTTTAATTAAATTTTATTTAAAGCTTATAGTAATTCTGTCATGATTTATATTCTTAAATTTTTAAACACAACATAAATTATGAATTGTTAGTTAAATTCTTATCTTGAATTATTATGTATATGGTTATTATATATTTCTCTGAAGTTAATTGGGTAAATTTTGGTGTCTTGAACTAATATTGGCTATAACATATATTTTGGAGTAGTTACATTTATCTTTGCTTAATTTATAATTTTGAGCATTTATAATTATCTTTATTTAATTTTTAATTTTGAGTATTCATATACTAAGAAATGTGGATTGTGATGATAATATTGAAAATTTATTTTGGAATATCAAAGGCACTAGGAAAAGCCCTTGATATACCATGGTATGATGTATAGTGAGAATGTTATACAATTATGAGTTTTATGGTGCTTGATGTCCAGGCAAAAATACTTGGGGCTCTATAAAAGTGGATGCCTGATGCTTAGGCGAAAGTATTTGGGACTATGGATATGGTTGGCTGATGTCTAGTTAAATTATTTAGGGCTAAATATTTAAGATATGTATATGTGAATAAATGTTGTTCTTCTAATAGATCTCGAGAATATTCTAATAATAAAGTGATATTTACTAAGAAAGGATTTCCAAAAGAGGGATTCCTTACAAATATGAGATTTCTTAAAGAATAATTTCCTGCAAGAAAGTATTTTCAATTGGAGTTTGGATTTGCCAATATTTTATTAAATACCAAGTAAAAGCATTGGAATACATTTTTTATATTTAATCCTTATTATCTATATAAAGTATACTTGTATTATTTTTTGTTAGTGGCACTTGAGTGTCCTTGTATTCACTGAGTTGTAAAACTCACTCTATTATATTTTATTTTTCTAAGTCTAAACGAGTGAGATAGGTTTGTTATTCGGAAATGACTTGAACACATGGATACCTGGATTTCCAGTCATAAGGTTGGTCCATTCTTCTTGCATAATGATTTATATAAATGATGTCAGTATTTAAACAAGTATTGATGAAATCGGATCTACTCATGTGTGTTTAAGTTAATGTAATCGTGTTATGTTGAATAATGGGAAGCATCTCATCTTTAGGAAGTGTTCTGAGCAAATTAGATGGGTTAACCTAAAAGGATATTTGATGAGTTGATGGTGGTGTTTTCCTCCGTAGTGTGGTGGCCAAAGTGGTGGAGTAGAAGGGTGGTATACCTGCAAAAGGCACTCTTACACTTAAGTCATGCTATGCACTAAGAGATGGTGTTTAGGGTTCAAATCCATACTTGAGTAATTTAGCTTGGTATTTATAGAGGAGCATTGCTTAGTTGTTAAGTAAGATAAAAGGAAAATTCTAATTTGAATTGCCATTATTGGGTAGTTAAGGCTAATAAAGGGATATGTAATCACTTCTATTTGCATGAGATTTGTTGGGAGTGATTATCTCCTGATTGAGTAATGGCCAAAGGTGATGTGGTGCTGACTCAGGCTGTGCTCCATCGTGGGCACAACCAGGATGCTATCCCAGTTCAGAACAGTTGCTATCGGCTTAGCGCTTCACTATAAGTGAAATGTCAAGGTATGTCAGACGAAGGTCAATGGGAGCATTGGTTGCCCCTAAGTGACAGTGTTGGTCAAGAGGTGTTGATGTTTGGCTCTTAGAGGATGGATTGGTAATTGTAATCCGTTGTCTAGTGTCCTTCCAAGGTATTTGCCCTTGTCATTCGTTACGTGTTTGTAAAATCTCAACAGAAGTGGTACTCAAATAGCACCGAAATCTGAGAATGCCTTGAGCCGACTTCATCTACCTAGTCGAGTTCAATTTTGAGTGGAGTGGGTTCAAGAAGAAATTTTGAGATCATTCATTGGGGATCATATTTAGTCGTGATCCGTTATTGCATTCGAGGGGTTGGTGACACTTAGTTTGTTTGCAACGCTTTGTTTGTGACTGGAATTGTTTTACATGTTATTTATAGCTTTTGGGGCACATGTGGCGGATTGTGAGTGGAAGCCACCGTTAGGGTTTTGCGCTAGATCAATTCAAACTTTAAAAAATGCCCAACGTTCCCCACCATGATGGTGGTAGTTGAGGCATCATGGGTCTATAAATAGGAAAGTAGGAGAAAACCTCTCAATTTTCCATTTCTTCGACCTTGTTTAAAGAGTTTTTCAGCAACAAAGGCGATTTTCGGCGAGCTCTTTGACGGTGGTTTACACCAACACTTGCAGTGGAGCAACTACATGCATATTTGTTTTCACCTCCTCGTATGCTACCTAGTTTCCTTCTTTAGTTTATTTCCATCTCTTCTTCGAAGGTACTGCCCCAACCCTTGTCTTTTCTTTTTAGCCCTTCTTTTCCCCCTTTGTTTGGGTCATGGAGAGGGTACGGGAGTTAGAGAATAACAATGAGGAGGGTAGCAATTCCATGGAAGCATTGTCTATAGCATTGCCTTTGTATACGATGGAGGCGACGGAGGTTTCATGTAGGGACATTACTAAGAGGCCATTTTCGAGCTCTAAGATCCAGGGTGCTATCCGGAAAGTGGAGGTAGTAAGAGAAGCGGATAAGCTTAGACCTTCGCATCCGCCTTCCGAGATTTAGAAAGAATTGAAACATATAAATTATACTCTTTCTAGTTTTGATGAAAGCTCGGCCTCTATAGGTTGTCTTTCCGATGTTCGACACATGGGGAGGAAAACACCACCCTAGCTACAATCCTAACACATGCGTCGAAAGTGGCTCTGAGTCCGAATTTGTACAGATAGGTGAGCACCAAGGTGAAAAATATCACCTCCTGGTATTCCACCATAGAGGAGGTGGCTAATTTATGAATGTCTCCAGATGACTGAGGATGGCACATGGGACGGGGAGTTCGAGGTGCATCCTGTCAACCATGAGGAACGAGTTTGTATGATGCAGACCTCGAGCGACAAACGTTTCATGTATTTATACGAGACGATGTTTGTGAAGCTTAGGATCCGCCTTCCTTTTTTGTACTTCAAGATGAATGTTTTGAACCATCTTCGGTTGGTGCCTTCATAGCTACATCCAAACGCATTGGTTTATGTCCAGGCATACTAACTATTGTACTGGTATCTAGGTCTTCGCTCACTGTTCCCTCATTTTTCAATTTCTTCCAAGTAGTACAGCTAGATGAGGGAAGGTCAATGAAGGCTTGGGTCACTCTCCGTGCCCGAAGCAACCAAAAAGTCTTGGAGACTTTTGTTGAGTCTTTCAAGAATTTTAAAGATGAGTATTTCTGGTCGGAAGTAATCCTCAGAACACAGTCTTTTTTCCTTACTATTGAGGGGAAGTCAGTGATGCACCTTTATTGGACATCTCAGAATTTTGACTTCCGCCTAGAGGAATATGAGGTCCGAGAAGAGGACCTGATGGAGGATGAAGTTGATGTGGTGACCTTTTTTAATCAAATAGGTCATTGACAAGGGTGTTAGCCATTCGAGGGATTTGATTGAGACGTCGGAGAATGAACTCTGCGCTCATCTAAGTGCAATCATATGAACTTGTTGCATTGAATTTGATTATTTATGTTTTTCTTTTGATTGCATTATAGGACTAGGACTTTTACCTTTTTCTTATGCCAAAAGCATGGCCCCCACTGATAATCTTGAGGATCTTCACCAAAGGCTTACAGAGAGAATTGCCTAGAGAGTGGCGAAGGGGAAAGGCGTAGCCCCCATTCCCCCAAATGAACTGATCCTGGAGATCCAAGACCAAAACACAGAGACCATGGATCCAGGTGGCCAGCTCTAGTCCAGTAAGCGGAGGGCCCTATCCTAGACTTGACGTCCCCTCAAGGGGAGGAGTTGTCTCCTAATGGCCCTATCTGGTTCGTGACTTCTTCTATTTGGGGTAAGGACTTCCCAGTTTTTGAGCTAATAGGAAAATCACTGCTAACAGATGCCGATATGGAGAAGATGGTTGAGGCCGATGTTGCCCATATGATCTACCTAAACTAGATCTAGAGCCTAAGGAATGTGGCTTTCTTATACTTCCTAGGGAAGACCCTGCCCAAAGTTGACAAGACGACTGAGTTGGAGGCTGACTTGGAGAAGCTACAGGGGGAGAAAGAGGCATTGGAGAAGAACCTCGGAGAATGGCAGGTGCAAACGGAGGAGGTCGACAAGAAGCTCGGGGCTGCTCATGATGAAATCCAAACTCTAAAGTAGTAGGTTACTGGTTTAGAGAAAAAGGTAGCGAACTCTGAGATGACCGTGTATGGTCTCCGTACAAAGATGGGTGAACTAGAGCAGTGAACGAGGCTTTTGACGTCGAGATAGAGGTGAAAAGGGCGAGGTCCGTAGATGAATCATTTGCCAATGTCGTGGAACAACTCCGAACCTTGAACCCTGCCAGGTTGATAACAAAAGGTGTCAGGTCCCACTGCCGTGTAAGGGATAGGTTCATAATGGACATCGTCCAATGGCTTGCGGAACCTGGAACTACCGCCCAAACTAACCCTACTTCGGACTCTGTCGAGGTTAATGAAGAGCCATCCTCCGAGATCCCGACTTCGCCATGACTTCTTTTATTTTCTTTGTCTTAATGCCCCTTGCGTGGGGCTTTTTATTATTTTGTGGACAAGTCCTGATGTCGGACGTTTTGGTATGAAAAATCCTAGTTGACGGGTTCTTTAATTTTACTTATTGTATTTCTTCATTATTGTTTTGTTTTATGCTTTTGCCTTTCAAAATTAGCCTTGGGTCCAACAGCCTTGGTTTTTAACAAGCCCGGTGTTTGCAATGTCGGTCTCGTCTATGATAATAGCCTAATTTTTATATATTTTTCTTATAAAAATAGGTATTATTATATCTTAATATATTTGATTTTATTGATTTTGTGACATTATCATTTGTTTCTTTGAGATAAATTAATTACTAAATTATGTGTTAATTGTAGATATTTAAAAGTAAAAGTAGCACAATTAGTAAGATGCTGGGACGTGCCATAAAGAAGAGTTTTGAAGAAATTTTATTCAAATCTTATGTCTCATCCAAAGTCTCAATTAGGTTTGAAAACTTGAAGATAAAGATAATTGAAGATTGGATAAGGATTCTTAAAGAGAAGGGAATTTGTTGTAAATTCGGATTGAACTCATATTTTTTGACATTGTTGCTGTATTTTAACCATATCTTGGACTACATATATCAGATCGAAGCGATTTTTACGGTGTTGTAAAGTTAACAAAAAATTCACAACTCTTCTGTTGACCTCGAAGACTAATTTTGCCATCTGAAGGATGAAAAAATAAAGATAAAAAAAGATGAAAATCTGATAGCCTTCAATAAAAAGATTGAGTTTCCTAAATCTAATCACTATCCTTTTATTATTTGGGGACCAATTAAGGAGATTGATTTTCCTAAATTTAGTTTTTTAAATCCAATCAATATCCTTTTATTATTTGGGAACTAATTAAGGAGATTTTGTGTAAGATACGAAGGAGAAGCACGAAGGATAAGGGCTCAAGAAAAGAGAGAGGCACATAGCACCGCACGAAGCAGAGAAAGAAGGACAATGACGCGTAGTAATTGTTTCATCTCTTATGAATTTTTCTTGTCTCTTTGTATTTGATACTCTTGCCACGTGTAGCTAATTTTATTTTTTAGGATTAAGAAGAAACTTTAACTTTTTGTTTTAGATGATTTAACTTTATTTGAGATATTTTTTATGTTCTATAATTGCACAATGATGATGATTATTGATCTTTAATTATTATTCAAATTAATTTTTATTGATTGTCTTGTAGTCAATTAGTAAATTTAAATTGATATATTTTAATCACATGCTTAATTCTTGTTATCTTAGGTGTGAGTTGTGTAATAATATTTATTGCTTTTGAGATCTAAGGATTGAATAGTTTAAGTTATGTTAAATGGTTTATATCATAATTTGAATAAGTCATATTATTTTAGATGAATTATGTCAATAACTAGATTCTAATAATCTTTAGTAGTGATCAAATCTTGTACTTGTAGACACTCCATAGAACAATATTAATTTCCATTAAAGTTAAATTCATCTTTGCATGACTAATGGTGGATTCTAGGTCTTGGAATTATTCTCTAATTGATCTTGCATTTTAATTTGAGTCATTTTATTTAGATTTATTATTTAATTTTAGTTTTAGCTTAGCACATAATTTATAATTTCAAACTAATTAAATAAAATTAAACTCTTTTTTCTTTTACATTAATTTAAGTAGATATTAAATTTTAGTTAATCATGTCATTCCTTGTGGGTACGACACCTTTTTATTTGTCAGATATTACATAGATCTTGTGCACTTATAAGTAAAGGGTAATTTCATTACTTGAAAATTTTCTATCAGTCTATTTGCGTTAGTCATTTTGTAACTTAGCAAAATCTTGATTGTTTGAGTTGTTCATGACTAGATATCTGTAGTTTCAAAGTGGCTAGTGAACCATTAATTGCTAAGGTTCTTGTTTAAAACGTAAGTTAAAATCTAGTGTCAACGTTGCATAGTAGAAAATAATCTTAGAGTAAATATTGTTTTGACCTTTTAGAATGCAATCGAGATGACGAACACCTCACGGAGTGTGTACCCCTCGGACCTCTTCAGGATTGCGAAGGTCATCCTGCGAGTTGGTGGCACGTATTATCGAGATAACTGAACCCAGAGAAACGCGTATCTCTTGGACCTTGCCAATATGCTATTTGGCCTTGCGGGTTGAGCAAAATTTTGTAAGCCAAGTAAAGTAGCAAGTTATTTAATAAAGTTGTGATTCAACAATCATTTACAAGCTTTCTTATAAGATTGAAATCTGGAAAGACTAAAATAACTCTAATTATAACAGTTATTGAGTTTAGTCACATTCCAATAGTTTTTTATTGGCTTTCTGGTGATCTGATATGGCCCCTCCTAATTTAGGGCTAATTTCCCTTGAGTAGCATTTCTTCCGCCGATATCCGCTCTTCACAGTACGAGATCTCTAGGCACAAACCTCTATAGAATCATTTTGGTGTTGTACTTGGCTATTGTTCTTTGCTTCACATTGGCTTCTTTGATGGGTAATGTGGCGTTGTTCTTCTAACAAGTCCAGATTATGGCGAATGAGTTCCAGGTTAGAACTTTCTGAAAAGTGCTACATCCACCAACTGGGCTCTTCGATTTCAACTGGGATCATCGCTTCACATCCATATGTTAACTTGAAAATGGTTTCTCCTGTGGTAGGGTGGGGTGTGGTCTAATATGCCCAGAATACATGGTCAACCTATTCAGCCCACTACCTGTTGGCTTCGTCAAGTCTTTTCATGAGCTCTCGTATAATGACTCGATTCATGGCTTCCACCTGTCTATTGGTCTGAAGGTGCTCTACTATGGAGAAGTGGTGTTTAATGCTGAGCTCAGAGAGAAAATCTTCAAAGTTCTTATCAGTGAATTGGGCATAATTGTCCGTAACGATGGACTTCGAGATCCCAAAATAATTGATAATATTTTTATAAGTGAACTTCTGTATTCGGACCGAGGTGGTCATGGATAGTGGTTTAACCTCAATTGATTTGGTGAAGTAGTCTACTGTCACTACCAAGTACTTGAGTTGTCAAAGAGCTTGTGGGAACAGTCCTAGGATGTCCATTCCTCATTGGTAAAAGGGTTAAGGGACTGAGGTGGTTGTGAACTTTTTTGGTGGGATAAAGTAAAGGTCCGAGAACCTTTAACACTTTTCACATTTTTGGATGTGGTCCATTGAGTCTACCTCTATACTAGGCCAGAAATATCCAACGTATAATGCCTTTCGCACTAAGGACTTTCCTCCGAGGTGGTGTCTGCAACCCCTTTCATGGATTTCGACCAAGGCGTATTCAACTTTCTAGAGACCGAGACATTTAAGGAAGAGGGATGAGAAACCACGATGATATAAATGGTTCTCTTATAGCGTGTACCATGCCGCTATCCATATTAATTTTTGTGCCTTTTTGGGATCTTTAGGCCAGATCCCTCCACGCATGTAAGAGGCAATTGGGGTCATCTAGTTTTCTACTTTATCATCCAGCAGGAGAATTTCAAAGTCTGTAATGTTGGGGGTAAGTAGTGTTTCTTGGATAACATATCTATTATTTCTAGGGTTCTTCGTGCTTGCAAGTTTGGAAAGGATGTTGGCACGAGAATTCTTCTCTTTAGGAATGTGCTTTACTTTAACATTGGTAAAGCCATTCAGTAAGCTTTTGACCTTGGCCAAATATCTCTGGAGCAACGGTTCCTTTGCCTGATATTCACCCCGAATTTGAGATGTCGCCAACTGTGAGTCATTGTATAAGGTTATCTCGGCAGCTCCTATGTCCTTTGCCAGTACAACCCCTGTAATGCAAGCTTCGTGCTCCACTTGGTTGTTTAAGGTTGGGAAGTCAAACCTCAAAGTGTGTTCAGTGGTTAGGCCCTATCTGTTCTCAAGGATGACCCTTGCACTGCTCCATTTGGGATTCGAGGACCCATCGATATATATTGTTCAAGAATTTCCTTTGAGATGACCGGGATCCTGTGTCAACTCCACTATGAAGTCAAACAGCACCTGTACTTCTTTAACAGATCCCAAACTGTGCAGATTTAGTACTACTTGGCATTTGTCAGGGTTAACCTTAATGTTGCAGTTTGTCAACAAAAAACCTAGGAATTTCCCGGCTTGTACTCCAAAGGCGCATTTCTCCAAGTTCAGTATCATATTATGCTTTCGGAGTTATGCGAGGACTTTGTCGAGATCCTGAACATGGTCACTGGCCTCCATTGTCTTTACGATCATGTCATCGATATAGACTTCCAACATCCTACCAATTTGTTCTTTAAACGCTTTGTTTATCATTCTTTGGTAGGTGACACTAGCATTCTTGAGATCGAAGGGCATAACCCAGTAGCAATAGCTATTCATTTTGTGATGAATACCATTTTATCTTCATATTTCGGATGCATAGGAATCTGGTTGTAGCCAAAATAAGCATCCATGAATGACAGAAGGTGAAAGCTAGATGAATTATCTACTTAATTGTTGATGTTGGGAAGTGGGTAAGGGTCTTTTGGATAAGCCTTGTTCAAATATGTGTAGTCGATGCACATGCATCACTTCCTATTCACCTTTTTAACTAGGACCACGTTGGATAACCAAGTAGTATAGGAAACCTCGCTGATAAAGCCTGCATCTAAGAGTTCATTCACTTGTTTTTCAAATATCTCCTGTCTCTCTAGTCTGACTTTTCTTTTTCTTTGGGAGACAAGTCTAGAATCAGGCTTGATGGATAGCCAGTGAGGAATGAAATATGAACCAAGTCCTGATATATTGGTAGAGGTCCAAGCAAAAAAGTCTTTATTTTCTTCAAGGAACGCGATTAGTTTGGATCTTTCCTCTGAGTTTAATTGTCCTACAATTTTAGTGACTTGATCCGGCTTAGGGCCAAGTTGGAGGGGTGCGAGCTTTCCTCCAGGATGAAGGCACGTATCCTGAATCTCCTCCCTCACATCTAGTTCGGTCAAGAGGATATTAGGGAGGTTCGTAGTGGGCGAACTAGATGCACGTTGTTCTGTTTTCTTGGGGATCTTTATTACTTTGAGACTTTCATTGTAGCATCTTTGCATCATCACCTAATCCCCTTTGACCGTGACAATTTCATGGTCCTTGTTCAAGAATTTCATAGCCAAGTGGGTGGTAGAAATAACTGCGCCAAAGGCATTGAGCAAAGTGTAAACCAAGATTATGTTGTAGGCAGTGGGGCAATCAACTACTAGGAATTTAACCTTGACCGTTTTGAAGAGGGGCTTCTTTCCCAAGGTTAGATATGTTTCAACGTACCCCGTTGGAGTGATTTTGTCACCAATGAAGCCAATCAACTCTCCGATATGCAAGATAAGTTCCTTGTCTGTGAATTCCAACTTCTTATAAAAGCTCATGAACATGATGTCTGTCGAACTTCCTTGATCTACAAAAATATGGTGGACCTCGGTGTTGGTAATAACACTTGAAATCACCAGTGAATCATCATGCTCTAACACAAAATTTCTATAGTCCTCGTTGGAGAAGAAAATTTGAGGGGCCTTCGCGTTATGGATCCCATCTTTGAGATCGGATAGGAGGCCACACTTAATATTAGGCGGAGGGCTTTTTTTTGGCATTGTTTGACTATCTGCCACCCGCGAATCCAATCAATATTATATTTATGGTTCAGGTGACTTCTACATGACAACAATTGTTATTCTGGGGAGACAAATCCCAGAAAGGTCTGTAGTCTCGATTTTGTCTGTTGTCCCAGGGTGAGTCTTTTCTTTGGCACTTATTTTTTCCAGAGACCTCTTTCTCTGGTAGGGGGAAGGGCTCTTTCGTGGACTGTAGCTTCTTTTTATGTAATTATGGGATCCGCACTGAGCTTAGTTCTGAGACTAGTGAACATACCGCTCCAAGCAGCCATCTTGGATAAGAGATTTGATTACATCTTGGAGGTAGACGTAATCCTTTGTATTGTGTCTGTAGTTATTGTGGAACTTATAATGCTTGGACTTGTTTTTCTATGCATGCTTCTTAAATAAGGGAGGCTTAGGAACATCTATAAACTCGGTGTTCATTACCTATTGATAGATCTAAGCACGAAGAGCATTTAGAGGCATGTTGTCTAGATACCTCCTCTTCAATGGTGGCTTCAAGTTGAGTGACTGTGAGGGGGGTTAAGCTAGCTTTAGCCGTGTATCCTCACCTTTTCCCAGGTTCTTCTTGGCTCTAATAACGTCATCTGCATTGATGTATTTTTGTGCCCTCTCCCTGAAATCTCCCATCGTGAAGGCCTTCTTCTTTGCGAGGGAGTGAAAGAGTGGCCTTGGTGGAGCCCTTCCCTACTGTAGTGTAGGGCCAATCTTTGGTCCTAGTCCTTGATGTTTAGGGGCTCTTTGTTGAATCTAGCAATATAATTGTGGAGGGACTTTTCTTTCCCTTACTTGGCGTGGGTTAGACATGAAATGGATTTCAGCTGTACTTTATTGGTGGTGAAGTGCATCAAAAATCTCAAGGATAAGTCATCCCAGTCTACAACGAATCTCGAAGGGAGGGTAGTAAACCACCTCAGGTGGCCTTTTTAAGAGAGAGGGAGGACAACACATGAGAAGATCATTCCCTCCAGCAAATATCATGGATGAAACATAGGCATCTAGGTGTTCTTGGGGGTCCATTGTACCGTCATATGCCTCTATGTTCATCGGGTACTTGAATCTCTTGGGTTCGAATGCCATTAGTTCATCCGAGAAGGTTGTCCTTGTTGGGTGATGGGCCCCTGCCTACCGGGTTCTGTTGCCCTTGAGCTTTTGGCTTCACAATTATCGAGACGCATTGGATCCCTGCGTTGATTATGTTCCCTTCTCAAAAGCCGGGTCTCATCCTCCTTTTCTTTGTGGGCGAATCTCTCCAACTCCGCCAAGCGCTTATCTTGCTCCCGTAACCTCTCATCTTGACGACAGATCAAGTCTGCCATCTCATGTTAAGATAGTTCACGAGGCATGGACTCCTGTTGCTATGAGGCGAGATCCTCCTCGTGAGCCCCTAAGCGCTACAATGCCTGGATCTGCTCCCCGACCACTCTTGAGGGTGCTATTCGAGTGCTTAGCCATTGCCTGGCCAGAATCCGCGATGGGGGAGTAGAAGGGCTCTCATTGGAGAGAGAGGCCTCCTCCCCATCTCGCCTGGATCCAGGATTAGCCACCGCTAGTTGGTTATGGACGATGGCAGATGCCCGACGTTGGCTGGCAGCGAGTTGATCGTGAGCAGTAGAGGCATGGTGCTGACTGGTGGTGGGTGGGTTTTATGTTGCTGAAGCATATTGTTGTCTCGTGTTTACCATGGTGGTGGTGGTGAGGGTAAGAGTTTATCGTTTCTATAAACGACACCAATGTTCTGAACATATCAAATGAGTTCACCTGAAAGGATCTTTGGTGAGTTGATGGTGGTGTTTCTTCCGTAGTGTGGTGGCCAAAGTGATAGAGTAGAGGGCTGGTGTACCTGCAAAATGAACTTTTAGGGTGGATCTATTACAACTCTTCTTTAATTAATGTTTATTTAATCTTTTTTTATATATTAAAAATCAAATTGAAGAAAAAAAATAAATGTGGCTAACGTCCATTGTTTGAGGCTTAATTTGATTAGCACCTTCACATGATTTATTCAAGTTTTTTTTAAAAATGTTTTAACGATGAGTTCTATTGTAGATAATAAAATTGAAATGGCTTGATTTAGACGTTGTTGCTTACAAAAACAGATTTAATTAAAAAAGTTGCATTAAAGATATGCAGTAATTTCCATGCAACTACTTTAAGGATAACAAATTGAAGTGCATAAAGTTTATATGCATTTTCATATTCCTTGGAATTCAGTGTTACCAATATGGTATAAAAATAGAGAAATGATTTATCCTCCTACTCAATCCTCCTACTAATCCTCCTAATTGTTAAATGAAGAAAGTATTGAATATTTTTTATGTTTTCAAGACATTAGATGCATTTACTTTTTTATTTAATACTTTCTTCATTTAGTATTAGAAGAATTATTAGGAAGATTAAGTAAGAGGATATAGAATTACTCATAAAAATATAGAAGTTATTCAATTCGGAAATAATTAAACACTCAACTGGTCAATCGTGTATAATAACTATTTACTCACTAACTACTTATTTTTGTTTAGTTCATTATGTAATTATTAATTATTCTTAAACTGAAAACATTTAGTTATAAGGATTTGAGACCCGATCCATGAAGGCAAGCTCAAATATTTAGTTATATTATTCTTCTTAGGATTTTGTCACGCCCATCAAGGCAAAGTCAAACCCAAAGGATAGTTATCTCGGCCCAACGTAATAATTGTCAAATCTTTTAAAAGTTGATCGAGATGGAACTAAATCTCTTAGTATTAAGGAATAAAAGGATAAAACTCCTCCAAATCGCTAAATAATAAGGATTATTTTTTAAAAAGACTCAGACTCCTAATATATAAATACAGGGGCAACTCTGTCACTAACTTGAGGTCAGAATACCTTCTGCAAATACACTCTCTCCTCATCCAGGGCGCCGACAGCAGCACGTGAAAACATCTTGGTAGATACCAACGTACGCTATCTATGACCATGTTAAAAAAAAATTAAATTTTTCTTATTCAGTTATTTTTAAAAAATTAAATTATTTTGTTATTTTGTGAAATAATTATTATATTTAAGTTAAAAAATTATTTTTAAAAAAAAAATTACACTAAATTTAATACAAAATAAAAATTTTTCAATTAATAATCATAAAATAAAGATTAAAATTTATAATTTTAACTTATAAATTATTTCTTACACTTTAATATATAAATACTATTTTATCCTCAATTAAATAAATTTTTTAATTATTTTATATCTATTTTAATAATTTAATATATAAAAATAATTCTTTTTTATATCATCCAAATAAATCATATTAACTTAAAATTATTTTATAACTAATGCATCCAAACATAAAAATAAATAATCGATTATAATCGATTATAAATTATCAGTACAATCTATAACTTTCAACTTTTCCAAACAAACCCTATATCTAGATCGGAACATACACCATCGATTCCACTTCTATAATTTTCCCTGAAGTATCACTCTCAACAATATATTAAACATTATTTGCTTCTGTTGCTCTGCTTCCTCAGGTCTATCAGCTAGTGGAGGAAAAACACGAAATATTAAAGAATTTTCAAGCAATCATACACTATAGTCTCGTGAGCTTAAGCTGGTAGACATGAAAGATGAAACAACTGAGAAAGTCAAAATAATTACTAAATGAACAGGATGAAAAGATTTAAGCAAGTATCTGAATACATAAATAGGCTTTGCCACTTCGATACCACATCAGAATTCTATTACATGCCAAGGCTGAAGTCTCTTAAATGCTAACCTGGACCAGCAGGTTTATTGTCAGGGCCAAATTGATTTGATGGTTGCCCATGGTGTCCCCGGGATGTAGTATCCATTGTAAGCATCTTCAAAGATATTTTCCGTAGATAATCACTCTGAAATTGGAGAATACCACATGCAATCAATCTTCCATATCATGTGTTTGCATAGGTAACCATATATGAAAACTGGTAACTGTGAGGCTCATCATTAGTATGTACCTGGCTTGTTGCTGCAGCAAAAATTTTCTCTTCAAACCTCTGAGCAATCCTCCAAATTTCAAGTAATCCCTCTGGACCAGAAACTGGAAGATGTTTCTTTAATGTGTCATTTCTACAAAACAAAAACAATAGTCTAATAATTTAGAAAATACACGCGATTGATATGTTAAGATCCTCAAATGACAGAACATGATTATCATGTAAAAAGTCCTTGAATTCATCAGATTTGTCAATGAAACATGCTTATCCACCATAAACTATGTGCAACACTGGTCTGCTTGAAGCAAATACAGAGACCTTTATTGAAATATTGATACCCACCAGGGCCAGTATAGACTACTAAAAATATGGAATATTGGTATGTCAAAACTCAAAAGAGAATGAAAATATTTTTAGTTCATGATTTATCAAACAGAATTTTAAGCATCGGTCTTACATCAGTTGGTTTTTGTTTTTGGTTTGGGGTGGGGGGGGGGGGGGGGGGGGGGACAGTATCAGTTGGTTGTTTATAAACCATGGTGTTGTGTGTCTGCTTTAGTTCCTCTACAAAATGTATGTTATGTTTTGTGATCAAATTAGCTCCATACGACAAACATGGGAAACCCCATGGAAATGTGGTTTATCACTAATTTTTCTTTTGATCTGCAAATGCAAAAAAGCAAAAGCTATTCAAATCACCAAATACAACATAAAAAAAAATTACATTTTGTTGACAATTCTGTGGCGGGAATCAGGCCGCAGTTGAACTCTCCAATCACTTGCTTCTTCTGTAAAGGGTTGGCCAACATGATTAGGTTTCCAACATGATAGTCCAGTCTGTGCTGTTGAAACCAGAGAAGCTACAACAGATATTATATGATACACAAATAAGCATACAAGGATAAAAAATGCAGCTATTTGCTTCTTTTTTAAAAAGAAAGGTTAGATGAGGTAATTGCAAATTAACTTATAGAAGATTATTCTATCAATTACAACAAATACATTCATGAGATATAGCGATATCCTATGTTTTCACAAAGATACTTTCAGGAAGTATGGGGTTATCCTGAGGCCTATTGATCTGTTGGCTGAGAAGTGAAGGCCTTGTGCAATAGGAATCATAAACTCGAGTTAACACGTGTATATGGCAGGGGCATCACCACAGAATTTCTGAAGACTGACCATAAGCACTCAGACAAGGCAACAATTTTATGAAGGAAGGGCAAACATTCCAGAAATGGAAAATTAGAAGGCAGCTGTCTCAATTTTTCTTTGAATCAAATAGAATGATTTTAATAATTTACAGAAACAGGAGAAGCACAAAAATAAAGGTTCCGAATCCAAATACAGTATAGAAAGCGCAAAAAAATGCTAAATTCTTGTTGTAATGTTTTTCATTTTTCCCTTTCTTCGCCATTGTTTCTCAAGAACTGATGACAGCATAAGAGAGTCATCCAAGGTTGTCAAAATCACGCTCCTACACTTAGAATTGTACGATTCTACATGTTTGAAAGGCTGGAGCAATCCCGATACCAGCAGAAAACGCATTCTGCTGAGTTCGTGCAGAGATTGCGTCCCAGCATGTAGAATCACTGGGATTGTGCAATACCAGCAATCTTAGGTTTGGCATCTCATCTGCTGAAAAAACCTAACCCAACCCCAGAACCCACCCAAAAGAAACTATATTTTGTCTATGCTTTACCTCAAAAACCATAAAATTAGACATATTAGAGATAAGAAAAACTCCAAAAATCTAAAATGAGCTAATAATTGAATTTGATGGCATAGATTTGACCATAGTGCTCTGAAACTTACTCTCCACTAAATGCGGCTTGAAAGTAGTGTTCTGAAACTTACTCTCCATTAAACGCAGCTTGAAAGCTATTTTCCGTGAATAATCAAACTGAAATCAGGGAGAATAAAAGGAATTAGTATCAAAGCAATCCGTGACACGGAAAAGAAAAATAGGTCGACCAAATTACATGCCCAGTCTTATATACTAGCATTTACCTACGTACGTGACCATAGATGATCAGGATAACTATGAGTCTCCACAATATGGGCTTACCTTGCTTGTAGCACCAGCATAAGTTTTCTCCTCAAAACTTTGAGCAATTTTTTGAAGTTCAAGTAATCCATCCTCATCACCAAAATAATGATATGTCTTTAATGTATTCATTCTGCCAAGTGAATGAAAAATAACTTTACAGCAAGTCATCGAGAAGTTGAGGACATTAGACAATCCCCAGAATCAGATGACAAAAAAGAAAACACTGATAAAATCAAAACCCCTCTATTTTTCTCAAGAGATACACAGAATACAAAGTGTGATTTGAAATATAAATACTGTGAAAGACTAACATGAAGTATAAGGCATCATAGACATATCCATGACAAAAAGACACAAGAATAATAAAAATAAGATGAAGAAGGACATCAATAACAGAGCAGAGTGATACAATAAGAAAGTTAGACTTAGACCTACATTTTGTTGAAACTACGTTTGCGGGTTGAAGGCCGCAGTTGAGTTCTCCAATCACTTGTATCCATGATGTCTCCAACTGACTGAGGTACTACATCAGGATCAACTAAAAATCAAAACTGAGAAGAAAATCAATCCAGAAAACAACCAAATTTTGGTCATCAATAGAGATACAATAGCAATATATATGATGATAAATGGTAAAACCACGCTCTTGATTACCAGCAAGCTCTTGATTTGATGATAAAAGGAAACAGTAAAAAGTAAACGCTGAAAAGCGTTAGAAAGGACGATGGAAATATAAAGCAAACCTCAATTTGATGGAATGGAATGATGGTGCTGCGAGCTAAGAAGGGAATGGTTAGATAATCAATGATGAGAGAGAAACAATAATCCAAAATCAAGTGCTTGATTTCTACGCTCTTCAGAAGGGGAGCTTTCCTAAATATATGTTATGTTAGGAGCATGAATGCTCCATCAAAATGACCTATAATAATAGGTCATCCCGGTTTAATGATGTTTTATATTTTGACCCAAATATTTTTATTTATTGTATTTTAATCCTACCCATTCCCTAATTTTCTTGGACTCTTCTGTTGTTTTATTATTCTGCCACGGGAGAACACAAGCAATTGGTTTGCATCCAACTAAAACACAAATGGAAAATACAAAGATAATGGTACTGGCGTACTGCAAAGGCTTATGAACTGAGTTTCATGGGGCTCGAGCGAAGACCAATTTTGCATTCAATCAAATAATTCTTTTAATTATTTAAATAATTTTTAAATTATTTTATATTTATTTTAATAATTTAATACATAAAAATAATTTTTTATATCATTTAAATAAAATATATTAGTTTAAAATTATTTTTAAGTTAACATATTTAAATACAAAATTAATTTTATCATAATCAATTATAACAAAAATTTTTATACAATAATTAATTATTAAAATAATCTAATTTTTATACTTATCTCAAATATACACTAAGAAAAATAAAAACAAAATAATTTTTGGTTATTACTTGAGGCATATCAAAAGTATCGAAAAAATTTTTTCTTTTTTTTTTTATAAATTAAAAGTTTGATATTATCTTTTATACTTATTTTTAATTAGAATATTATTTTTTAAAAATTAGTCTTCAAACTTATATTAAAATTGTTAAAATAATTTTTATTATTAATTTTTGTTATAATACTGTTATAATATTGTCAATTAAT
Organism: Ormosia semicastrata; assembly: GCA_029884595.1. Taxonomy (NCBI): domain Eukaryota; kingdom Viridiplantae; phylum Streptophyta; class Magnoliopsida; order Fabales; family Fabaceae; genus Ormosia; species Ormosia semicastrata. The sequence goes on along the minus strand of JAQQTO010000012.1, from coordinate 2,284,333 downwards.
TAACAAAATAAATATTTTTTATTTAATAAAAACTCTATTAGATACTCATTTTTTGTGAAACATCAAATAAATGATCTTTTATTTTAATAAATATTTATTTTTTTGAATAAATAATCTCATTATAATAAGTATTTATTTTTTAATAATAAATATTTTTTTCTAACACCCTGATCCTAAGGCACGTTGGCCTTGAAATTATTGTGAAATCAAATCTTAGGGCAGACAATGAGGCATAGGGGTGGATTTTTCTCAACCCAACCCCTCCCATACTCTTCTGAATGTATTATTCAAAAAGAAAATATTAATACATGAATCCACCTCACCCTGTACTAATAAATATTTTAACTTAAATTTATACAATAATTAATAACAATCTTAAAATCAAGTTATTATCTCATATAAATAAAAAATTATTTTGGTGAAGATTAATTAATATAATTGATTGTATTACAACTAAACTAAGTTTAATATGTATTTAGATGAGGGGTATATTTATTTAAAAAAATATAGATGAAGGGTATAAAGTGGGGTAGATTAATCTCAAACATGCACCTGATCCCACCTTATAACGAGGCAGATTTTAAACCCACCCACTGCGGGATACCGCCATGTTGAGCAAGATTGTCAAGCTCATAATTCTTATTCTTCCAAAGATGCATACAGGTGTTAGCTATGAGAAGTATAGATTTTATCAACACAAATTACGGAGAGTAAACCAATTAACAAGTGACACATTGTCACTTTTAATGTAAATGTGTGACAGAAAAATCTATGAAATTATTAAGCGCTGATTAATTTAGTCTACACAATTAAATAGACAAGATCTACTTAAGTATTTCTTGTTAGCTTTAAGCTCTTGCTCCCTTGTTTCAAATTGTCCCAGCCTTGGGGCATTCACAAATGAGGTGAAACTGAGATCACTATGGTTCATTACACATTAGGCAAGACTGATCAACCTTAATATTCTTCCTTGACAAATTATCTCTAGTTGGTTGTCTAGGAAAAGCTTCCAATCCCAGAGAAAGATTAGTGCAGTGTGGGATTTTATTTTCCAAATACTATTCCTAATGGTCTATTAGTTTAATGTTGTTGGCTAGGAAACAAAGCAAAATAAGTTTGTCTAAAAGCAACTTCCTAACAAATTTGACTATATCATCCATGTTCGATGATTCTACCAAATTATCTTATCTTCAACATAATGAAGTGGGACCTTTAATATTTGCTCTGCTATATCACTAGCAAAGATCTGATGAATGAGAGCAGCATTCCAAGTCTAGTTTCTTGGATAACTCAGAGTAATCCATCAAAACATTTGCAAGAATTTTCAAGCTAAGGAAAATAATAAAATTAAGAATACAGCCTTAACTATCTATATTGTCTTCTACGGGGACATATCTAGTGAGGGAAATTTTTATTATGAGAGGGTGAGATGAGTAAATCTTGACCATACAACCATATATTGATGGTCAAAATTAAGATTTACTTAAATGTCATGTAATCACTTAAAAAAATCACATACATTTATATTCTAATCTTGACCATTTATGTAAGATCTAATGGTCAATATTTACTCCTCTCACCTCTTACAATAAACACGCATCTCACTAAATACGCTACCGTCTTCTACATATTGAAATGTGCATAAAATATTATCCGAGTTAGTGGCCCTAAACTTTGGATAATCAAGTGGAGGGGGTTAGAAGTAGGTCAAAGTTCAAACTTATGAATACAACCTTCATTTGTTGATTGTTATTCATTTTATGTGCTTCAATGATAGATTCCTATAGCATTTCAAGTTTAATTACAAAGGGGATATTAATAATTGATAATAATAATTAAAGTTGATAATAGTGCAATTAGCTCTCTAAAAAAGGTCTATTTCTTTTCTTCTTACTGAAGACTGAACCTAAACTTCTTTGAAGATATTTAAAACCATCTCTCTCTAATAAAAACTACCCATAAAATAATAAAAAAATAGAAGTGCAACTGTAAGGTAATTGAAGTAGGCGTAACTTCTCCCAAACCTAATCTTTGATATATGGAGTAGGGCATAAGATTGATACTGGCTCCTAAATCACATAATGTATGACCACTAAACTTCTCACCAATTATATAAGGGATAGTGAAGCTTCCGGGATCTTTGAGCTTAGGAGGAAGTTTTTTCTGCAATATAACACTGTATTCCTCCGTAAGGGTAACAGCCTTAAACTCACCAAGCTTTCGCTTCTTTGATAAGATTTCTTTCATGAATTTTACATAGCTTGGCATTTGCTCCAAAGGTTATGCAAATAATATGTTGATGTGCAGCTTCTTGAACACTTCCAAGAATTTCTAAAATTGGTGCTCAAACTTTTCCTTTACTTACCGGTTGGGGAAAGGTAGAGGGTGTATATAAGGTTTGACCTCCTTTTTAGTGTCTTCATCATTTCTCTTGGCAATATCTTGATTTTGCTCGACATCCTTGCTCATTGCCTCTTTTCTTGGGCAACTTCAATATCCTCTTCAAGCAGCCTTGTCTTTGGATTCCTTTCTATATCATTGTCACTCCTCAGTGAGATGGCTTTATAACGCTCATTTGAGGCACCATTCGGATTATTGATAGTGTCACTTAGGAGGGTGTGTAACACCCTCAATAATTTGTTAGGCTTGTAAACAGGTTACAAAGGTAGTCTAATACTTACTTAACATGTCAGTTCAGTTTTGTAACAAATTGAGTTAGTTTAGACACTTAACTGCAACCTAGAAGGTGAAAAATAGCCTAATATAACTCAGAAAATGGATTTAAAGGCTAAGTTAAGGGAGACAAGAATGGATAACTTGTTTCTAGGTCATAAATAAGTTAAGTATGATGCAGTTAAAATTTGAGAGCAATCGGAGTTCATTTGGTATTTTTAGGCATACTGGTTGTCTTTGTAATGTCGGATTGAACCTCAGTAGATATGGAAAAATAAGATAAAGGTGAAACAACAATTTAGATGAATATTACGATTTATTCTAAAGTTGTTGGAAGTTAAGAAACTTGAATTAGCATAATTTGAGTGTCCTTAGCATATATAAGTTTCAGTCAGAAACTTAAGTTAAACTTTTCTCCTATTTCTCTTTTTGTCCCACAGTTATAAGATAAAAAGGAAAGTAGAAACAGAAACAGATAACAAAAGAGGAGAAAGGGGAGAGGAACTAGAGGGGGAGAAAGAAGAAGATCCAAGGCCAAAGCTTGAAGATCTTCAACCATCCAAGAGACTCCAAGATAGGTCATCACCACAAGGTAGGGGAGTTCTTTCCTAAACTCAATTTTCCTCTCCATTTCTTATGGTTTACATGTATGAATGGTTTGAGGTAAAAATGGTTTCTTTATATAATACTTGTTTTCAATGGCTGAGTTGAGTTTGGTTTAAGCTTAACTTATGCTTGGTTGTTGATTCTGAGGTTAGAATAACTTCTTTGAGTGTTTGAAACCAAAGTTGAGAATTAAGTTTTGATTGATAGATTTTTTATCAAAATCTAAGTTTGATGAGTTGAAATTAGTGTTTAATGATCCTAACATGATTAGAGATCATGATTAGGGTTGGGAAACACTTAGAATCTATGATTTGAGTATTAGAACTTGGTTAGAAACCAAGACTATGTAGAACCCGAATCTACAGAATCAAGGTAGTATCCGAACAACCTGTGATATTTGTTGCATAACTTGAGTTACAGACATCAGTTTGACCTAATTCTTATTGCATTTGAAAGCTAAGACATAAGGTTTCATATATTAAAAATTTCAGAATTTTTTCATAACCCAATCAGTACCAGTTTCGATTTGACGTTTAGTCAGATTCTCCAAAAATAGGCAGACTGACACCCTTCAAACCAGATTGCATAACTTCCTGCACATATGTCATTTTTGTATGATACTAATGGCATTTTAAAACTAACTTATAAGGCTATAAGAGGTAAAAAATTTAGAATTTTTGCACTCTTAGTTTGTTCCCAGTTTCAATTTAAAGTTAAGTCAGAATCAGATAAAACAATGAGTGTTCTGTTTTAGCTTCTACATAATGTGGCATATCTTTGGGTACGCTTATCTAAATGAAGTGAGGTTTGTGGCATTTGAAATATATGAGAGAATGCTATTTGATCATAAAATTTTAGAATTTTTGAAGTTATGATGCACATTTGGCACATTCTTGAAACTCAGTCTTTTCAAGAAAAAATTAAGGTATTTTTATGATGGGTTGAGCTCTAGAAACACTAGTAGCTTCTTTAATAGTTAAAGTTGAGTTATAGAAGTGTAGCAAGAATTGGCTCCCCTATGCGTTAAACCTAGAGATGGCTTCCTTATGGGTTGAACCTAGAGATGACTCTCCTATGAGTTGAACCTAGAGATGGCTCCCCTATGGGTTGAACCTAGACTTAGATCCTCTATGGGTTAAACCTAGATTTGGATCCCTTATGGGTTGAACCTAGAGTTGGCTCCCCTATGAGTTGAACCTAGAGTTGACTCCCTTATGAATTGAACCTAGAGTTAGTCCCCTATGGGTTAAACCTAAAATTGGCTCTCCTATGGGTTGAACCTAAAATTGGCTCCCCTATAGGTTGAACCCTAATAAATTGACTCCCTTATGCAATAAGGTTGAACCCTAGCAAGACTTGGCTCCCTTAATGAGGTTAAACCCTAGCAATACTTGGTTCTTTTATTTATTAAAGTTGAGCCTAATAAAACATGGATCAGTATATCCTATGCTAGGCTATGGATGAATATATCCTATGTCAGGCTAAGGATAAGTAAGTAATATGGCAGATGAAGAAATTTAGTTCCTAGAAATAGTTAAGCTACATGTATGAGCTTAGTGAAGGATTATATAGTTAATAGATGAATTTTTACATAAAGTTAGAATGTGAACGTTCTAGTGGGAGTGAGTATCGTCTCACTTATCTAGTGCAACTGTTAATTCAATGTTCATAGCATTATTCATTATAAGGTGATATTTGTATAGTACTTATACCACGATAATGAAAAACTAGACCAGAGACGTTAATATAGTATATTTAGTTTTCAAAGAATATTTATTCAGTATAAATGCTTTAGTACTGGTATTGGTTACTCATACTGAGAATTTTATTTCTCACCCTATTGTGTTTCCATGTAAATCCAAGTCAAGGCCTTACAAGAGGGTAAGAAGATGAAGGAAAAAGAAGAACCAGTGTAGTACAGTTTTATGTTTTCAGTTCAAAGCTTATATAATTTAATTTATATTTGCTTTGAAAATGTAAAAAGTTATATGTATAATACTTATATGTATGACTTTTAGATATGACTCTCCATAATTATTTATTTAAATGTTATGGATTTGTTAAAGATTAAGTTAGAAGTAGCATGACTGATATTATTTATCCAGGTATGTATCAGATATACTAGGTAGGATGTTACATTATGGTATCAGAGCAGTTCATCCTATAAGCCGGGGTATGAACTGACTAAGTTTTGAATTTTTCGTTAAGTGTTGTGCATTTCTTGTCCTATATACGGGGTTTATGGATAGGATTACATGACAGGCCTTAGGTTGGAGTGTTAATGGTTACCGTTACACTTAGTGTGATTGGGGAACTATTACTTCATCAAGGCGAACCAGGAGAAGTGAGAATTCTTCTAGTGAAGATTCAGCTAAAATAGTTGAAGAAGTTCTGAGAGATGGAAACTACTAAGAGGAAATTGATTGCTATCGCAAGCAAAGTTTCAAAATGGATGGAAGTAATTTCATCTCAGCAGCTAATACCATTAGTACAGTCAGTGTATGGAGTGGTGGTAGTAAAAGATCAAAACTCTCCAAATCTATCAAAGTTTAGAAAAGTCAATCCTACATTCTGTAAGGGTAAGTAAGACCTGTTGGGAGTGCGTGGAAGTGGCTTAAGAGAAATGGAGAAAAATTTCTACAGTTTAGGTTTGTTCAGATGACCTGAGAGTTTTGATTGTCTCCTATATGTTATAAAGGGAGGTAGAGTTTTGGTGAGCAGAATGCCAAGGAGATAGAGTTCTTAAGACTTGAAAAAAGTGGCCAGTTAGTAGGCCTGTATGTAGCTAAGTTTGAATAAGTAAGCAATAAGTACAGAGCAAGCTACAAAATCAAACTTCAACCCATAGAACTTGAAGTTAAGGGGTTGTGGCATTCATTTTTCTATACTCATCATTTTTTGTTTGTGAAGACTAACGAAGGATGGATAGTATTGAGTTCTTCGTGATACTCCAAGTAAAATCATGAATAAGTGAAGTTGAGTTCCTAATCCTTTTCTACGTGAGTGATGGTGTCATCAAATACTTTTAGAATAAAGGATTAGTAGAGAAGTGAAAGAGTAAGAAAGTCGTTATTCTGGAAATTTTCAGTTTGTCCTCCTGTAATATTCTTTTTGAATTAGACCAAAGTGGTAGTTCGAATAGAATAGATAGTATCAGGTTTTTGGGCATCAGTTATTCGCAATTGCAAGATCTTAGTAGTGAGCCAAAGTTTACCAAGTAGGCAAATTTCGAATATCATGGTCCTCAAGGCTAATTGAATAGACTAAAAGAACTATTTGATTAGCATAGTTCAGGTAAATAGACTAGCTTTAATCAGGTAGACTAAGTGTGCTATTCGATTAAGTAAGATTTCGATGTTAATCGAAATATGATGTTGGCTTTCGAGCAGTAGTTCAGAATGACGTACTTTCGAAGGTGATCAAATAAATGGAGAACTATTCGAATAGGCCATTACAGAATGGTATGTTAAACTAACCGAGTAGACAAAGAGAGTTATTTGTTTAGGAAGAGTTCAAGGTTAATCGAGTATACTATAAGAGTTATTTGATTAGCATAGTTTTGATTAGTCGAAATAGGCAATGATGAGCTTATTTTCAATTGATCGAAAAGGCAGAATGGTGCTTTTAGTGCTATTCAAGAGAACAGTTGAGGGTCCCTATAGTTAGCCTTAAGTGGAATAGAGTTGCAAGGTTCTCACAAGAGGAAGTGAAAGGATGATAAGTATATGAAGTATGCTTCTAAACCTAGTCATCCCCAAGATAAAGACCAGTTAAGCTGCAGCTCAACTGGTGAAAGACGTACACCTTGAGTGGAACAAAAAGGCTTGGTCTTGGGTTCGATTCCTAAGGAAGGGCTGCAGACTGAATGTGGGAATTGAACGCTGTGTCCAATGCTAGACAATACCTGAGTAGAAGTTAACGGCCCCCTAGGAGTAGAGGGAGACTGTTACATAGACATAAGTGAGCTTAAGTAAAAGTGAAGGGACCAAAGTGTGATAGATGTGGAAGTTAACATGGGGGCAGACCTAGTTAAGTTAGTCAGATAGTATGTTATACTTATGATTAACCAGAACACTTAAATAAGTGTACACAGATCCAAGGAGTAGTGCCGAACCTCAAAGTTCAAGTTAAAGTAAGAGTTTATATTCTAAGTAGCAAGGAAACGGCTTAGACTCCCGATCTCATATGAAATAAGAACATAGTTAAAGATGATATCTAAGTTTTAGTATATGATTCAGGAGTATCCCCAGTCCTTGATTTCATACGAGTATAGAAAGGGATTAGATTTATCTATGTTTGAGTTTCCTCATGTTTTATCCTTGTTTACACCAATAGGAAAGCTAGTCACAACTTCCTTAGTAAGTTTGGATGGTTGTGCAAAGTTGAAGGTAAGATTTCCTCTAGGATCTTATCAGTTTGTCTTTCTTTAACATGGACGTTAGACTAGACATGGTTTTGGATTAATCATATTGGACATTGAGGTTTGTATCTGATGATTCTTTTGTGCTATTTCTTTCGAGTCTATGTTTTGAGAGTTAAACAAGTGAACAACTCCCTAGTAGAGGAGGCTTAAGCATTCATTCTCCTTTTTCTCCTTGAATGTGGAAGTTAAGCAAGACTTAGGGAGTATATCTGTGATAAGAAGTCATCCAGAGGTATTTCCTAGGACGTAACCAAGTAACATCTAAAAGAGAAGTAGAACTTTTTATAGGTATGGTACAAGTTAAGTTAGATGAGGTGTTCAGGGATCATACGAGTCTGCCACACTTGTTTGATTAGAAGAAGCTGAACATGAGATAGAGATGATGGATGGAATGCTAAGCAGAACTTGGTTGTGATGAAAGGATCACAACTTTGAGTTATAGTATCATCTGAGTAAAGCCAATGCAATGACTGATGCACTAAGTAGAAAAGTCCTACATGTGTCCCCGATGATGGTCCAAGAGAGTGAACCTCTTGAGAGTTTCAAGAATTTGAGTCTAGCAGTGACTTTAATGCCATATAGTCTCATAGTAAGCAATGTGGGCATAGTAGTGACTTAAAGATTCATATTTTAGAAATTCATGAGGAAGAAGAAGCTCTAAGGGACATTCGTGAGCAGATTCTCTTAGGAACCTAAAAGGATATTGTTATGATTGAAGATGGAATAACGAAGTTTAGAGGTAAACTTTGTGTTCCAAGAGAGTTGAGCATCAGAGAAAGGATTCCAGAGGAAGCTCACAAGAGAAGGTATACCATCCGTCTAGAAGTTACTAAGATGTACCAAGATCTTCAGATAATGTTTTGGTAACCTAGAATGAGAAGGACATCGTAGAGTCCAAGTGCCTTTTTGCTATAAGATAGTATAGGGTGAAGTTGGCACTAAAGAAACTAGTTGGGAGTTGGAGTCCCATATACAGTAAGTTTACCTAGAGTTAGGGTAAGAAGGAAGCAATTTTGAGGACAAATTTTTAAAAAAGATGAGAGAAATGTAACACCCTCAATAATATGTTAGACTTGTAAATAGGTTATAAAGGTAGTCTAATACTTACTTAACATGTCAGTTCAGTTTTGTAACAAACTGAGTTAATTTAGGCACTTTGCTACAATCTAGAAAGTGAAAAATGGCCGAAAATAACTCAGAAAATGGCTTTAAAGGCTAAGTTGAAGGAAACAGGAATGAATAACTTGTTTCTAAGTCATAAATGAGTTAAGTATGTTGTAATTAAAATTCGAGAGTAATTGGAGTTCGTTTGGTATTTTTAGGTATACTAGTTGTATTTGTAATGTTAGATTGAACCCCAGCAAATATGAAAAAATAAGATAAATGTGAAACAATAATTTAGATGAATCCTACGATTTATTCTAAAGTTTTTGAAAGTTAAGAAACTTGAATTAGGATAATTCGAGTGTCCTTAGCAGACACAAGTTTCAGTACAGAAACTTAAGTTAAACTTTCCTCTTATTTTCCTTTTTGTCCCACGGTTATAAGATAAGAAGGAAAACAAAAACAGAAAAGAAAAGACAAGAAAAGGGAGAGAAACCGTAGGGGGAGAAAGAAGAGGGGAAAGAAAAGGAAAGAAAGAGGAAGATCCAAGGCCAAAGCTTGAAGATCTTCAACCATCCAAGAGACTCCAAGATAGATCATCACCACAAGGTAGAGGAGTTCTTTCCTAAACTCAATTTTCCTTTTCATTTCTCGTGGTTTACATGTATGAATGGTTTGAGGTAAAAATGATTTCTTTAGCTAATACTTGTTTTCAATGGTTGAGTTCAGTTTAGTTTAAGCTTAACTTATGCTTGGTTGTTGATTTTGAGGTTAGAATCACTTCTTTGAGTGTTTGAAACCAAAGTTAAGAATTAGGTTTTGATTAATAGATTTTTTTATCAAAATCTAAGTTTGATGAGTTGAAATTAGTGTTTAATGATCCTAACATGATTAGAGATCATAATTATGGTTGGGAAATACTTAGAATCTATGATTTGAGGATTAGAACTTGGTTAGAAACCAAGACTATGTAGAACCCGAATCTGCAGAATCAGGGTAGTATCTCAACAGCCTGTGATATTTGTTGTATAACTTGAGCTAAAGATATCGATTTGACCTGATTCTTATTGCATTTGAAAGCTAAGACATAAGGCTTCAGGTATTAAAAATTTCATAATTTCGTCATAATCTAATCAGTACCAGTTTCGGTTTGAAGTTTAGTCAGATTTTGCAAAAATAGGCAAACTGACACCTTTCAAACCAGATTGCATAACTTCATGCACAAAGATCATTTTTGCATGAGACTAATGACATTTTAAAGCTAACGTATAAGGCTATAAGAGTAAAAATTTCAGAATTTTTGCACTCTTAGTTTGTTCCCAGTTTCAATTTAAAGTTAAGTCAGAATCGGATAAAATAGTGAGTGTTCTATTTTAGCTTCTGCATAATGTGGCATATCTTTGGGTACACTTATCCCAATGAAGTGAGGTTTATGGCATTTGAAATATATGAGAGAAAGCTATTTGGTCATAAAATTTTAAAATTTTTGAAGTTATGATGCACATTTGGCACATTCTTGAAAGTCAGTCTTTTTAGGAAAAATTGAGGTGTTTTTGTGATGGGTTGAGCCCTAGAAATACTAGTAGCTTCTTTAATAGTTAAAGTTAAGTTATAGAAGTGTAGCAAGAATTGGCTCTCCTATGGGTTGAACTTAGAAATGGCTCCCCTATGGGTTGAACCTAGAGATGGCTTCCCTATGAATTGAACCTAGAGATGGCTCCCTTATGGGTTGAACCTAGAGTTGACTCCCCTATGAGTTGAACCTAGAGTTGGATCCCCTATGGGTTGAACCTAGAGTTAGATCATATATGATTTGTTACCAAGTGGCTTCCAGTACTCAAGAGGGGGGGTGAATTGAGTATAAAACTTTTTCAAAAAACCTCTTTTTATCAAAAACTAATATTAAAAAATTAATAAATAAATGCACGTATGAACGAGAAGAAGAAAAGAAATAATAAAGAAGCGACAAAAAATAAATATGCATGAAATTAAAATTACATAAAATAAAGAGATTAAGAAGAGAGAAGCGGTATGATATTTATCCTGGTTCGACCACTAACCCACTTGGGTCTACGTCTAGTCCTCGAAAACTGAGATTTTTCACTAAGTATACAAGTTTCAATAGGTGCTTGCTACAATTTACACAAAAGAGCACTTTTCACACACAGGAAACTCTACCCTTGTGCTAAAGTCTCAACCTGCAGGAGGATACCTCACCCTTTATACAAACCTTGAGGATGCCTCACCTCGATACAATATCGGAAAATAGATGAAGAGAAACTCTCACTCAGAGTAAGTAATACAAATTGAAGTGCTAATGGAGCTCTCACAGAAATATCTCAAAGTTTTTAATCAAAAAGAGTGTAGAAAACAATTTTCACAGATTAGAGCAACCAGAAAATAGTTCATAGTTATGGGCAAAGAAATTCGTGACCTAAGGTTGCTATTTATAGGGAAAAACACTGAGATAGCCGTTTAGGTATAATTAAGAGAATTTAACAACAATTTAACCGAATTAAAACGTTTGAAAGTTTTCATATCAGATTTCGTGTTCAAACGTGTTTATTCGAATAACTTAACAGGTTATTCGAATAATACTATTCCTGAAACCAACTTAAAAGGCCATCTGATATGGGTTATTCGAATAACCAATGTGCTATTCGAATAACTCTATTAAAATCAGAGTTTTAAAATCGAAGAGGTTATTCGAATAGCAACTGAACTATTCGAATAATGTTGTTAACAGAAGTTCAGACACAAAAGGTTTATTCGAATAACGTTTGAGTTATTCGAATAACTCACTTAAGAACGTGGTTCTGAAAAACTCATTTATTTGAATAACAGGATAGTTATTCGAATAGCAACTTTATGAAACAGACCAACCGTGAAGGTGTTTATTCGAATAGACTAAGCTCTAATCGAATAACTCAATTCAAAACTGTTTTGAACAAGATGTTTTCAAAGACACTGAGTTTGTTTCAAAACAGTTTTTATCTTTTCTTTCAAAAACAAAGAGATATCAAAGTGAGCTCCATACAATAGATCCTAAGTCCTAATGCTAATCAAATATAAACTTGGACTTGGTCTATGTATCATCTTCATTTATTCTTCGCGTTTGTTATCATCAAAACAAGTCTTCAAAGGTATGCATCCAAACACATGGTTGAACCTAGAGTTGGCTCCCCTATGGGTTGAACCTAGAGTTGCCTCTTCTATGGGTTGAACCTAGAATTGGCTCCCCTAGAGTTGTCTCCCCTATGGGTTGAACATAGAGTTGGCTCCCTTATGAGTTGAACCTAGAGTTGGCTCCCCTATGGGTTTAACTCTAGTACTCCTTTATGCAATAAGGTTGAACCCTAGCAAGACTTGGTTCCTTTATTTATTAAAGTTGAGCCTAACAAAACATGGATCAGTATATCCTATGCTAGGCTATGGATGAGTATATCTTATGTCAGGCCAAGGATAAGTAAGTAATATGCCAGATGAAGGAATTTAGTTCCTAGAAATAGTTAAGCTAAATGTATGAGTTTAGTGAAGGATTATATAGTTGTTAGATGAATGTTTACATAAAGTTAGAATATGAATGTTCTAGTGGTAGTGAGTATAGTCTCACTTACCTAGTGCAACTGTTAATTCAATGTTCATATCATTATTCATTATAAGTTGATATTTGTATAGTACTTGTACCACGATAATGAATAACTAGACCATCGAAGTTAGTATAGTATATTTAGTTTTCAAAGAACATTTATTTAGTATAAATGCTTTAGTACTAGTATTAGTTACTCATACTGAGAATTTTATTTCTCACCTTATTGTGTTTCCATGTAAATCCAAGTCAATGCCCTGTAAGAGGGTAAGAAGATGAAGGAAAAAAAAGAACCAGTGTAGTATAGTTTTTATATTTTTAGTTCAAAGCTTATGTAATTTAATTTATATTTGCTTTAAAAATATAAAAAGTTGTATGTATAATACTTATATGTATAACTTTTAGACATGAATCTCCATAATTATTTATTTAAATGTTATAGATTAGTTAAAGATTAAGTTAAAAGTAGCATAACTAATACTGTTTATCCAAGTATGTGTCAGATATACTAGGGTATCGATATTATGATGTTACAGGGTGCCTGGGGGCCTGTTATTGATGGCGTTAGCCAACTGCCCAACTTGAGTTTCCAATGCTCTCATCAAAACAGTTTGGCTTTGAAACATTACATCATGCTTGGCCAACTGAGCATCTGTTTTTGTCATATAGGAATTAGTTTTTACCATGAACTGCATGAATATGTCTTATAGAGATGACTTCCTATCTTGCGGAGGTTGTCTTGACTAGGAAGGGAATCTAGGAGGATTGTAAGGCCACTCATTCCTAGGAGCTAATGAGGAGGCTCCTTGGTTATCCCTCCAGGAGAAGTTAGAATGGTTCCTCCATCTTGGGTTGTACTGGTTGGAGTATAGGTTATTTTGTTAAGGGCGATAGTTACCGACATATTGTGCGCTTTTTGACATAGAAGGGCACCTATCGCTCGCATAGTTATCTCCACATTTGTCACAAAGGACAAATGGGCTTTGATGAGGACCTTGCCCCATACTGTCCAGCTTGCTTGCTATAGCCACTACCTGAGCTGATAGTGATGTTATTGCATCCAATTCGTGGACTCCAGCCACCTTCCTTGGAGTGTTTCTAGCAGAAGGCCATTGGTAGCTGTTAGCTGCTAATTTTTCTAACAGTTGGTAACAGTTGGTAGGCATCATCAAAAGATTTACTCAGTAACGAGCATCCAGTTACAGCATCCACAATTGGACGGTGGTGTGGTAGTCAACCCTTATGGAATGCATAGACTTGGTGCCACGATGCAATAGTATGGTGTGGACACCTCCTAAGCAAATCATTGTGCCTCTATCAGGCTTCGTGTAAGGATTCTCTTTCAAGTTGAGTGAATGATGTAATATCATTCACCATCTCAGCTGTCTTGGCTAGAGGAAAGTATTTGTTGAGAAATTTATTACATGCCTCTGACCAAGTTGTTATCGATCTACAATCATCTCTTAGCTCTATCTCTAAGAGAAAAAAAGAAGAGCCTCATGCGAATGGCATCCTCAGAAACACCATTATGCTTAAATGTGTCGCAGATCTCCAGGAAGTTTGAGAGATGTGCATTGGGATCCTCGTTAGATAAGCCACCAAACTGTATAGAAGTTTGAATCATTTGGATTATGACAGGCTTTATCTCAAAGTTGTGAGCTCGGATGGCAGACCGTCTAATACTAGACTGCAAGTTATCCATTTGAGGGGTTGTAAACTCCCTCAAGGGTCGTGTATGGTTATGCTCATCTGCCATCTTTCAAGTACCTAAAACAAATAAAGAATTACAATTTAAATTAATATGCACATAAAGAAACTTGAACTAGAATTAACTAAACTCGTTGTTAGTATTGGTAAAAATGAAATTAAATTGTAATTCCCCGACAACAGCGCCAAAAACTTGTTCGCTCTTTTACTTACCGTAAGTGCACGGGTCGTACCTGTAATATAGTCAAGAGTCAGATATCATTCCTACAAGTAATATGTTAATCTCAAAAACTTAATATTAACTAATAGTTTAGTTAATATTATTCAAGCAAATTCAATTTATAAAAGGTTGTTTAAAAGTAACTATAAAGACTAAAATGTAGTAAATCTGAGTTAAATATGTTAATTAAAGAATAGGGAATCCTCCTTCACCTCCTACTTCAATTAATAACATGCAATCCTTATGAGCAATATAAACAAAATGATTATGTTAGCTTGAGAATCTAACTTAGTTAAAATCTTATGTCTAGGTCAGTCAACCATATTTCATTTACCTAATTTACCATGTTTCCATGAGATAAGCCTATCCTCCTTCATCAATTGTTTGATTCAATCAACTATATTTCATTTACCTAATTTACTATGTTTCCACTCAAAGATGATAATCCTAGATGCTTCAATCTCCTTCCTAGATGAACATGGCCTCCAAATTTAGTTGCTTCTACTTCCTTTTTGTCTAAAATGAAAACCCTAGCCACTGCTCTCCAAAAACACAAAAAACTCTTGTCTAAAATATAATGAAATAGTATTTATACTATAAAAAAAATAGAGTCACGTCGTGGCGTTCATTGTCCCACGTTGTGGCGTCCATACTTTACGCTGCGGCACTCTAGCCTTGGGTTTCTGTTATGAAGCAGAAAAAATGCACCACGTCGCAGTGTTGAATGCTGGTCTTTACACTTAGCTTTCTCATAGGCTTCCTGGTCCAATGCTTGTCTAAATTCTCTATATTTATACTTGATTGGAGCCCTTCCTATAATCGAGAAATCACCACTTTAATAGCAATTGCAAATGTACTTAATTTATCAAAGATTTGGAAATATTTCCTCAATCATAATAGAAGTCATCAAGATTAAATCAGATGAATATGATACTAAAGTTTTCTATTCATGCATAAAAATAAGGACTAAGCAATCAATATAGCACAGATATAGAGCACAAATAACTATATATTGTGGAGTTATCAATAGGTTGTCTCCTATGAAGCACTTATTTAATGTCATTAGCTTGACATTGGGCCGGTGTCATGACTAGGTGAGGCGGATAGAGTGGTGCTCAGTCTCTACTCTTTTTTCATAGTGTTTCGCTCTTAGCCCATTTATCTTGAAAGGTTGTTGGCCTTCTTTCATCACTTCAAGCACACCATATAATAAGATTCGAATAACCTCATATGGTCCATACCATTTTGACTGCAACTTACCTGGAAAGAGACGAAGACGTGAGTTATAAATAAGAATTTGCTCCCCAATCTTAAACTCACGCTATTTGATACGCATGTCATGCCACTTCTTGTTCGCTCCTTATAGAGCTTGGCATTCTCATATGCCTCAAGACGAAGTTCATCCAGCTCATTAAGTTGGATACGTCGCTGTGCACCTGTAGCATTCACATCAAAATTCATAAATTTAAGTGTCAAATATGCTTTATGCTCTAATTTTATAGGTAAGTGACAAGCTTTACTAAACACAAGTCTATAAAGGGACATTCCAATGGGTGTTTTGAATGCAGTTCTATAAGCCCATAATGCATCATCCAACTTTAAGACCAATCTTTGGGAGATGCATTAACAGTCCTTTCCAAAATCTTTTTTCAATTCACGGTTTGAAACCTCCACTTGGCCACTTGTTTGTAGATGATAAGGAGTAGCGACTTTATGGGTGACACCATATTTGCTCAAAAGATTGTCAAATTGTTTATTGCAAAAATGAGCGCCACCATCACTTATGATTGCTAGAGGTGTACCAATCGAGTAAAAATATTTTATTTCAAAAATCTTACCACCACCCGAGCATCATTAGTAGGCAACGCCACGACCTCAACCAATTTAGAAACATAATCCACAGTAACAAGTATGTATTAATTAGAAAAAGATTTTGGGAAAAGAGTCATGAAATCAATGTCTTAGACATCAAAAATTTCACAAATCAAGATGCTATTCAATGGCATATCATGTCTCTTAGAGATGTTACCACTGCGCTGGCATTTATCAAATGATCGAACAAGTTTAAACGCATCCTTAAACAAAGTTGGCCAATAAAACCCATATTATAAAACTTTTTGTGTAGTTTTGGTGGGACCGAAGTGACCACCGGTTTTCCTAGCATGACAATGTTAAAAAATGGAATAACTCTCACTACCATGAATGCATCTCCTAATAACATTATCAGCACAAACCTTAAATAAGTATGGATCCTCCCACAAATAATGCTTAACATTAGATAAGAATTTCTTATTTTGTTGATAAGTGAGATCTGGTGGAAGGATATTACCTACGAGGAAGTTTACAAAATAAGTATACCATGGTAGTAAAGAGAAGACTACAAAGAGGTGCTCATCAGGAAATGATTCATTTGTGGCACGCTCAGTAGCGGGCTCTAACACCTCCTCATCCAATCGTGATAGGTGGTCAGCTACAAGATTTTCTGTCCCCTTTTTATCACATATCTCTATATCAAACTCTTGTAGTAAAAGAATTCACCGAATCAGTCTGGGCTTAGCATCCTGTTTAGCAAGCAAATACTTAATAGTAGAGTGGTCAATATAACAAATAACCTTAGAGAGAATGAGGTAAGGGCGAAGTTTATCAAAAGTAAATACTACTGCTAGCAACTCCTTTTCAGTAGTGGTGTAGTTCCTTTGTGCCTCATTCGCCTTATTCAAGGCACGACTAGCATAGTAAATAGTTTGAAAATTTTTACCTTTCCTCTAGCCCAACACGGCCCCAACTGCTGTATCACTTGCATCACACATGAGTTCAAAAGATAAGGACCAATCAAGGGCAACAATGATAGGAGCACTAGTTAACTTTTCTTTTAAAGCAAGAAATGCATTTAAGCAAGAATCAGAAAAGTCAAATGGTGCATCCTTCACTAGGAGGTCTGTTAAGGGTTTGACAATTTTTGAGAAGTCCTTGATAAACCTTCAATAAAAACCTGCATACCCCAAAAAACTTCGAACGGCCTTAACAGATTTAAGTAGGGGTAATTTCGTAATTACATCCACTTTTGCCGAATCAACCTCCATACCTTTGGGCGAGACCTTATGCCCCAAAACAATGCATTCGTGTACTATAAATTGACACTTTTCCCAGTTCAACACAAGATTGGTGTTCTTGCATCGCTCCAAAACCAAATTGAGATTATGTAAACAGTTATCAAAAGAAGAGTCAAACACAAAGAAATCATCCATGAAATTTTCAATACAATCCTCTATCAAGTCAGAAAAAGTGGCCATCATACATAGCTGAAAATAGCCGGTGCATTACACAATCCAAAAGGCATGCTTCTATATGCAAATGTACCATACAGACATTTGAAAGTGGTTTTCTCTTGATCCTCAAGTGCCACAGGTATTTGTATATAGTCAGAATATCCATCCAAGCAACAGAAAAATACATGACCTGAAAATTTCTCTAACATTTAATCAATGAAGGGCAAGGAAAAATGATATTTCTAAGTGATATCATTTAATTTCCTATAATCAATGACATACGCCACCCAGTCACATTTCTAACGACTATAAGTTCTTTCTTTTCATTTTCCATGACCATTGGACCCCCTTTTTTAGGCACCACTGGAACCGGACTTACCCAAAGACTATAAAAAATAGGGTAGATAATACCTACGTCGAGCAGCTTTATTACCTCCTTCTTTACAACTTCTTTCATGTTTGGGTTGAGACACCTCTGTGGTTGCACAAGTGGCTTATTCTACACCTCTATGTAAATTCTGTGGGTGCATATGGTAGGGCTAATGCCCATAATGTCATGAATGGTCCACCTAAATGCCTTCTTGTTCTCCTTTAACACTCACATGAGCTTCTCGTCCATCGGACCTGAAAGTAAAACAGAGATAATCACAGGTAAAGATGAAGGAAGATCCAGGAAAGCATACTTTAAATTAGAAGGAAGGGGCTTGAGCTCAAGTTTAGAGGGCTCCTCAATTGACGATTTTAGTGGAGGAATGTGTTTCCTATCTAAATCCTCATAATGCCCTCAAGTTCTTCTTCTGTCCACAGACATGCCAACTTCTAACCACATTATCATTCCTATGACCTCTTCATTATTCTCAAGGACAGTGGCGACCATGGTCAAGATCCTTTCTAAAACATCATCAATCATAGATTCCTGCAAATATGAATTCATAACACTATCCACAACATAAGTAGAATCAATGCAATTACATAAATCAAAGGAACTAGGATGTTTAACTGAATTAAAAACATTAAAAACTACTTCCTCATCATTTAATCACAAAGTCAACTTTCCTTGATGGACATCAATCATAGTCTTTCCAGTAGTGAAGAATGGACGCCCAAATATGATTAGGACCTCAGAGTCCTCCTCCATCTATAACAATAAAATCAGCTGAAAAAATGAACTTATCCACCTTTACTAAGACATCCTCTAATACTCCACGAGGGTAAGTGATGGATCTATTAGCTAGCTGCAATGAAATGTTAGTAGGTTTTGGTTCCTACATTCCCAATTTCTTAAACACAGAGAAAGACATCAAATTTATACTGGCACCTAAATCACATAATGTTTTCTCAAAATAAAAATTACCAATATAGTAAAGAATAGTAAAACTTCCTAGATCTTTTAATTTCGGAGGTAACTTTTTCAAAAGAATGGCGGAACACTCTTCATTTAATCTGACTATCTTATATTCCTTAAGCTTACGTTTGTTTGAAAGTATCTCCTTCAAGAACTTCGCATATTTTGGCATTTGGGAGATAACTTCTACAAACGAAATGTTAATTTGTAATTTCTTGAACATCTCCAAGAATTTTACAAATTGCTTGTCCTGTTGAGTGTTCTTGAACCTCTGAGGGAATGGAATTGATGACTTTTATAGCTCACTTACCTGTACTACGGAGGGTGCTTCACTTGCCTTCTTTTTTTTTTACAGTGCCTGACTCATCAAGGATATCTTCATGCTCCTGAAATTGCTCATCTTTGTTCTTAGAAAGATCCCTAAGCTCCTTACCATTTCTCAAGATAATTGCCTTCACATGTTCCTTCGGATTAGGCTTGGTAGTACCAGGCAAAGACCCTGGTGCCTTTTCTGACATCAAAGTAGCCAACTGACTGATTTGAGTCTCCATGCTCTTCATTTTGGCTTCTGAATTCTGCATGTACTTCATCACAAGATTTTCAAAATTTTATTTCTTTGCAGATACTTGGAAACCTAGAGGTGGTTATAGCGCTCTATGTTGGCTCTACTGATTGCCCTGTTGATTTTTTCATTTGAAATTCGGGTGGTCCCTCCAACCGGGATTGTACGTATTAGCATATGGATTGTACTATTGTCGATTAGAACTACCAACAAAATTTGGTATTTCAGGCTCGGGGGCAAATGGACTACCAACTTGACAGCTTGAACTCGCATGACCCTGTCCTCTACATGCCTCACAAATGATTGGTGGGTCGTACTATTTGTTACCATCAGAGTCTCAACCTTCTTTGTCAAAGCTTCCAATTGACTCAAGATGGCTGTAGAAGAATCAACAACATGCACACCTACTTGTTTCTTAGGAATCTAGCGTTCATTTTGCCATTGATAACTGTTTAGTTCCATTTTTTCAATTAGTGCTTGGCTCTCAGTAGGTGTTTTCCTCCATATTGTACCTCCCGCTTCAGTATTAATGAGTGAACGGTTTGCAGGTGATAAATCATTGTAAAAAGTCTGTACCTGCTGCCATACGGGAAATTCATGATGTGGACATCTCATCAACAACTTTTGAAAGCGCTCCCAAGTTTCAGAAAGAGTGTCCATATCAAACTGCACAAAAAGAGATATGTCATTCCTTAACTTAGCAGATTTAGAAGGAGAAAAATATTTAGCCAGAAACTGTTATGTTAATTGATCCCATGTAGTGATGGAACCCCTTGATAGTGACGTCAACCATTGACTTGCTTTGTCCCTAAGAGAGAAAGGAAAGAGTCACAATCAGATTGCATCATCTGTCACTCTATTGTACTTGATAGTATCATACAACTGCAAGAACCTGCCCAAATGCTGATTTGGATCATCCGAAGGCAATCCTCCAAACTGAACAGAATTCTGAATCATAAAGATTAATGTTGATTTTATCTCAAAATTATTAGCCGCCACAGTTGGTTTTATAATACTCCCTCCATACCTTTTAGCAGTGGGCATGAAATACTCAAGTATGGTCTGCTCTGCTAGGGTAGCTTTTTCTTCACGATTTGCCTCAGGTATTGGTTGTTTCTCTATCCTATTTATATCTTCTATCACAATTGTAATAAAAGACTGCTTCTTTAACGTGCGAGCTATTTTTTCAATTTCTAGATCAAAAGTCAAATCAGAAAAACTGAGATCGAGTAAGTATAAACAAAAAAATATAAAGTGACAAATTAATTAAAAATAAAAATAAAAATAAAAATAAAATAAAAAATAGAAATAGAAATAAAAAATAAAATAAAATAAGGAATAAAATAAAAGAGCGTCTAAATTAACTAGAGCTTTTCGCTTCTAATATTGCCAAACTTATCCCTGGCAACGGCGCAAAAAACTTGATACGCGTAAAATACACTAAGAGCAAGTGCACTATATTGCCAAGTAATATAGGACTTGAGTCCCAGTTATCAATCTTATGAGAAAGAAGTGGTAATTACTAGATTCGTAAAACCCTTTGTTATTCAGATACTCGAAAGTGTATGAAGAAATTTGAAATAAAATCATAAAACAAATAAAGAAAAATAATGAATGATCAAGCAAAGAATAGATAATCAATGAGAGAGAGACTAGGGTGCAAGGTTCACTTGAATCCAATTATTCAAATTTTCTTTCATTTATGATGTAAGGTAATTCTTTTGCCAATATTCTCTTACCTGCTATTGAATCCCAATGGTCATGGATGAAACACTATCGTATTCATAAATTAAATCACCTATTTGGTCATTTAGTTGAATTAATTAGAAATGCATTAAGCTTCAATTCAAGAGATGAACTAACATACCTGTCAATTCCATTGGTAAGAAAAATTGATGTTTGGTCATTCACCAATCTAATCATAGACTTACCTTATAGATCCACTCATTAAATGCGGATAGTCACCGGTCAAACAATGAATTAAAACATGCTAAAAGTGATCAAGTTATGACAAGAATGCAAGTAATATGATAGATCCTAAAAGAAATTACTTTAATCAAATTAGAAATCAAACCCAAATAATTAAGAAAACAAGATCTCCCATAGCCCTAGCTATGAGTTTAGCTACTCATATTTAATACAAATAAACTCATCTCACAATACAAACCCATGGAAAAAAAACCCAAAAAAATGGAAAAACTAGAGGGAAAGAGAAATCAAAATCCCTTTAATAGAGATTATGATCTTCAAGCCTTCAAGAATCGAATCCTCTCTTCGAAGTTGTCCTCCAAAGCCTGCTGTCGCAAAATAACTCTCTCAGGATTAGGGGTTTTCTGCATGATGTGCAAAGTCTGTTGAATTTGGCGTAACTTCTTCTATTTATTGAAATTCACGTGCTCTGTTACGTAACTAACGCCTAGGCGCTGACTTTTGGACGCTTAGGCGCTGAGCCATTTAAATCAGGACGTGCGCTGTTACACATTGCGCGCTCAGGCGCTCCTCACTAGCGCTCAAACGTTGGACTACTAAATCACCGCTGTTGCATACGCTTTAGGCGCTCAAGCGCTCCAACACCAGCGCTTAAACGCTGGTCACCTAATGAAATTTTGTGCTTTTTCTTGCTTCTTTGAGCGTCTACTCTTTTTCATGTGCAATTACCTAACAAAAACACACAAAATACATAATTAAATAATACTAAAAATATAACAAAACTTACAAACAAAACTAAATAAAAAATATAAAAAGAACATGAAAAATTAAGGAATTGAACCGTAAAAATATGATAAGTTGACGGTTCATCAAGGCCTCCTACTTACCGGGTTCCGTTGCCTTTGAGCTTTTGGCTTCACAATTACCGAGACGTATTGGATCCCTGCGCTGATCACGTTCCCTTCTCAGAAGTCGGGTCTTATCCTCCATTTCTTCGTGGACGAATCTCTCCAATTCCGCCAAGCACTTATCTTGTTCCCGTAACCTCTCATCTTGATGACAGATCAAGTCTGCCATCTCACGTCAAGATAGTTCATGGGGCAAGGACTCCTGCTTTTATGAGGTGAGATCCTCCTTGCGAGCCCCTAAGGGTGCTGCTTGAGTGCCTAGCCGTTGAGGGTGCTACTCGAGTGCCTAGCTGTTGAGGGTGTTGCTCGAGTGCTTAGTTGTTGCCTGGACAAAATCCACGATGGGGAAGGAGAATGACTTTTATTGGAGAGAGAGAGGCCTCTTCCCCATCTTGCCTGGATCCAAGATTAACCGTTGCTAGTTGGTTGTGGACGATGGCAGACACTCGACGTTGGCTGGCAGCGAGTTGATTGTGAGCAGCAGAGGCATGATGCTAACCAGTGGTGGGTGGGTTTTGTGTTGCAGAAGCATGCTGTTGTCTTGTGTTTACCATGGTGGTGGTGGTGAGGGTAAGAGTTTATCGTTTCCATAAACAGCGCCAATGTTCTGAACAGATCAAATGGGTTTACCTAAAAGGATCTTTGGTGAGTTGATGGTGGTGTTTCCTCCGTAGTATGGTGGCCAAAGTGGTAGAGTTGAGGGGTGATGTACTTGCAAAAAGCACTTTGACGCTCAAGTCAAGTTATTCACTAGGAGAAAGTGTTTAGGGTTCAGATCTATACTTGGGTGATTTAGCCTAGTATTTATAGGAAATTGTTGCTTAGTTATTAAACAGGATAGGAGGAAAATTCTAATTTGAATTATCATTGATGGGTAGTTAAAGCTAATAGAGAGATATGTAATCACTTCTATTTGCATGGGATTTGTTGGGAGTGATTATCTCCTGATTGAGTATCAGCCAAAAGTGATGTGGCACTGACTCAGGCCATGCTTCGTGGTGTGTGCAGCCGAGATGCTCACATTGACTAGGTTGCCCCTAAGGGCATGGGGTCGGATAACGGTCCAAAACAAGAAGGCTTTACCTATGATATTTATATGGTTATGTTTAAATGATATATGTTTTGTCCTAAACAATATTGAGTTTTGCATATGTTAGTAAGGCTTTAGGGGTTAGATCCCTAGTCGATCGCATTTCTTGAAATTGGGTTGTGACACTAACTTAATGAGTTGGCTTAATTTTTAACTCTATATCATACTTAACAACTTTATAAAAAAAATAAGAATATCAATAATATACTTACATACATATATAATAATGTGCTTAAGAGCTACATCATTATAAACAATGACTAAATTCAGCTAAAAAATTTATGATTATTTAATATTTTTTCAATAATAATACCAACTCAATTTAGTAAAACATAGTCTAAATACCTAGGAAAGTAGTATTTTCCATGTGCTTAAATACAGGTGAGCTATAATTTCAAGAATCACTTTATGTAAGAAATCTAAAAGCAATCGCTTTCTTCTCTTAAAGGTTTAATAAAATTTTAAAATAATTGCTACATGATTTTAGAGGGAAAAAAAGTTTACCGAATATAAATTTAAATGTTTAACAACTATATATTATTTTTCATTATTAAAAATGTAATTTTAAACTAAGAAAATGAACGTTAGATATTGTGAAAACAAAATATAACATATAGCCTGCTTGATATGGTTGTATATATATATAAATAGTTCATCTTTTAGAGTGGATCTATTACAACTCTTCTCTAATTAATGTTTATTTAATCTCTTCTTTTTGTTGACTGGGCCAACCCAAGTGAGGCCCAGCCATTATATTAAAAGAAAAAAAAAGGGTTTTATTCTTTTATATAAGTTTTCATTTTTCAGTTTCGAAAAACAGCAGCGCAGCGTCGAGAGTGAGGAGAAAGTTTTAGATATGATCTTGCGTGTTCAGATCGGATGGTCATTTGTAGTCCGATCTTGATGATTTTTTAGTATGTTGTTCCTTGCATCGTGAACTTCTACTTATATAATCAGAATTTTATTTCTCCATATCTATTTGTTAGGCTATTTGTACCCCTTTGTAGGTTTTGAGCTTTGTTGCTTTGTTAATTTCTATTTTATTAGTGGTGAGTAGGAGTCGTTGTGATATCATTATTTATTGGGAGAAACTTTGCTTTACTCATTGATCTGTTATAGTGAAAATTTTTCTGGATTAGGTCCCGTGGTTTTTATCTCTCACATTGAGGGAGTTTTCCACGTTAAAATTGTGTGTGTTCTCTTTGCCTATTTATTTTTGGTGCATTTTTTGATATATTTTTTTGGTGGATATTTTTGGTTGGCTGTATATTTTACTCCTCATAGGTTCTTTCAAGTGGAAAAGATTTTATTACATATTTGTGTGTTGTTGCTTTCGCTGTGCACAACCCATTTTTCTTTCCCAACAGCTGGCATCAGAGAAATTTATTAGTTTGTTTACTTGATTGAATGATGGAGCCAAATTACAGTAGAATGATTAGTTTGAATGACACAAATTACCACAAGTGGAAAGGAAAAATGAAAGACTTACTATTTGTGAAAAAATTACATTTACCGGTGTTTGCTTGTGAGAAGCCTGAGGCTAAATCTGATGAAGATTGGGCTTTTGAACATGAGATGATTTGTGGCTTTATTCGGCAATGGGTAGATGATAATGTTTTGAATCATATTGCTAATGACTCACATGCCAAATCTTTGTGGGAGAAGCTTGAGACCTTGTATGCCTCCAAGTCTGGGAGCAATAAATTATTTTTGTTGAAGCAGGCTATGAACTTGAGTTACAAGGATGGTAGTTCTATTTCTGATCACTTGAGTGATTTTTAGGGATGCTTTGACCAGTTGTCCGGCATGGGTGTGAAATTTGAAGATGAAATTTTGAGACTTTGATTGCTTAATACACTACCTAATTCTTGGGAAAATCTCAGAGTCACGTTGACTAGTTCTGCTCCTGGAGGTGTTGTGACCATGAATTATGTAAATACTGCAGTTTTGAATGAAGAAGTCAGACGACGAACTCAGTAGATGTCCTCTTCACAGTCAGAGGTTTTGGTTACTGAAAACAGGGGGAGAAGCATTGAGAGGGATCAGGGACAAGGCAATAGAGGCAAAAGTAAGAGTAGAAGTAAATCAAGGTCTAAATACAAAAATCTTGAGTATGACTATTGTGGTAAAAAAGGGCATGTCCAAAGGTTCTGCTACCGATGGAAAAAGGAGAACAAGGGTAACAAAGGCAAACAACAAAAGAAGGATAATGATAATGATGATCGTGTTGCCACCACTACTGGAAGAGATCTTGTGATTATCTGCAATGAGAATTTGATTAATGTTGCTTATGATAAGACCAGCTGGATTGTTGACAGTGGTGCTTGTTTTCATGTGACATCTAGGAAGGATTTCTTCTCATCTTATACTCCTGGTGATTATGGAGTTTTGAAGATGGGTAATGATGGTATGTCAAAGGTGATTGGCATTGGCAATGTTTGTTAAGTAACCAGTAATGGGACAAAGTTGATTTTAAAGAATGTCAGACACACACCAGAC
Source organism: Ormosia semicastrata (assembly GCA_029884595.1). Classification (NCBI taxonomy): domain Eukaryota; kingdom Viridiplantae; phylum Streptophyta; class Magnoliopsida; order Fabales; family Fabaceae; genus Ormosia; species Ormosia semicastrata. The sequence continues at coordinate 2,258,409 of JAQQTO010000012.1, read as the reverse complement.
ATCCATTTGCATTTGATTTCTGCTAGTGTTCTTGATGATGATGGCTATTTTAGTACCTTTGGTGGTGGACAGTGGAAACTCTCCAAGGGTTCTTTGGTTGTGGCACATGGAAAGAAGTGTTCAAGTTTGTACTGGACCAAGGCTTCAGTTTCTGTTGATGCTATTAATATAGCTGAGTGTGATAATCAGTCAGGGTTATGGTACAAGAGACTTAGCCACATTAGTGACAAGGGACTTGATACTTTGGCCAAAAAGAATCTACTTTCAGGTTTGAAGGGTACAAGTTTAGAAAAGTGTACTCATTGTTTAGCTGGGAAGCAGAATAGAGTCTCTTTCAAGAGTCATACTCCTTCTAGAAAATCAGAGGTGCTTGAGTTGGTACATTCAGATCTTTGTGGTCCAATGAGGACTAAAACATTTGGTGGTGCACTTTACTTTGTGACTTTTATTGATGATCATTCAAGGAAACTTTGGGTTTATACCTTGAAGACTAAGGACCAGGTGCTCAGTGTCTTTAAGCAATTTCAGGCTTCTGTTGAGAGAGAAACAGGGAAGAAACTGAAATGTATTCGCACTGATAATGGTGGCGAATATTGTGGACCATTTGATGAGTACTGCAGGCAGCAGGGTATTAGACACCAGAAGACGCCTCCTAAGACTCCTCAGCTTAATGGCCTGGCAGAAAGGATGAACAGGACATTGATGGAGAGAGTTAGATGTTTGCTTTCTGAAGCAAAGTTACCTGGATCTTTTTGGGTGAGACTTTGTATACTGCTGTACATGTTATTAATTTATTTCCTACTATTGCTTTACAGGCTGATGTTCCTGATAGGGTGTGGTATGAAAAGGATGTTTCCTATGACCACTTACGTATTTTTAGGTGTAGAGCATTTGTACATGTGTCCAAAGATGAGAGGTCCAAGTTGGATGTCAAGACTAGGCAGTGCATCTTCATTGGCTATGGTCATGATGAGTTTGGCTATAGGTTGTATGATCCAGTTGGGAAGAAGCTTGTTAGAAGCCGTGATGTTATTTTCATGGAGGATCAAACCATTGAAGATATTGACAAGGCGAAGAAGTCATAGTCTCCAAGTACTGATGGTTTGGTTGATATTGATCCAGTTCCCGAGTCTCATATGCCTGATGTAGCTAACTTTGGCAATCATGATGATCTGCATAATCATATTCAGGGTGATCAGGTTGAGGATGTTATTGATAATGTTGCTGATGAGGTAGATGCTACTGCTCGTGAAGTTGTCGATGAACCTGTTGTTTCACTTAGGAGGTCTTTCAAACATCTTATTCCCTCTATTCGTTATTCATCTGATGAATATGTGCTCCTCACTGACGGGGGAGAACCTGAGTGCTACGAAGAGGCTATGGAGAGTGAGCAGAAGACAGAATGGGTTACAACAATGAATGATGAAATGAAATCTTTGCTTGACAACCATACTTTTAAGCTGGTCAAGTTGCCTAAGGACAGGAAAGCTTTGCAAAATCGATAGATTTATAGGTTGAAGAATGATGAGAATACTTCCACTCTAAGATATAAAGCTAGATTAGTTGTCAAAGGCTACTGTCAAAAAAAAGGGATTGATTTTGAGGAAATCTTCTCGCCGGTTGTTAAAATGTCATCCATTCGAGTTGTTCTTGGTTTGGCAGCAAGTCTTGATTTAGAGGTTGAGCAGATGAATGTGAAAACTGCTTTCCTTCATGGTGATTTGGAGGAAGAGATTTACATGGAGCAACCTGAGGGTTTTGTGATGAAGGGTAAAGAAAATTATGTCTGCAAGTTGAAGAAAAGTTTGTATGGCTTGAAACAAGCCCCGAGACAATGGTATAAGTTTGGGTCTGTTATGATTCAGCAGGGATTCAAGAAGACTACTTTTGATCATTGTGTGTTTGTGTATAAATTTTCTGATAATGATTTCATCATTTTATTGCTCTATGTTGATTATATGTTGATTGTTGGTTATAATTCTTATAGAATTGACAGGTTGAAAAAGGAGCTTAGTAAGTCTTTTGCAATGAAAGACTTAGGACCAGCAAGGCATATTCTTGGCATGCAGATTACTCGTGATAGAGTGGCCAAGAAGTTGTGGTTATCACAGGAGAAGTACATTGAGAAAGTGCTTCAACGGTTTCACTTAGATAAAGCTAAAGTTGTAAGTACACCTCTTGCTTTACACTTTAAGCTTAGCAATAGACAAACTCCTTCTAGTGATGAAGAGAAACAAGACATGCAACGTGTTCCTTATGCATCTGTAGTAGGAAGTTTGATGTATGCAATGGTTTGCACAAGGCCTGATATGGCTCATGCAGTTGGTGTGGTTAGTCGTTTTCTTTCCAATCCTGGTAGAGAGCATTGGAAAGCTGTGAAGTGGATATTGAGATATCTCTGGGGCACTTCTAGTTTGAAACTCTATTTTGGAATTGGGAAACCTATTCTTTGTGGTTATACAGATTCAGACTTGGCAGAGGATGTTGATTCTAGAAAGTCTGCTTCTGGCTATTTGATTACATTTGCAGGGGGAGCTGTGGCTTAGCAATCCAGGTTGCAAAAGTGTGTTGCTTTGTCTACTACTGAGGCTGAGTTTATTGCTATTACCGAGGCTTGTAAGGAGTTGCTTTGGATGAAGAATTTTGTGCATGAGCTTGGTTTTACTCAGGAGAAGTATGTTTTGTTTTGTGATAGTCAGAGTACTATTCATCTTGACAAGAATCCTATGTTCCATTGTAGATCTAAGCATATTGATTTGAGGTATCATTGGATACGTGATGTTTTGGACTCTAAGTTGTTGGAACTTGAGAAGATCCATACTGATGATAATGGTTCAGACATGCTGACGAAGACTCTACCGAGGGGAAAATTTGAAGATTGACGTTTGGTTGCCGGTTTGGCATTTGCCTCCACTTGAGTTGGCGGGGAGTTTTTTGACTGGCCAACCCAAGTGGGGCCCAACCATTATATTAAAAGAAAAAAAAGGGTTTTATTCCTTTATATAAGTTTTCGTTTTTCAGTTTCGAAAAACAGCAGCGCAGCGTCGAGAGTGAGGAGAAAGTTTTAGATCTGATCTTGCGTGTTCAGATCGGGTGGTCATTTGTGGTCCGATCTTGATGATTTTTTAGTATGTTATTCCTTGCATCGTGAACTTCCACTTATACGATCAGAATTTTATTTCTCCACCTCTATTTGTTGGGCTATTTATACCCCTTTGTGGGTTTTGAGTTTTGTTGCTTTGTTAATTTCTATTTTGTTAGTGGTGAGTAGGAGCCGTTGTGATATCCTTGTTTATTGGGAGAAACTTTGCTGTACTCATTGATATGTTATAGTGAAAAAATTTCTAGACTAGGTCCCGTGATTTTTCTCTCTCACATTGAGACAATTTTTTAAGTTAAAATTATATGTGTTCTCTTTGCTTATTTATTTTTGGTGCATTTTTGGATATATCTTTTTAATGGATATTTTTGGTTGGCTGTATATTTTGCTCTTCACAAGTTCTTTCAAGTGGAAAAGATTTTATTACATATTTATGTGTTGTTGTTTCCGCTGTGCTCAACCCCTTTTTCTTTCCCACCACTTTTTTATATATCGAAAATCAAATTGAAGAAAAAAATAGAAATGTGGCTAAAGTCCATTGTTAGAGGCTTAATTTGATTAGCATCTTCACATGATTTATTCAAGTTTTTTTTTAATGTTTTAACGATGAGTTCTATTGCAGATAATAAAATTGAAATGGCTTGATTTAGACATTGTTGCATACAAAAACAGATTTAATTAAAAAAAAATTGCATTAAAGATATGCAGTAATTTCCACGCAACTACTTTAAGGATAACAAATTGAAGTGCATAAAGTTTATATGCATTTTCATATTCCTTGGAATTCAGTGTTACCAATATGGTATAAAAATAAAAAAGAAGTTATTCAATTCGGAAATAATTAAACACTCAACTGGTCAATCGTGTATAATAACAATTTACTCAGTAACTACTTATTTTTGTTTAGTTCATTATGTAATTATTAATTATTCTTAAACTGAAAATATTTAGTTATAAGGATTTGAGACCCGATCCATCAAGGCAAGCTCAAATATTTAGTTATATTATTCTTCTTAAGATTTTGTGACGCCCATCAAGGCAAAGTCAAACACAAAGGATAGTTATCTCGACCCAACGTAATAATTGTCAAATCTTTTAAAAGTTGATTGAGATGGAACTAAATCTCTCAATATTAAGGAATAAAAGGATAAAACTCCTCCAAATCACTAAATAATAAGGATTATTTTTTAAAAAAACTCAGACTCCTAATATATAAATACAGGGGCAACTCTATCACTAACTTGAGGTCAGAATACCTTCTGTAAATACACTCTCTTCTCATCCAGGGCCCCGACAGCAGCACGTGGAAGCATCTTGGTAGATACCCACACACGCTATCCATGACCATGTTTGAAAAAATTTAAATCTTTCTCATTCAGTTATTTTTAAAAAATTAAATTATTTTATGAAATAATTATTATATTTAAGTAAAAAAATTATTTTTTTAAAAAAAAATTTACACTAAATTTAATACAAAATAAAAACTTTTTCAATTAATAATCATAAAATAAAAATTAAAACTTATAATTTTAATTTATAAATTATTTCTTACACTTTAATATATAAATATTATTTTATCCTTAATCAAATAATTTTTTTAATTATTTTATATCTATTTTAATAATTTAATGTATAAAAATAATTCTTTTTTATATCTAAATAAATCATATTAACTTAAAATTACTTTACAACTAATGCATTTAAACATAAAAATAAATCGATTATAATCGATTATAACAATAATCGATTAACAGTATAATCTATAACTTTTAACTTTTCCAAACAAGCCCTATCGGAACATACACCATCGATTCCACTTCTATAATTTTCCCTAAAGTATCACTCTCAACAATAAGCAACAACCTAAATGAAAATAGATCAAAACCCATATAATATAAGTTGTAATATGTTTGAAACAATCATCCATTATAAACTGTCCATCAAGTCATACGTTTACGCTTCAAAGAGGTTTTCTGATTTTTATTTAAGACCTCCATCGTTTTGATGCTTAAGCTTAGCATGCGACTGCACTTGGTTGTGAACACGAGACTGCATTCCAAGACCCTATTCAAGATCGAAAATCAGAAACACTTAGTCAAAGGAACAAATATGAAAAAACTAATATGCATAACAATAAAGTAATTGAATTGAGCAAATAAGCAAGGACAATGTCAATATTGCTAAGAAAAGAAGATAGAGGGCAAGGATAGTATTAGTATGGAGATTGGAGAGCAAGTGATAGAACCAGAATTCTAAATACAGAGCGCATATTAGCTCTGAATGATCTCACTGAATATTATCGAATGAAATAAGGATCAAACTCAGATTGAATTCCCTCCTCCTCTTCCTATTAGAATCGGAAGAATAACTCCATAAACAAATTTGATTGAACTGATACCAATTGGATTACAAGATCCCCTTATCTATAATGGGTCAATCCGTCTGCTGAAAGCTAATCAATCTAACAAAGCTACAATAACCGACTAACCAATCTAACAGAAACTGTACAAACTGTTATGCAATTCAGTTAAACTAGTTACAACAGATAACTATTCTAACCTTTAAGCTTGTCCACCTCAGCTAGCCCATGTGATAGTCATGAGTCCAGGTTGGCCTTCTTTTGCTTCTGTTGCTCTGCTTCCTCAGGTCTATCAGCTAGTGGAGGAAAAACACGAAATATTAAAGAATTTTCAAGCAATCAGACACTATAGTCTCGTGAGCTTAAGCTGGTAGACATGAAAGATGAAACAACTGAGAAAGTCCAAATAATTACTAAAAGAACAGGATGAAAAGATTTAAGCAAGTATCT